>JANZLC010000005.1:30277324-30308182 GCA_026413385.1 Erythroxylum gracilipes
AAGAAGATATGATTATGGTGAATGACAAAATGGTTTCGAATATGAATGTGGTATGATGGAATTTGAAGAATAAAATGAATTGAGGAATTGATGAATTTCAAATTGAAAATTTAAATTACTTGGAATGATGTGTAAAAAAAAAGCGATATTAGTTAAGGTATGATTGTATGAGATGATTAGTTGATCGATAGGTTGGGTTTCGAAAACGAGACCCAACAGCCTGCCCGTGTAAAATCACACAGGCCGTGTGTTTCTGGCGCAGGAGCACTATTACACCCGAAAGTTACACCGTCTGCCCGTGTTGGTATACACAGCCCTTGTTTTGACCCTCTAAATGACATAATTTCTTTTTGGAGTCTTCATGGAAGTTGTATATCTATACGTATTATTTCAAACAGTCAAAAATGTAGTTAATCCGACATTTGTAGTGAGAGTTATGACAATTGCGCTGAGGCATGTACAATATGAGTAAGGACAAGAACATGTTGGATTCGTTTGGCCATAACTTCTTCGTGTGACCTCCGATTAAAGTGATTCTTGAAGAAATAGATTCCTAGAACTTTTTTCTACCTTACCACAAAAATTTATAGCCTTTGGTATTGAATTGAAAAAAAAATTGATGGACAGAAATTGAGTGGTCGGTTGGGAGAGCATGATTGGGCCATGAACGTACTTTAGGTTTTAAAGCATATCTTGAGCTATAGAGCTCCGAATGAGATGTTTCTTGTTTCAAAATAAACTAGAGACTAAGAGCTACAATTTTGAAGAATTAAAGTTGTGATTATTGTGATTTCGCTATATGGGCTTGCCCTTTGTGGTTTGATATGTTATAAGAATGATGATGAACTGATGATGGCTAATGAGGGTACTTTGAAGTAACCCTAACAAGGAAACCCGCTCATACTTTATGATGGTTAAAGAGATTATAAGGAATCACGCTAAAGTATTCCAAGGAACCAGGAGGTTTGGCTCTAGAAACGGGACCCAACATTGATGGTATTAGAGCAAGAGTTGGATTTCAGAAACGAGGTCTAACAGATGATAAGTTTAGCAAGAGTTGGGTTCCAGAAACAAACGGGACCCAACATCAATCAATGATGGTTAAGGAGATTACAAGGAACTAGGCGTTGGGCTCTAGAAACACGTGGGACCCAACAACAACACTTCTTCTTCCACTTATGCCCTTAATGATTGAGAAATGTCCCATTTGCCCTTCCGTTTATGCCTTATCTCTTTTATACTTAAGTGTCTTACCAAAAGTACTCTTGAATATTTTGACACAACTCTTTCTTCTAGAAAATGTTCCTCACTGTCTTACGTCGCTAATGACACCAGAATCATTCAATTTGGTTGAGTGATTTGAAAGATATACTTCAAACATTTTCAGACTACTCTTGTCCAAATCAGTATACTATACACAAATTCCGTCTAGAACTTGAAGGTCTTAGAGACTGAATTACAATTCACTTCCTTCAGATAATTTGTAGCTCTATGTCTCTGTTTATGAAAATGAAAAATTGTCTCATTTGGATGTCTACAGTTCAAGATATCATCAAAATACTAAAGAATGTTTAGTAAAATATCCAGTTCATATTACTGAAGAGCATACTCACTATACCCATCCCTCGTTTTTCACTCATTATTTCCCAATTTATTTCAGATGGATATGATTTTTGGTGGAGATGTAGATAAATATCTTACGAGCCCAATGGTTCAAGAATCAAGTCATTTGAATGTCAGATGATAAAGTTATGACCGAAAGAATCAAACAAGGTTTTATCCTCAATCATATTGAACCTATCTTAGGACAATTGATGTAACTTCCGCTCTTGACATCGGATTAGAGTATTTTTTATATGGTTTGAAAGATAATTTCAAGATCTACAATGTTTATGAAGACCATAAAGACATATTCTATCGTCTGAAGGGTCGAAAATAGAACAGAAGATAGCAAAAAGTAGAAGTAAAAAGATAGAAGAAGCAAAATACAGAAGAAGCAGAAACACAGAAGAAGCAAAAAGATAGAAGATAGCAAAACACATAAGAAGATGACGTCAGTACAAAAGAAGAAAAAAGGCAGAAGAAGCAAAACATAGAAGAAGATGACGTCAACACAGAAGAAGCAAAAAGGCAGAAGAAGCACAAACATAGAAGATAGGACCTCTGTATCATAACTTTCCCTACAGATATCAGATTAGGGTTTTATTTAGATGGTTCGAAAGAAGACTTCAAGATTTACAACTTTCATGAAGATCTCAAAGACAAATTCTATCTTTTGAAGGGTAAAAATGGAACAAAAGATAGGTATAGACGCAAAGCAGACTAATGGAAAAAGACAGAAGAATAGGGAAAATTACTATAACTTTCTCTAAAGATATTAGATTAAGGTGTTCTTTATAGGGTTAGAAAGAGGACTTCAAGATCTATAACTTTCATGAAGACTACAAAGACAGATTCTGTTGGATCTTGAATTTTCGAAATTGCTTAATTGGTTAATTATGTTTGTTTATTGGTTTAATTTTTTTATTTTAGAATTGGTCCTTAATTAGATTTGAGGGAAGGATTAGAAATTGAAAATTTGAATGAAATGTTAGGATTAAGTTAGAATTGAACTAAGTTAGCTTAAGTGGTGGTTAAAGCCATAAAAGACAAACCAAGGGCAAAATTGGAAAGTCCTAGTAAGTGGGGGGTACTTTTGGAAGAAAAGGAGGAACAAAAGGGCAAAAATTTAGAAGAAGAAGGAGAGTGTCGTGAATGGCCAAGAGAGGAAGAGAGAAAACGTGAGGGAGAGAAGGAAAAGAGAAGAAAAATTGAAAAAGGCTAGGGAAAAGGAGAAAATTTCGTGGAAAGGAGAAGAATCAACCTTTTAAAGGTATGTTCTTCATCTTCTTCATGCTTTAGTAAAGAAATGGTTTATGGTTTTGTTGTGATGATGAAATCCTAGACAGAGAAAGGGGTTTGTGTGGAAGAAGAAGATGGTGAAATCCATAGGGTTTTTGGGTTCCTCAGCAAGGTGTTGAGTTTTCTAACTTATTTGAGCCATGGATAGGTTAGATTAGAGCTTGATTAGGGTTAATTCCATTTTGTGGTGATTATGGAAATTTAGGGGAATTTCCAATTGAATTGGAATTTATGGAAATTTTGTTTGTGTTTAGGAAATCAAGAGCCTATCCAAGGGCAAGAGGAAGGAGGCCATTGAATTTGGATTTCCAAGAGTATAAGGTGAGTAATTTATTTATAGTTGTTGTGTAATATGAGAAAAATGCATTGTGTGTGGAATATGTGCTAAATAGCTTGTTTGAATTGCTATGATGTGGAAATTTGCATTAAGTTGTGTTCATGTCATGTTATGCATTGTTAAATGTATGCCATTTTGATATCATTGAGTTGACTATGATCATGCCATGCCATTGATTTTGTCACGGAATTTTGTATAAAGAAAAGTATGCGAATATAGATGATTGAATTCAATTATGAGATTTGATTATGTTTGGGAGAGAGAGGAACCGTTTTGTAGTCATGTGCACGTTGACATAATGCCTTCTCCCGACTACCCGCTTGTGGCCCACGAGATCTGAAAATCGACTCGTTTCGTTCACGATGCAAACTTCGGTTTCACCGTTGGACTGTGCATTTGCATTATAATGTGTTAGGCTATGCTTTGAATTAAATGATATCCAATATGTGATGATGTTATGAATTGTGAAATGTGTATTGAATTCTAAATGTTGAATTTTCATTATGAGGTGTATGCCTATATGAATGTATATATATATATATATGGTTGTTTGTATAGCTCAACGCCAATGGCTAAAAATACTTTAGTCACTGAGCTGTGTAGCTCAACCCAATTTTTCCCACTCCTCAGGTGCGGATCGAGAAGACCAGTAAATCCTTGCAGGGCATTTGGGTAGTTCCGAGAGATTTATTTTTTGTATTAAGTTAGCAGTTAGACTTTTGGATAGCTTTAGTTGTATATTGAACATTGATCATCCATTGTATTTTTGTAACTTGTGTTGAGACCTTGATGAAATGTCAATATGTAATTAAAGCTATGAATGAAAGCTTTGTATGAACTTCATTTTGATTTGGAAATGAAATGAGATCTTGAAAAGTTTCCTTTTGTATGATTATGTGATTTCTAAAGTTTGAATATGTTGAATGTGCATAATCTAATTGTTGAGATTGCCAATTGTTGCTTGTGTTAGAATAGCATGTTGGAGTTGGGAAGCTTGTGTGTGATGAATATTTGGATATTGAAGTTGAGAGTGATGAGCATTTATAAGTGAATGATGAGAATTGAATGGTTTATGAGTTAAATTGAGTTGAGATTTGGGAATTTGATGCATTTAGATTGGTATTTGAATGGTTATGATGTTGTATTACACTTAAAGGGATGAATTTGGGGTTATTATGAGTGTATATGGGGTTAGGATGGAAGATGGAAGCAATGGAGAGGCTTTGGAAGGAGTTTTGGACCCTTTTCCTAGTGTATGTGGATGTCCGTTTAACGGACCTTCTCGGATGAAATGGGGCTGTCTGGCCAGTCCATGTCCGGTTAACTGACATTCTCGGGTCAGCTTCAGTAAATCGCACTTTTGGCTATGTTAGAGGTCGAATATGATTTTTAGGTCTTCCTAAGGGTTGTATATCTCGATGTCCTTTTTCCAATTCTTCAAAAACGAAGGCAAGCCGACATTATTACAACAAGTTATGGCAATCTCTCCGAGACATGTTCAGTTGGAATAAGGATATAAACCTATTGGATTCTTTTGATCATAAATCCTTCGTCCGATCTCCAAATTGATTGATTCTTGAAGCTTTGGATTTCTGACATGTTTTTCTAACTCTCCACAAAAATTGGCAGTTTTTGGTTTTAAATTAGAAAGGATTGATTCAAAGCAAGTGAGGGTTCGTTGAAATAACCCTAATTTTGGTACCCGCTTACGCTTTTTGGCTTCGGTTTGGATAGTTGGGCTTAGGGAACGAGGTCCGACAATTTAGGTTGGGCTTCAGGAATGGGGCTCAACATGTACCATGCCTTGTGAGTAATCTTGATATCATGTTATAAAATGATTGAGCTTATAACCATGGTTACAGTTTAAATTAGATTACCAATCCTCATTTTATTTAGGTAGTCATAATTTCTTGCTAGAGGCCGCTTATGACTTATGGGCCTTGAAGTGTGATCAAGCCCATTGCCAACATCAAATGAGTTGACAAGGTCGCACATAAAGAGTGATGTGATCTGGGCTTATTTTCCTAATTTATTAGGTATTGAATAAATATATATGGATATATTTATTGGGCTATATTGAATTAAGTTGTCGGGCTTTTATTATATGAGATAATATGGGCCGAAACTTATTGGGCTTCAATAATTCCTAGTAAAAATAGGGATTAGGTTTTCTCTATAAATATTTTGAGTGATTGGTGTTTGAGTTTAATTTAATTTCATAAAATTTAATGCCATTTTATCATTATTGTATTGTTGCATGAATGCATGATTATATATCTCTGTGATTTGTTTATTTGTACTTTTAGTTTTGCGTAAGGACAAGTTCAGATCTAATTGAAGATGTTAAAATAGTTTTGTGAATTGATAGATCACAAATTTGGAAATTTTGAATTCAATTAAGGTTAATTGATTAGATCTTGAGAGAGAGTAATCAATTTTAGGAAATCTAGGATCAAAGATACAAATTCAACAAGAATAAGGTAACAAAATAACGAAAGAATAGTACCTAAACATTCGATCTTGCTAAATCTCAATTTTTATTAGAGACTCGCTTATTAATTTTTTGACTATTTTGCTTTGTTATTTGTTGCAAATTCTGTTATGTAATTTTATTCAAATCAATTTCATGTTAGCTTAGAAAAAGTTAGGCTTAAATTGTTAGCTATTGCATAATCCTCATGGGAATGATAACCTCTTATACTACAAGGTATGATCCATATACTTGTGGTATAAATAGAGTGTTAATATCTTGATTGATATGTATATTCAAATCAATGCACTTAAACATGAAAGAAATAAGTAAGTATATTGACACATTTTGAGTGATTGGTGTTTGAGTTTAATTTAATTTCATAAAATTTAATGTCATTTTATCATTATTGTATTGTTGCATGAATGCATGATTATATATCTTTGTGATCTGTTTATTTGTACTTTTAGTTTTGCGTAAGGACAAGCAATGATTTATGTGTGGGGATGTTGATCAATGTACATTATACTATGTTTTGCTAGATGTTTAAGTGTGTTTAAGTATTTGTTAGATGATTATCATGGGTATAGGCTTAGAATTATGTTATGTGTTCTAAGTGTTTATTTAGTTTAGACCAAGAATTGGATCTTAATTTTTATTTTAGGAAGCATTTGATGTGTTTGTGAGTGCTGGGAATTAGGAAATTGAAGAATGAAAAAGATGGAGAAAGATTAAAGGTGTCGCGATCGTGCATAATTGAGCATGATTGTGACAGAGAGGGAGATAATAGGAGCACAACGTGACTCAAAGAGCACGATCGTGATAGGAGATTTTCAGGTGCGACTTTTTTGTATCTTTTAGGGTTCAATGCTTTTTTGGAACCAAATAAAGTGGGGAAACCCTAGGACCTTAATGCACTATTTAAAAACGTGAAATAAACCAAAAAGCGCAGCAACCATTGTATCAAAGTGGAGAGATCAAGAAAGCATCTTAAAATTCCAACATTCCAGATCAAAAAGCAAATAGAATTTTTATTCTTTTTCCCTTGTTTGTTTTATTATAATTGATATGTAATTGGATTTATAAGATGTTTATCGTGTCTATGGAGTTCTAAACTTATATTATGAATTATTCTAGACTTATTTTGGGACTTTATTTATTGTTGAATTCCATATATTTTTGGATGTTTGTGATAACTGTTTATGCATAAACTAGACATTGAGGGAGTGAGTCAAAGTCATTAGTGTTAGGTTATGTAATGAGATTTTGCAACCCAAAATTATGAAATTAACAATTAACCAAAGAGAGGTCTTGGTTGTCAAATTGATTATATATTAGATATATTTATATCTAATTGAAGATGTTAGGAATAGTTTTGTGAATAAAAAGATTGCAAATCTACAAATTTCAAATTCAATTAAGGTTGATTGATTAGATCTTGAGAGAGTGTAAACAATACCTTAGGAAATCTAGGATCAAACACATAACTTGTTTCAACAAGACTAAGGGAACGAAACAGAGAAAGAATAGTTCCTAAATATTCAATCTTGATTAATCTTAATTTTTATTAACAACTCAATTTTTAATTGCTAATTGCTTGATTGTTTCATTTTATTATTTGTTTTAAATTCTTTTATTTAATTTTTTTCAAGTCAATTTTGAGTTAGAAAAGGTAAGGTTCAAATTGTTAGCTATTGCATAGTCTTCATAGGAATGATAACCTATTGTACTATAAGATACGATCTATATACTTACGTGTATTGAGAGTTTTATTATTATATATAAAACTTGCTCAACAAGTTTTTGGTACTCGAAAAGCTTCCTTATGGTCTTTCAAATGATAATTTTACAAGCTGCCTTACCTAAATTTCCAAGTTACATATGAAAACCTCTATTCTCTAATGTCTTGCGTCTAACTCTTGAACAAGTCTTGACATCATGTATTCTAGATTTTACTTCCTTATTTTCCTTTGATTCCTACAAGAGAAATTTAGGTGATTCTTCCATCGCAAATTATATGTATTACGATATGGATTATTTTGGGGTCTAAGAGCATTCTCTATGTAATCCACATGCTTGGGTTGTAGTACTTTACAATCGTGACCTAGATGTCCTAGCCCATATACCTCATATTGTATAACCTAGAATTGAGGCCATTGTTAATCCATCGATCTTCCTACTTAGAGCTTCAACCTAGTTTTCCAATTACACAGCTACATCATCTTCATATACCTCTATTGGCTTGCTAGGCCTTACTTGAGAAGAGAACCACCGATACTTATTCATAGCCATGTCTTTAATAAGGTCATGAGTTACTTATGGTGCCTTATTATTCAGATCACCTCTAGCTTTTGCATCTATCATCTGCCTTGTAGTCGAACTTAGCCTCATTATAGAAGGTCTAAATTTATATCCATAATGGTAGACCATGATGTGGGCATTTCCTCAATATCTCCTTAAATTTATCCCATGTGTCATATAATGTCTTTGAGTCAGTCTGGGAATAGGAGGAGATATCATTTCTCAGTTTTGGAGTCTTTTCTAGTGGGAATTATTTCAAAAGAAACTTCTCTACTACTAGGTCCCATATAATAAGTGATGATCTAGGCAAAGAATTCAATCATTGTTTTACCCTGCCCCTTAATGAAAATGAGAATAGTCTCAATCTTGTTGCATCATCATTGGACCCATTTAATTTAAAGGTATCATAAATCTCTAGAAAGTTTGCAGTATGGTCGTTAGGGTCCTCACCTTGTAGCCCATCAAACTGAACAGAATGTCATACCATCTGAATAATGGTTAGTTTAATCTAAACATTGTTGATGTTAATAATCTGTCTCATAATATTTGACTTTGCTTCCGTAAAGTCTAGTCTAGCTTAATAAAATATAATTCTTGGTTTGTTTGCCATAGTTCCTAATTCTTTAGTATCAATTTGACCTTCTAAGTCTTCTATCTGCCAACTTAACTCATACTCTCTATGTAGGGTTATACAAAGATTTCTATGAGCTATTTTCTCAATCTTTAGATCTTTGTCTACTAAGTTCGATAAATTACTAAGTTCGATAAGTAATAGTGGATAGATTAATAAAAGCTAGGTTCTTCTATTATTATAGTCCCAGACAACGATGACTATAAATGCACGATGTAGCTATAACTAGCACTGAAAACCACGAGTTGATCCCACAAGGACTGTAAGTAATAAGGTTAACCCTTTTTCTGTTATCTAATCGTTGAATCAAGTTATGGATTTAATTTAAAACTAAACTAAGTTTAACATAAGAATGAACTAGGATAAAAAATAATACAATTAAATAATACCAAATAAGTAATACCTAGATGATGAATCCTCCTAAGATATCTTAAACATTAATCCTTTATCATGCAATTAAATTATTTATTATTAGACCATAGAAATTCCTATCGTATGTTAATATCTTTCTTAAGAATATTAACAACTAACCATCAGTTGTTTAATTGAAACCTCTTTCTAATTATGTATAAAGTTGTATTACTCAATTTAGAAATTTCATCCTAATCTAGAGGATATATGTCAATCTATCTCTAGATTGGCATGCAAGTCCTTCTAACTATAGTAGATCTATTCAAAAGAAAGGATTTTCTAATCTCAATCATATGAAATCAAACATTGAACTAATATCCAAAACATATTAGTTCAAGAATATAAAAACATAATTGAATCATAATAAATTAATAAATTAACTTCCATTGAATAAAAAACTATATCACTCTATCCATCTTGACTTATGGTTCATCACACTTAGACACTAAACAAATTAATTCCTAAACATAGTCAAGTATTCAAAAGGATAATTAAAAGTAAAAGAATCCATAATCTATATATCCCCTTTTATCTATAATAAAATCTCCTTTAAATATAGATTAAGGTTGCTCTCTATTGAATCTCCTAAAGAAATTTTCATGATTTTCTTTTCCTCAGTTCACAATACTTTTTCAATCCTTTTTCTCTACCTAATTTGACTCAAATTACTTCTCCTCCTTTGTCTAGCCTTTGTAATTTCCTTTTAAAGTAAGAAACTAGGGTTTCTGGAATATATATGGTCACCTACACGACTGCGTAAATAGCCATGTATCTCAATATCAAAAGTTGTGACTTTACATAGTTCTAGAAACTTACACAGGCTACATACATGGTATGTATGTGACATGCACAGGTGTGTATCTTGATACGGGCATAAATAATGACTTCGAAGCTTTACACATTTTTAGTAGCCTATAGGGTTTCCATATATGGCCTAATATCTTCAATTTTGCTTTAATTCTTTCATTTTATACCTTGATTTTAACCGAACTCATCTCCTTTTGGTCAATTAAAGCAATTATTACCTAAAAACCACTTGAAGCAAAATAAGTGTCAAAGTACCATAAAACTATCAAATAATATTAAAAAACACACTAAATATGGGTATAAAAATATAGTTAATTAATCATTTATTAACCAATAATTAGGCTGGATATGAGGGCCAAGTAATTTTATTAAAACTCTTGAAATATTTCAGAGATAAAGAAGTTCTCATTATGGAAGATTTCCAGTTAATACTGTAGCAAGTAGTAAGAGAATATAGGTTAGCCAAGTATAACTTTGTTGCCTTATTATACCACTGCTATTCAATTATTAGAATTCTTTGATAAAGTAGAACTCTGATATATTCCTTGAGGAGATAATTAGAAGGTAAATGAACTTTCATAAATAACCTCGAGGCTAAGGATATTTGAGGAGTTAGTTTATAAATATGTTGTTATACAACAAAATTCTTACCTATATATTTATGTGACGGGGATTTCCTTAAATATCATCGATAATGATAAAGAACTCATTCAGGATTAGAGGAAAGAAATTAAAAACTTTTTAAATAACCATGGCATGAAGGTGACACTCAAAATTAAATTACAAGGATTCAAATTTGTATTGAATTAAGGAGCCTTATTTTGATGGGGTAATGATGGACTTCTTTTAAGATTCCTTAGGATGCCCAAGGCATTAGCAGTGATAAGAAGTTCCTGAAGGGTATGTGGAGCCCATCAGTCTGATATTAAGATAAGATGGCTAATTTAACATCATGGTTACTACTAGCCTTTAATATTAAAGGATTAAATATCCTATGCCAAAGGATACAATAATTATAGAAACATTGGAGAGTATAGTGAATTCCTACCTTTGGGTTGCACTATATAATTAAGTTGTGGCCATCTAGGGGTAAGGCTATTGATCATATTAGGAAAATGTATCCACCTTCCTTTAAAGGTCATAGTTTTATCCTATTAGCAATGGAATATTTTACTAAATGGGTGGTGACTTAACCTATGAAAAAGGTTAAATAGGCTGACGTAGTGAAGTTCATTATGGAATCTATTATTCATCAATTTGGTGGTTTTGTAGCCAATTATGAGTGACCAAGGAACTAATGTTTACTATCCAAGGATTAAAGACTTTGCTACAGATTATGGTATAAAGTTATTAAATTTGACTCCCTATTATGCTCAGGTTAATAGGCAAGTCATAGCCTTAAATAAAGTAGTAATTGAAATCCTTGAACAAATTTTTGAGGAGAATCCTAGAGATTAGGATAAGGTTTTGTTTAAGACCATATGGGGATATCAGACTTCTAAACGCATTGCTATAGGGGTTAGTCCATTTACTCTGACTTATGGCCATGATGTTGTTCTCCTTATGGAAATAGTGTTGTCATCTTTAAAAGTGACTAAAAAGAATGCTTTAACGACATTTAATATGGAATTAAAGGATCTAGATGAATTTTGTCTTCAAGCCTTGAATAATATGATTATACAAAAAGATAAAGTAAAGTTTTAAAATAAAATAGTTCATAAGTGGGAATTCCAAGAAATTTATCTAGTATGGAATTTGATTTTTCCACGTAGAATGAAAGACAAAGAGTAGGGAAAGTGGTCCCCTAATTAAGAGGGTCCCCTAACTAAAAGGTGAACCTCATTAATTTTTTTATAATGGAAACTATTTGAAACCCTATGTACCTACTTTATAGGAGAAATTAGGAATAAAGGAACAAAAATAGAAATTTCTAAATCAGATAATAGAAAACCAAAATAATCATCCCAGCAATAATTATTATAAAGAGATAAGAAATCTAAATTCAAATATGCCAACCTATAGCTAATAGAATATTTAAAAAATGTAAATATTTTAAAATTGATCTAGGTTAAAAGATTAGATCTCACCTAATGTTTGATATAGGAAACTTGATCTTCCTTGGCCTATTAGACTTATTGGTTCTAAAGGGCAACTTCTTCCTTTTGTAGTATTAGTGATTTCCTCAACTCTTTAGCCGTCTATTTGATCTTGTAGGACTCATGATTGAGCTACCTACGGTTATGTTTTAGAATCTCTTGTTTTATCGTAATCAACTTAATGACTCTTTCATGTTTGACAACCAAATCTTCTAAGGAATCATATTCTTTCTTCAACTTTTAAATTCTTGCTAGGAGATTTTTTTTCCTTTGGCTTCTGTTGGAGTAAACAACTTTGTTATGAAATGACTTATTAAAAGAGGAAAGTAACTTTTTAGTTTTATTAAAAAGTCCTTCATTAGCAAATGACTGACTTATAAAACCATTATAGGATAGTATGCTAGAAAAGGAGTTACGTTGAACCTCAGTAAAAAATTTGAGTTCTTATTATGTCATATGTTTTAGGGACTCTTTGAATTTTATCAAATCCTTAGAATTATTTGATGGCACAACACTAGAAGTAGTGTCAGTGAAAAATCTAATAATCTTAAATGACACTTTCCGAACATCTCTTGCCTAAAAAACATGGAAGGATAAAGGGAATTCTTACTATACCTTTAGCAAAGTAACTTTAGCAGTATTGGGATTATGAGAAATTATAATTCTCTTAAATGCTATAAAAAAGTAAGAAGATTTTCTATAAGAATGAAGGGAATTCTTAATTGACCTTTAACAAAGTAACTTTAGTTGTATTGGGATTAGAGAAATTCTAATTCTTTTATATGCGAATAGGAAAGGTTAGGAAATGATGGTTCTGACATTATGTCTTTTTTGAAAGAAAAATCAAGGATATTAATTTATGGTGAGAATAAAGTAAAAGGAGTTAGAGAAAATAAGGTACCATCAGTGATGTCTTGCACAATCTTCTCGAGAGTGGAAGAAATCTAATTTGTAAGGGAAGTCTCTTCAATAACAAGGTCAACAATTTGAGCTTCTTCAAGTAGTTTGTTGGTCAATGAGTTAATTTTCTTATAGATTTCTCAAGGTTAGTGTCTTGGCCTTCTTGGAGCTTGAAGCAAAACTTCTCTTTAAACTTCCTCTTAATGGCATGGTTGTAAACCACTGTCACTTCTTTCTGAGAAGTAGTCTTTCCCTTTTCTCTACCTTCAACTTCTAGAATTTTGAAATCTGAATCAACAAAAGGCAATGATAGAGATAAAATTAAATGATTTTTAATAGAACAAAGCAAGAAGAATTACCTTTAAGGATGGCATAATTCAAATTAAGAACTAATTATTGATAGGTCTTCTACCACCAAAGATTGCAGGCTTTTATATTGGTGCCACTTGTTATAGAAATCTTGCGCTTTAGTGTGCAATAATGTTGAATTCCTGTAAGAATTTATTATTAATATAATTGACTTTAAAAGTGAATCCCATAAGGTAGTTTAGCAAATGGATAATAGAGGGAATTACTAGGTATTGATAGCCTCAAAGAAATTTAGCTTTTTTAGAACAAAAGTGAAAAGCCCTAGTTATTCAAAGTTATATAATTTAATTAGATTGCATGGAGAATTTCTAGACATGGGAATTTCTAAGGAAGTTCAGGATATGGGAGTTAGGATGGTTGAGACATGACAAACATTCAATGGGTAGTTAGTCAAAACATGGATATGATAGGGGAAAAGTTTGAGTTTAAGAAGTTACAAGAGGACTACTTGATGTAGTTACATCTGTGAAGATGTATAAACACACTAATGAGAGAGAAAAAAAATAGGGCATCATACTACTCTAATAAAGAATAAAACCTAATCCTTATTATTATCTTAAATTTTCTTCTTATTTTATGCTTTTTCATTACCTAAATCAAATCATATCTTTAATTCAAATCTTATTCCAACACTTTTTAGTATTTTGGTAGCTTACAACTCTATTGTATAAGTTTTATAAAGCCCCCTATATCATCAATAAGAAGTCTGGTACAAATTTTGGGAGAATTACCCCTAGCATACTTAAATTTTAGGTTGATCATAAAAGCGATCAATATTTTTGGCACACTTCGTGGGACCAAGATATTGCATATGAGGAATGGAAAAGAAATTGTTGTGCCTCTAGCCCTAGAGGAAGAGGTCCCTATTGCAATAAGTAATGAAGGCGTTGTATCTCAAATGATTGAAAATCTTGAGAAAGCAAGATCGCCTTCAGCTAAGTCTCTAATTGGGAAGAATTCGAAATTGCCATAGTCGTCAACAAGAAATAACATGGCGCATATGTATGAGATTTTAGAGTTAAAAGTTCAATTCAGTCTCTACAACTGAATCAATCAAAATGCTAATAAAGAAGATGGACAAGCTTTCTACTACTTTGGTACAAGCCACTAGGTATAATTATCCTTCTTTAGTAAGACTAATTTCTAAAAGGCTCGAGGTAGGTTGCACCAAATTTAATAGAAGTCGGTAAGTGTAGTTGTCCTCTAGCTTCTTTCTCTATATAAGAAAGGTATGCTCCTCCTTTAAAAAGAAACGATATCTAGGTTGCACCTATACATATTAATCCTAGACATGCCCAGTAGGTGTCCAAGCCTTAAGCTCCTAAAAGATAGGAGTTTGGTTTTGAATTTGAGGCTAATGGGTCAAATTACAGCCTAGGAGCAACCTTTGACTATAAACCATAATCTTCTTCCCTTTATTACTCCTCCATAAATAAGACTTCAAGTTGATATAAAAGCTATTAGAGAAGTTGTTCAAGAGGTGTATGGGATTAACTTGAGGCAAATTGCTACCTAAAATTTCATAAGTCTTACTTAGAGCATATTGATCATAAGAATCTTTATCCCAATGGTTATGGAATTCTGGAGATTACTTTGTTTTCTAGTGCAGATGGGCAGTTAACTATTAAGCACATTGCTATATTCACTATTTAGTATGGTGAAATGGCTAATTATGAAAATTTTGACAAATTCAAGTTTAAGTTGTTCCTAAATTCTTTCACAGGTATAACTTTTTCCTGGTATGCCTTATTGAATAGGAATTTTGTCCTTTCATAGAAATGGAAAGACTATTTCATACTCAGTCTTTTGAACTAAACCTAAATTTATTATAGCCAAATTGTCTAGAGTTACTAAAAAAAGTGGTGAGAATACATACATGTTCATTGTTCGATTTAAGAGAATGAGGATTTAATGTTGAATTGCACTCCCAGAGATTGAGTATATAAAGTTGTTCAAAAGGACCTTAAGCTTTGGAAAAAATTACAAGGTATGAAATTTTTATGATTTTTATGAATTATAAGAAAAAGTATCCAAATATGAAGAACTTCTTAGGGAAGAAAGAAATTGGAAAAAGAGTTCAATTAGTACTTATTTTACGGAAACAAGTCTAATTGACTCGATAGTGGCTAAAATTAATATATTAGGAACTTGTGTTTGTCATACTTTAGAGAAAAAATCATTCAAAGCCAAAAGGAAAATCCAAGAACTGACTACTTATATTTAATACACTTTTGATGGCTAAAAAATAGAGAAAATATTTAATTTCTTATTGCAAGAAAAGTTCATTACTTTACTGCTAGGGCATAAGATACCCATAAAAAAGAAAGTATCACAATACATAGAGTCAATCAACAAATGCTTCTTAGGATTTAATAATGTGGTTTAAGATCGAATCAACAAGGGAATTATATTGTTTATCGAAGCTGATTAGATTATGTTGATACATGAAGATCCATTTCCACTAATTGCAATCGTTAATACAATTAAGTTCAATTTATATCTTTTGCTAGATGTCAAGAGGAAGGTGAAGACTATGAAAGATCAATTGGCATCAATTATGAATTTAGGCATTGAATTTTTTTTTCTCAACTATACTTTCAATGCTAATTCTAAGAATGAGAATTAACGAATTACCAAAATCTAGTAAAAAGTAGAGATTATAAGACAAAATCATAAGACAGAGTTCACTCAAATCTTTAAGCAAAGATTTGATCTTCAAATTCCAAGATTTTAGCACAGGCAAACTTGATTTCTAGTATTACATTTGATGCAGCATTCCATCAGTGTAAACAAGTGAGTCATTCTATGAATTTAATACCATTAAGCAAAAATCAAAAGGGGAAACATCAATGGTAAAAAGCTTCCACCAGGATTGTAAGAAGTAGGAAATCACCCTTCATAAAACTCTCTCATTATAAGGAGATTACTTCAGACCCAAATAATAAGAAAGAAAAATGTAGAAGTCACCAAAAAGGGTGGAGCAAGATAAAGGAAAAATGCAATTCCAGATTTTATAAGAAGTTGTCTTAGTTAAAAAGTCAAGATGAAAATCCTAGCAAATTCTTCATAGTGGGCAAAATTCCTATTCAATTCCTATGCACATTCTCTTATGTAAAGCTCCTGATCTCTTTTGGGAAAACTCTGGAAAGAAAGTGGAACTCTTTCCTGAGATAAGAGAATGCAAAGTATTATACAAAGTGATGATACTTTGGGTATGTTATAGTATTATTTTTATGTAATAATGGTAACTTTAATATGTTGTCATGGCATTTTTTATACAAAATGATGGTACTTTTTGTATACTATTTAATTTCTTTAACATTTTTATTTTAACAAATAATTCCACTTTGATATAAAACGATTTTAATTTTAAATTAGATACTTTAAATTAAAGGTAAATATTTCCACTAACCTACCACTTTCATTGAAAATGTGTGAACTTTCATTTCCTTCCAATTTCGTATCCAATCTCCTGCTTAAGCCCTTTGTTATTATCAGAGGTTAGTGCAATATGTGAATTTATCCAAGCCCTTATTTCAAATTTCATCTTGTGTTCCAACTTTATGATCCTATTCCACTCTTAAATACCTATTATTTTCCATTCATTTTTCATAGTTTTTAACCACACTTATCAATTACTAAACTCTTTTAATTCAAATATTTAGTAATTCTCAATCAATATTTGTTTTAACCAAATAATTTACTATAATGGGGAAGAAAAAGGTGATTATGATAAAAAATATACCAAAAAGTACATGCATAAATATTTCCTTACCTTTTGGTCTCTATTTCTCTTTCTAGCCATTTTTTATGAATTTTTATTATTTGGAATCTTTAGTTCAACATAATATTTGTATTTAGTTATATTGGTAAAATAACGTGATTTTAATATGATAAATGAGTTAATGGTGGCCACTTATGTTTATTGCCACTTACTGATTTACGAATAGACATGTTAGTCAAATTTCCATTGTATTTCTAGCATGTTGCCTGATAAACCATTCTATTACTTATTTCCTAGCGTTCATATTGTTGCTTAAATTTCTATAGTCTTTAATTGAGATAGAGCTTTATAAAGCATTTGAATTGAGGTTTCACTAGAAAAAATATAGTTAATGACCACTTAATGTGAATCTATGCACATATATGAAAACTATTCCATATTTGTTGATAATTTAAGGATTGTGGTTAAGATTAGTCTAGAAGAAAATTTATACTTATGGGATTTTATATTAGTTTTATTATTTTAAATTAAAATATATATTTGTAAGGTTATTGCTTAATTTCAAATAAATGATAATTGGTGTCTTCACAAACTTCCATTTCACCCAAAGAATCAAAAAGAAGGGGAAATTTATGAAAAATGCTAAAACTATAACAATTTTAGTAGACAATTATTTCAGTCAAAGTACTTGCCACAAAACTATGAAACATATAAAACATAATTTGGTAACTTGTAAAGAAACTAATAATAAGAAACACAATATAATCTAAGACAAATTATAACTAGAATAAAATAAAATATATAAAATAATAAGAAAGTTGCATAACTTATAATTAAAACATGTTTGAAGTAAAAGGGAAAGACGGAGCAAAAATACAATACAACGGAAAAAAAGAAAATAAATCATCTATTACGAGTGTCATCATGAATACTACTATTATATTTTTCCTATAAAGGTGAATGGAAAGTAGGCATAGGAAGCACCTGAAATATAACATTGTTGAAATGGGTGCTAATTTCTTCTTCAATTCAATCTAACCATTTATTTTAAAACTCTTAGAGTTTCTCTATCAAGACTAAAAGTTTGCATGTTATCATATTCCTCTAATATAGCAAAAATTCTCTATATATTCTCCCATATTACCTATGGAGGCAACAATTTTATACTCATAAGTGTCAATGCCTCTCTCTCTTATTACTCAACAACATGTTTTGGATGCTAAAATGTCCAATTATCCTCCTAAGCTTCCACCCCCAATGCATCACCACCTAACTCACCACTTCTTTGGCCATCTAAAACATAAACTCACTTTACCTACTTCACTAATGTCTCAATAATTTAAGGTCAAATGGGGGAATCAAACATGCAATGTCAGGAAGGTTACAGAATACTTGTACGTTATTTGCTAGGCATGTGATTTAGGAGCTTTCATATATCACTTCCTTCTTTCTCTTTGTCATATGCTCTTAATAAACTACAGACAATAACTAAAGTTACATTGGTGAAGTTTCATTAAGCACCATAAACAGAAACAAATCCTTTAGATTCATCAGCCTCCTACTCTCGCTCCTACCTTAAATAATATAGACAATTGCTTGATGCAAATAATGCAATACAATTGATGTAATAGGGAAGTTTTTATTTTATTAAGATCATATTCCTAAGCTCCATATGGTATGTGGTGCCAAAATAAAATATATGTAATATATAGATTAAAGCTTATTATTGAGGTTTGATATGACTCGGATACCATAAATTTTGGTGTATAAAACCCATAATTCACTTCAAATTACATAATGGACATCAAGAAGTTTGCACTCAGAAATGTTATCTATTTTAGGGGCATCAAAAGCTAGATCTCTCTTAACCTTGAATTTTGACAACATTTTGAGTGTCAACTCCTCATCATAATATTCAAGTATAGTAAAAATCTTCTCTAATCTACATTCTCAATCATTATTTCCACCTCTATTACCAAATATAATTCTAATAAAGAATAGAAATTTGAACTTCTATTAGGTTCAAAAGGTCTAGTTTTTAAGATTACATGCCTTTCTGGCTGAGCATCATTAGTGAAATATAACATAAGTTGTTCAACTTTAGATGATTGTCAAGAGGCACTATGTAAAGCTCTCCCTCTCTTAGATGCACCCATACCCTTCTTGAGAATGGTCTCTCACTCGTATTTCTTCGGTTTTAGGTTCAACAATAAAAAGGATTCACACAAATCACTCATTAATCCAAAGATCCCTAGATTCTGTCTAAAGGAACTAGTTTGGTAAAATATGCAATTCTTTTAAAGAAAGGTGAAACAATATTGATTTAAATGGGATGCATGGTATATAAACTTTTTTAGGAATATATTTCAACCTATATAATGAAGAGTTTGAAGAAAATTTGGGAGTATATAGGAGAATATTATTTCCCCTATGTTTAGTGCGAAAGGAAATTATTTAAAATTTCCAAGGAATGACACATAGGCATGTCCTAGTCCATGTCTAACTCGAGAAACCAATTGCTTGTTTCTAGAAATATGAACACAATCAAGTACACAAATATATGATAGCCTATTTTTTAAAAAACCATGTATGAACTTGATCTATTACATTAATGTGTCCAATGCTATGTTCTACTCGAGACCTAATAAATGCAGTTTGACCTAAGAAGACTATCTATAACACATTGAATGGTCCCATTCATGTTACTAAAAGATATGGTCTAAAACATGGGGTTATAAATTATCATATTTCAATTTAGTCATAATAAGCAACCATGAAAATTCATAATAAAACATGCATCTTTCATTGGCCTAATGCCTTTTGGGATGTGCCAGACTCGTTATTTCTCTTAGAAGATCCCTTACCAACTTTTATAAATTCACTAATGGTGAGGAATTCAATGTTTGAGTTGCTCCCTTTAGGCTTCTGCACCTCTCGAATTACAGAGATATTCGAGCATCCTCCTATGGAGTCATCCATTAGATTTTCTCATAGTAGTAACCTATCGATAAGTCATTGGTATTTTGCTATAAACTGAATAGTTACTTTTTACAAAAGGGAAGTTACTATTCATAAAGAGGGAAACTCATCTAAAGAAGTATTACCTTTATAACTAGGTCCAAAAAAATCATATATATAAATGATGTATGAAAAACATGCATATACCATAGGAAATATTTACCAACTTAAACGTCATTTACTGAGTGACTTAGCAAAGAAATATGGATTGTAATGTGCCTATAACTTGGTGAATTCTAGATCTTGTTTTTGACCTCTTTATAATTGGCTTTTACTCTTCTCTACTTGAACTACCAAACTGCCCTCACTTCTTTCGAAACCTTTCCACATTTGATTTGTTGCTTCTTTTGCACATTCGACTATTTCAAGGTAGCTGAGGCTTTAGCCTTGATGGAAAGCCTTCCTTAGGCCTTTCATGTGGTTATGGAAAAAGGAGAACATTCACTCTTAAAGGATGACTTCCCAGACTTTTCCAAGGAGTCACTTCTTGTAAAATCTAGAGGTAAGAATGAAGGGAAAAATGCAAATGTTGGAAGAAATTTTGAGGACCCTTGTCCAGTGGGAGCATGGAGAAGTAAGTTTCAAACTCAACATAATAAGGGAGAACTCAAGAATTATCATAATGTCATCAAAGATGGTGTTATTTCCCCTCATATTGAACTATTAAAGCTTGGTGCAAAGGCTTAGTCCACAACCTTAATTGGTTTTTTTTTTGGACTAAGTGAACTACTTTCCCTATAGTGAATTCTTAGGCAAAAGTTAGATGGGGAGCTTGATAGGGGTAAGATTGATGTGCTTCCAATATAGGTTAACTTCCATAATTTACCAATAGAGTTCTGGACTATTGAGGAGCTAAGTTTTCTAGCTAGCTCTTTGTGGAAACCAGTATTGCATGGATTCTTAAACTACAACAATGGAGGGAATCTTCTATTCTAAGTTTTGTATTGAAATTAAAAGAAATGCTCCACTGTTTACGCGCTTACCTGTTTTAAGACGGAGAGTTAGAGAAGATTGAAATACATATTACTTACCCCTAGAAGCCTAGCCACTCCACCAAGAAATGGGTTCTTGTAAGTAGAGTTTTTAAAATTGGTTAGCATGAAGAATTATTGGAGTCTAAACATAGTAATATTCCCCTAGGACACAACATTGTAGGAGAAATTGAAGTAAAAGAAGAAAATGTTATTGATAATGTTGGTTTAAATAACTCACATAGCTTAGTACAAATAGAGGAATTAGTTCAGATAAATACTAAAGATGCTTGAGTTGAAGAAGAGGTATGTTTAAGTAGGGCTAGTATAAATTCTCAACAAATTGAGCTTCCAATGTTAGAAAGTAAAAGCCTAGAGGCCGTAGCTGATTATAATGAAATGGCCATGGAGAAATTGGAGAAGATATAAATGCCATTGCTAATGTAGGGAGTAAGGAGATTGCCTTTGAGGATACAAAGAGTAATATCCTTAAAGTAGAAGCCTCTAATCAAGAAGAAAATTAAGAATTTAGAGTGCAAACTAATATCACTAGAAAAAATCAGCTAGTAAGAAGGGGAAACAAAACCCCTAAATCAAAGGGAATTCCCCTATGCATGGAAGTCTTAGTTTTGAATGCTAGAGGGCTAAATGATCCTCTCAAAAATTCATTGGTGAAATAGGTGGTAAAGGATAAGAAGCCTTGTTTAATAGGTCTTCTTGAAACCAAAATAAAAGAACCTCTTAACCTTTTTGGTTCTAAATTTCTGGGTGCTAACTGGGAGAACATTTATAATCGTAACTTGTATTATAATGGTAGAATTATCTACCTTTATAATACAAAAATGATTAGAGTGCAAGATGTGGAAGAAACTGATCAGTATATACATCTGTAATGTTAGATGAGGGATAAGTCTTGTTCTTAATTTATCATTAACCTATGCTTCCAATTTTGGTTTTTAAAGAAACATGCTCTAATTGAACCTACAAAATGTTTAACTTAGAATTCAAATCCCTGGTTTGTTATGAGGGATTTCAACAAGTCCACTGAAGTTAAGGGTGGAAGGAAATTCAATTTTGGTCTAGCAAGGGAACTTTCTAGATTTTTTAATGAAGATGGATTTGGTAGATCTTAATTCAAGTGGCAAATTGCTCATCTGGACTAATAAATAACATGGCAACTTGTTTATAAGAAAGAAGTTTTGGTTAAACTAGTTTCCCAAGTCTTTTATTCATTTGGGAGACAATTTGATGTCAAATCACTCATATATGTTAATACAAAGGATTGTAAAAAGTAGAAAAGTGGGAGCCCCTTTTAGATTCTTTAATGGCATTGCTCAAATGGAAGGATTCTAAAAAATAATTTGTAGATACTGGAATTATGATGTCAAGGGTTTTAAATTGTATGGTCTTATGCAGAAATTAAAAATTGTGAAGGTTGCTCTTAATAACTTCATACTTGGAAGAAATTAGAACCTAACAAATTTTAAGGAGAAACTAATCGAATGTCAGTATGACTCTCCTCAAAATACAAAATTCAAATTGAAAGAGTTGAAAATACTACAAGAGTATCAAGAAGCTCTCAGCCTCAATAATTTTATTCTCAAACAAAAAGCTAAACTAAATTGGATGAAAGAAGGTGACTCTAATACAAAGTTCTTTCACTCCTTTGTACTTTCTAGGAAAAATTTTAACGAATATCAGTGCTTCAAGATAGTAGTAGAAAGGAACATGCATATCAGAATAATTTACAAGAGCTAACTAGAAACTACTTCATAAAGTTAATGGATTCTGAAGATTATGTTGTTCCAAACTTTAATGCATTAAGGTTGTTTGATGTCATAATTGATTAAGGAATAAAGGAATTTGTGGTGTCCCCTATCACTGAACATGATGTCGAAAGAGTGCTCTTTAGCTTGCACCCTTCAAAATTGTCAGCACTTGATGGTTTCATAGCACTGTTCGTTCAAAAGAAATGGGAAATTATGGGTAAGCTTTTCACTAAGGTAGTGATGACATTCTTTGCTTCCTCTAAAATGCTTCAAGAAATAAACCACATATTTATTTTCTTGGTGCCAAAAATGCAAAACCCTCGGTGTATGAATGAATTTAGACCAATATTATGCTGCAATATAATATACAACGTGATTTCCAAACTCTTAGTTGGAAGACTCAAGGTGACAATCATTGGTATTATTAACTCAGCACAGGGGGCTTTTATTCCTAAAATAAAAATTAGGGACAATATTCTTTTGATACATTAATTGTTGAAGGATTACAACTCTGGTAAAAATCTCAAAAACCGCTTAATCAAAATTGATTTTTTTCAAAGTTTTTGATACTATTTGTTGGAGGTTTATCCGAGTACGGTTTAAAGCTTTACAGTTTCCCCACAAATTTGTAAATTGGATAATGACTTGCATCCAATCTCCTACTCTGAGTGTGCTAATGAATGGAATTCCTATTAATCCTTTTAAGACTCCAAAGGGGATTGGACAAGGTGACCCCTTGTCTCCTTATTTATTCACTCTTATAATGGAAGGGTTATTAAGGCTATTAACCAAGTTAATCTCAAATGCAGCACTATTAACTTCACTCACCTCAAGTATGCTGATGATCTTTTACTTCTATATGGAGCTGAATCTCACTCCATAAACATAATGATGCATGTTCTAAAATTATGGGTTATTAAGGCTATTAACCAAGTCCATCTCAAATGCAGCACTATTAACTTCACTCACCTCAAGTATGCTGATGATCTTTTACTTCTATATGGAGCTAAATCTCACTCCATAAACATAATGATGCATGTTCTAAAATTATTTGTTGAATGGTCAAGATTAAAGCACAACACTGAAAGAACAACCTATATTTATCAACTAATGTAAGGAATCTAGCAGTAAGGAGAATTGCCAGACTAAATGTGCATTCAACTTCATTTTGTTACCTAGGAGTGCCAATCACATCCTCTAAACCTAAGTTCAATGATTGTTTGCCATTTATTGAAAGGATTAAATCAA
The DNA here is from genome assembly GCA_026413385.1 of Erythroxylum gracilipes. Taxonomy (NCBI): domain Eukaryota; kingdom Viridiplantae; phylum Streptophyta; class Magnoliopsida; order Malpighiales; family Erythroxylaceae; genus Erythroxylum; species Erythroxylum gracilipes. Next base: position 30,301,278 of record JANZLC010000005.1, read on the forward strand.
AAATAAATGTGTGGCAAAACATGTTTCTTTCTTCCACTACTAGACTCACCCTTATTATCTCAATTCTAAGTAGCTTTCATCTACACTGGATAGTTCACATTGCATTGCCAAGGAAGGTTACTAAATAGATAAACAAAATAATGAAAGCATTCTTAAAAATAAGTAGAACAAAATACTCTAAAAATGCAAAGATAAAATGGAGTGAAGTTACTACCTTGAAGAAATGTGGAAGACTAAGCATGATTTCCATTACAAATGTGGAAAAGGCTTTGATGTCTCTATAAAAATCATAAAGCACTTTGGATCAAATGGATCCATGAGTATCACCTCAAAAGCATAAATTTCTCACAGACTGGCTTGTATAAGGGAGGTCTCTTGGACCTTTAACTAATGATGAAGATGATAGACATTGTATATCCTTGTATTAAACATAAGATTGGTAATGAGGAAAAAAACATAGGTTAGGTTTGATAATTGGATAGATTCAAGCCCCATTATTCATAATCATGAGGTTAAATTACAACCTAAGGGGAACCTTTTAGCTATAAATAATAATCTTATTCCTGTTATTACTCCTCCATAAATGATACTTTAAGCTGATATAGAAGTTGTTCAAGAGCTATATGGGCCTGATTTGAGGCAAATTGGCTTCCTAGAATTACATAAGTCTTATTCAAAGCATCTATTGATTATAAGAATCCTTATCCCCAAGGCTATAGAATTCTTGAGTTTACTTTGCTTTCTAGTGCAGATAGGTAGTTAACTATCAAGCACATTACTATATTCATTATTTAGTACGGTGGATTGGCTAATTATGAAAATTTCAACAATTTCAAGCTTAAGTTGTTCCCAAATTCTTTCATAGATATAACTTTTTCCTGGTATGCCTTACTGCCTAGGAATTTTTTCCTTCTATAAAAATGGAAAGACTATTTCATACTCAATTTTTTCGAACAAATTCATTATAGCTGAATCGTCTAGAGTTACTCATAAAAGTGGTGAGAATATATGCATTTTCATTGCTCGATTCAAGAGAATGAGGATTCAATGTCGAATTGCATTCTTAAAGGTTGAGTAAATGAAGTTGGCTCAAAAGGGCCTTGATATTTGGAAAAAATTCCAAGGTATGGTACTTTTATGATTTTTATGAATTGGAAGAAAAAGTATCTAAATATGAAGAAATTCTTAGGGAAGAAGGACATCTAAAAAAGAGTTCAGTTAGTACTTATTTTTTGGGAAAAAAAGACCATTTGAGTCAACAATTATATTTGGAACTGTGTTTGTCCTAATCTAGAGAAAAAATCACTTGAAGCAAAAAGGAGGATCCAACCACTGACTATTTATATTTAATAAACTTTTGACACCTAAAAAATAGAGATAATCTTTGATTTATTATTGTAGGAAAAAGTTGATTACTTTACCACTAGAGCATAAAATACCCATAAAAAGGAAGTATCATAATACATGGGGTCACTCAAAAAATGCATGTTAGGGATTTAAAGAATGGTCCAAGAGTGAATCAATAAGGGAATATTAGTTTTTGTTGAAGCTGGTTAGAGTATGTTGATATATGAGATCCATTTCCACTAATTACAACTGTTAATACAATTAAGTTTGATTTATGTCTTTTGCTAGATGTCAAGAGGAAGATGAAGATTATAGAAGATCTATTGGCATCAATTATGAATTTAGGTATTGATGCTTTTGTTCTCAATTATACTTTGACTACTAAAGCTAACGATGAGAATCAATGGATTCCTAAAATCCAGTAAAAAGTAGAGATCGCATGACGGAATCACAAGATAAAGTTCACTCAAATATTCGAGCAAAATTTGATCTTGAAATTCCAAGATTTCAGTGCAGGAAGCCTTGATTTGTAGTACTACGTCGGATGCACCATCCCATCAGCGGAAGCAAGTGAGACATTCCAAGAATTTAATACCATTAAGCAAAACTCAAAGAGGAGAATTCAACGAAAAAAAGATATCGCTAGGATTACAAGAAGTAGGAAGTCACCCTTCATAAGACACTCTCCTTCTGAGGAGAGTACTTTAGACTTAAATAATAAGAATGAACATGTAGAAGTCACCAACGAACAATGGAGCAAGGTAAAGGAAAATGCAATTCTAGATTTTGTAGGAAGTTATCTAGGTCAAAAAGTTGAGACGAAAATCCTAGTGAATTCTTCATAGTGGGGAAAATTCTTATTCAGTTTCTATATGCATTCTCTTCTATAAAGCTCCCTACCACTTTTTGGAAAACTCTAGAAAGAAAGTGGAACTTTTTCGCAAGATAAGAGAATGCAAAGTATTATACAAAGTGATAATATTTTATGTATGTTTTGGTATTATTAGTATATAATAATGGTAACTTTAATGGTTTTTATGGCATTTTTTATATATAGTGATGGTACTTTATGTATACTATTTAGTTTTTAACCTTTTTATTCTTAACAAATAATTCCACCTTGATGTAAAATGGTTTTACTTTTTAATTAGATACTTTAAATTAAAGGTAAATATTTCCAATAACCTACCACTTTAATTGAAATTATGTGACGAATTATCATTTCCTTCCTGTTTCATATCTAATCTGCTTATGCCCTTTGTTATTATTAGAGGTTAATGCAATATTGATAACACCATTCGATTGTTTATTTCCTAGCATTAATGTCGTTGCTTAAATTTCTATAGTCTTTAATTGTTGTAAAGCTTTAGTTCAAAGCATTTGAATTGAGGATTCATTAGAAAAATATAGTCAATGATCACCTAATGTGAATCTACGCACCTATATGAAAACTATTCCATATTTGTTTATAATTTAAGGATTGTGGTTGAGATTAGTCTAGAAGAAAATTTATAGTTATGAGATGTTATATCAGTTTTATTATTTTAAATTAAGATATGTATTTGTAAGGTTATTGCTTAATTTCAACTAAATGACAACTGGTGTCTCCACAACCTTCCATTTCACCTACAAAATCAAAAGAAGGGAAAAATTAAGAAAATTGCTAAAACTATAACAATTTTAAAGGAAAACTATTTCAATTAAAGTACTTGCCACAAAACTATGAAATATATAAAAACATAATTAGATAACTTGTAAAGAAACTAATAATAATAAAAGCAATATAATGTAAGACAAATTATAACTAGAATAAAATAAAAGATATAAAATAATAAGAAAGTTGCATAACTAATAATTAAAACATGTTTGATGTATAAGGGAATGAGGGAGAGAAAAAATTCAATGGACAAAAAAATGACAATAAATCATTTGTTAGGAGGGCCATCATGAACACTCCTATTATATTTTTCCTATGAAGGTGAATGGAAAGTAGGCATAGGTAGCACCTGAAATATAACGTGGTTGATAAAAGTGCTCATTTCTTCTCCAGTTCAATGCAACAGGTCATCTTGAAACTCTTAAAGTTTCTATATTAAGACTAGGAGTTTGAATGCTATTGTATTACTCTAATCTAACACAAATTCACTATATATTCTCCCATATTACTTATGGAGACATCAATTTTATATTCATAGGTGTTAATGCCTCTCTCTCTCTTATGGCTCAACAACTTGTTTTGGATGTTAAAATGTCTTATTAGCCTCCTAAACTTCCAACCTTAATGCATCAACACCTATCTCACCACTTCTTTGACTATTTAAAAGATACACTCCACTAATGTCACCACTTATCTCACCACTTCACTAATGTCTCAATACTTTAAGTTCAAAGGTGGAATCAGACATGCAATGTTCATCCTAGGAAGGTTACAAAATACTTGTACACTTTTTCTTGGTGTGTGTCAGAGCCTTCATATATCACCTCCTTCTTTCTTTTTACCATTTGCTTTAAATAAATTGCAGACAATAATCAAAGTTGCATTCGTAACTTTTCATTAACCATTATAAGTAGAAACAAATCCCTTAGGGTCATCAATCTTTTACTCTCTCTCCTATCTTAAATAGTATGGACAATTGCTTGATGCAAATAATGCAATACAATTAATGTAATAGGGAACTCTTTATTATATTAAAATCATATTCCCAAGCTCTATACAATATGTGATGCAAAAATAAAACAGATGTACTTATATCTAGAGTAAAGCTTATTATTAAGCTTTGGTATGACTCATATTCCATAAATTTGGGTGTATAAAACCCATAATCCACTTCAAATTACATAATGGACATCAAGAAGCCTGCACTTAGAAAAGTTATCCCTTTTAAGTCATCTAAAGCTAGATTTCTCTTAACCTTGACTTTTGACAACACTTTAAGTGTCAACTCCTAATCATCATCTTCAAGTATAGTAAAAAAAATCTTATCTAATTGACATTGTAAATCATTATTTCCACCTCTATTACTAAAGATATTTCTAATGAAGAATATAAATTTGAACTTCTATTAGGTTTAAAAGGTCTAATTTTTAGGATTACATTTTTTTTACTGAGCATCATTAGTGAAATACAACATAAGATATCCACCTTTAAGAACTATATGAAGCTCTCCCTCTCTTAGATGCATTGGTACCCTTTCTTGATTCTTTGGTTTTACGTTCAATAGTAAAAAAGGATCCACATAATTCACTCATAAATCCAAAGATTCCCACGTTCCGTCTAAAGGAACTAATTTGGTAAAATATGCAATTCTTTTAAAGAAAGGTGCCATAATTTTGATATAAATGGGATGCATGGTATTTAATTTTTTAAGTAATAGATTTCAACATATATAGTGAGGATAATAAAGAAAATTTGATGGAATTTTAGAGAATATTAATTCCCTTATGTTTAGTGCGAAAGGAAATTATTTAAAATTTCCAAAGACATAGCTTGACAAATAGGCATATCCTACTCCAAGTCTAACTCCATACACTTATTTCTTATTTATAGAAATATGAATACAATCAAATACACAGATATGTGATAGCCTATATTTAAAAAACCTATATATGAACATGGTTTGTTACATTAATGTGTCCAATACCATATTCTATTCAAGAACTAATAAACACAGTTTGACCTGAGAACAGTATCTACAACACATTTAATGGTTCCATTCGTGTTACTAAAAGATATTGTCTAAAACATGGGCTTATAAATGTCATGTTCCTTTTGAAAATCATATTACAAAACAATTACATAGATAGAGTGATGATATTTTTTATACTACATAGTGGCATTTTTTGTAAAGGGTTGTGGTAATTTTTTTACGTAGTGGTAGTTTTTAAAAGTGATGGGATTTTTCTATATAGTTATGGTATTAACATCATTTGAGTGGTCATATTTTGTATATATGACAAGTCTTAAGTAAGACAATATGGTTATGTTGCTTTAGGTACTTCCATTCTCATAGTTCTAGCATTGAACTGCTTACTAGTTTAGCATATTTTCCTGCTTAATTTTTCATAGTTCTTTTGATTTGATAATTAGGAACATTAGAACATGTATAAGATTATGGAATTTTTTCATAATTAATTGAGCTTGATTCAATTAATAGATAAAGTCAAAGTTAATACTGGTCAACTTTTGGAAAACTTATAGGGCTGAGTTGCTTGATGTCTTATGTGAATGTGTTTTGGTTATAAGATCTTGAAACATTTTTATGAGAAAAGAAATATATTATTTTGATGCTAGTAGCATGCTAAGTGCATGTGCTTGAAATTAATGCTCTTGGAAATTTTTAGATATCGAATCGTTCTCTGTAGTGTCTAGTAGGTTAAGTCATTTATCTTGATAATTTTGACCGTCAAGATATTGTTAGCTTGTGTCGAAATTGTCTTGATAAATTTGAGATGACCTAGGGATGTTTAGATGACTAATTGATGTTTGAGAATTTTGAAAACCCTAAGGATTAATTTAGAATTAATCCAAGTAGAGCATTGCATTTATAATGTGATTAGAAAAGGCATGTGTACTAGAATTAAAGTGTTTAATTTGAACAGCAAAATAATTGAATTTTAGGGTTCCTAATCGAATCACATTCATAATTTGAATTAGTCGAGACTAACACTAGCACCTGATTCGGTTCACGAGTTGAATCGAATCACGAACTTTGGATGCATAGTGTGTTAAATCAATAGTTGTTGACACAAGTCGATAGTTGCATATTGAATGCAATTGGTATGAATGATGCCTACCGATTGACCTAAGGTAGCTTGTTGCGTAAATTCAAGGTTATTCTTAGTGATATTAGATATCGATCCACTAGGAGAACTATAAGTTTTCTCAGATTCATAGTGAGGGCTACGGTTTCGGATAAAATAGTGGGACCCATAATGCATGTGATTAAAGTCCTTATCGATATGCATCTATGTACATTCTAATGCTCTCTCTCATTCTTCTAAGTTATTGAATCATCACGATGTCTTCGTCCAGTGTGATCTTATGCTCTCTACTAGACTCCAATAAACTCACGGGATCAAACTTCTTAAATTGGCTACGAATATGTCCTAGATGAGTCACTTTGTTGGATCCCGCTTCCGGAACCCAACTCTCTTGCTTAAAATCATGAAACTTGAGCATGCGTGTAACCTTGAGGGGTTTATATATATATATATTTTTATTCCATGACAACATCATCAATTTATCTTCATGCTCAATACGATCCAAAAATTCCCTTACAGAAGTTCCATAGTGTGCCCATGCTACCTATTCACCATGCTTGAACTTATTTCTTCTACGCGTACACCGAATTTGGAAAACTTAAAGTCTTAAATTCATTTTGACTTCTTCATAGAAATCATAGCTTTATATCTCTTGATCAATTTGGCACAGGAATTACCTTAATCGGAGCTCTATAGCTCAAGATATCATCAAAATACCATAACGTGCACAAAACCCTAATCATGCTCTCTTAGCCGACCTCTTACTTGCTCTAATACAAACTTCCTCAAATCAACTC
>JANZLC010000005.1:30320989-30335705 GCA_026413385.1 Erythroxylum gracilipes
TAATGTTACCATGCTAATTAATCTTAACATAATTTAATATATCAAGACCTTAATTTAATCTAATCATGTTTAAGAAAAGAAAAAATATTTTCAGGGTCTCACAGTTTCAGTAGTAACAATTACAACAAATATTATATGTTATCTAACTCCTTGCTTTTTTAAAGCATAAGAAAGCCAATGTGTCCACAACTAAAATCTATAGGAAAAATAAGATATATCAATCTAATCACATACTAGTTCTAACATATTATGAGACCAAGCACACTCAAAAAATAGTTGACTAATGCTTTCAGCTTTAGCATCACATAATACACATAATTGATTAGTAATAGTAATATTCAAACGTAGAAGCCTATCTTTTGTTAATAGCCTTTTCAGGAAAGCAAGCCATAAAATAAATTAATATTTAGGTGAATTAAATCTTTTCAAGATGTATCTTGCTTTCACGAAGTCAAGTTATTCATCCTTCAGCCATTTATAACTTATTTTTTCTGTATGAATGCCATCAATTGCTCCTATCCATTTCTACTTATAGAACAAGTGCGAGCTTCATCTTTACTAAGTGAAGATTCTTTCAGTGCCATATTTTTTTTTAAACCTAATCCTCTTTTATTCTTTGTTGCATATACTTGTTCAATTTAACTAGATCTATTACCATTTTCTTTTTTCTCCCATAGGATCTCTCTACATAATTTCTCCATCAGTTTGATAATTTGTTAAGGAAGCATGAAAATAGAGGACTAATAAACATGTAGAGAGAAAATAATTGAATTGATGAGATGGGCTCAGTTTGAATAAATATGAGAGACTTTTATTACTCTAGAACTTTAACTATTCTGTAATGTTTTCTATTAAGCTCTAACAAGCACTACTATTTTATTTAGTAGGTAATGATGACACTCCTAAATATTTTTATCATAAAAGAATTAATAGAGAATCTGGTTAATTACAATTTTTTTTTGTTTCACCTAATCATTCACACCCTTAGATATACATAAGATTTAGCAAGATTAAATTATAGGCTAGTTGTTGATGAAAACTTATTAAAACCTCGCACTAGAATCCATACAAAAACTTATCAAACTTGTAGCCAATCATTAAGTCACATGTGAAGTAAAGGTTAGTAAGCTGAGATTCTTTTTCAATGGGGATGAAATTTAAAACATTGACTCTGAGTGACAAGTCTTAATTCTTTAGTGAGATACTATATTACAAGAGTAAATACTAAAAGGGACAATGAGTCACCTTGTCTTAACCCCCTTCCACCTAAAAAGTAACCATGAATCTCTCTATTAATAGACAAATAGTAGGAATTAGTAATGATGCAAATTATGAACTGCTCTATAAATATTGCATGAAACTTGAATTCAGTTAACATCTCTTTAATAAATTCCAATTTAACAATATCATACTCCTTTTTCATATCAATTTTTAAGAGGTATAGGGCAGAATTTTTTTTCCTATATACAATTTGATGAGCTGTTATCATTACATTATGAAGGATGAATCTCCCTTCTACAAAGGCATTTTGATTTTCTGATACTAGGTGAGATAGAACAAGTTTTACTCTTTTACAAAGGAGTTTGGATATACCTTTATATAAAGTAAATCAACAAGCAATAAGTTTATAGTCTGTTGCATATATAAAACCTTCTATTTTAAGAACAAAAATGAGAAAAGGAGCTTTATTTATTTATTTATTTAGTAGTTTACCTATTTTGGAAAATTTTAGGATGGCTTCAATAACTTCACATCCCATAACTGACCAGGCAGCTTTGAAGAATTTGCCTTCATAACCCTCTAAGTTAGGGCTTTTTTTAGGTTTCCGCTTTTTAAGGAATGAATATCAAACAAGACTTGCTCGATTTTATGAGTTATAAAAAGGACTAATAATTGCATTTGATGCTTAGTTGATAAGGTATTACTCGCTTGAAGCACATATTCATCAGCTTGTGTCCTATTCTTAAATTTTTTACTCTATATCTCCTTATAATAGTCCACCAAATGTTGTATAACCAATTGATGGTAAGTAACTAGTATGTTGTTAGAGTCAACTATAGGGGATACCCTATTTTTGTAAACATATTGCTTAATCACTTGGTGAAAGTATGTAGTGTTTTGATCACTAAGTTGTATTCAAGGTGCTTAGCCTTTTGAGCTAAGAAAATCTTAGCTTTTTTGTTGAAATTTCATAATATTTATGCAACTTATTATTCCTTCTCTTTTAGTCTTCCTTCCAATGAATATTGCTACAACTCTTCTTGAGCCAAATATAAACTTTATCTAACCTACTAGGCTTAGTTCACAATATTAAGGAATTTTTCTCTATTTAAAGACTTACACTCTTTTTTAGCATCTTCAATTTATGGACTACCTAGTATAAATGACATCATGAAGTGTTCTAGTTCCAAACTCTTTACATAATATCTTAAAAATTTGGAGATTTAACCCATAAATTAAAGTAGTTGAATGGCTTTTTGTGATGTATCCTAAAGATTCCCGTTTATAATAGGGAAGATATTTGAGATGCCCTCGGGTAAAAATATTGCTTCAACATCACTTCACTCATTAATCCACTGGCTGTTTACTAAAGCTTTGTCAAATTTTGAAAAAAAAAAGTGTTTCTCCTTACTTTATTTGTTAATCTAACTAAACCTGCAGCCCTTCCACTACAAGTTCTCTAGTTCACACCGAGTTATACATTAAATACAAGTTCTCTAGTTCATTTTTGTCATGGGATTATCCCATATTTTTTCATTAACATATAGCATATAATTAAATTCACCTAGTTTCAACCATGTTTTATTTTAAGAAGTTATAATATCAGTAAGCTACTACAATAGAGAGAGCATACTAGGAGCACCATTAAAAGCGTACACCATAGATATTACAAACTGTCAGTCATTGGTTAAAGAGATACTACAAACTGTCAGTCATCTTACAAACTGTCAATCATTGGTTAAAGAGATAATATTATAGTGCATAAGATGAGGTGAATAGTGGGGTTATACTAACTTGAAACATATACTTCCTCCAAATTAATCAAATCCTCCATTTTTAATTTGCATATAATTTGATGTGGGTACCTCAAGAAGGGAACATCTACTTATAGTAATTTACGTATTGCTATAGTTTCAACAATACCCCAAAAAATAATTTTATAATTTTTACAAAGGAGCATCACCCCTTTTGCTTATTAAGGGTTGTTTAGCCCTCTTATGCTATACGTCTTTAGTTATTATGTTCATCCAGAGGGACACATATTGGTTGATTATCAAGAGACACTATTTCTTTCCCTTTTGAGCTACTCCAACTACTTTCAATTTTAACAACTTGTTCAAAAATGGACTTCTTGTCATTTTCATTAATTTAACTTGCTGCAATTGAGTTTTATATGTATCTTTCTAAGGTTTAGTAACCACAATTTTCTATTTTGAAACTTTAATACTTTCTTAGGCATTTGTTGTAGTAGTGTTAAGTAGCTAGATTTTTCCCTCTTTTTTGACATTGATTGATCTCATGAGAATTCTTGCATATATTGCAATATAGAGGCTTCCACTTATACTGAATTTCTTGTTCTAGAACCACCCCATTCTCATTCTCAAAGTAGACTTTGTTTGGTATGTGTTTAATGTTAATTTCTACAAGAATCTAGCAAGATTCACCATATCTTTTTGCAAGGCCAACTTGTCTGCTATTATAGAGATGCTTACTAGACTAGCAATTTTACTCAAAGAAGATAGACTCCAATACTTCAAATCTGGGTGAAGTAAGTTTAATCATATGGAAAATTGATCAATTTGCCCTTTTTCTAGCTCCATATTTTTAGTCTAGGTGAGATGATTACAAGTTTTTTGTTAAAGTAGAAAATGTCATCTGTAAGACCTCGTCCTAAACAGTTTCACTAGTAAATCTCACTAAAACCATGCCATTTTTTAGAAGTAGGACTTTCTTAACCCTATAGCTACCCTAAATTCACTTGAAAAAATCATTCAATATTTAAAATGGTGGATTAGTACCTAAGATATAGCAAACAACAATATTATTCTAATATTTTATCTTGGGTCTACATAGTATCTATTTTCTCATTGTAATATCAACTTTAACTCTTAGAGGACATAATTTAATTTGAAACTAGGATTATGCATTTTGTTAATATCAAATTTATCCTAAGTCATACCTAATTTGCTAGTTGTTGATAAAATTTTCTCACTTCCATTCACTGAGATTTCAATCACTTTGTGATGAGCTGGGACTTGATCAAAGCTTCTATACCTAGTTAACAATTTTATCCTTTACAATTAATCCTTATAGAATATCTTCTATTCGGCAATCAAGCTTGGCAACATTTGGTAGAAGTTCATGTAACAGATGAACTCCCCTTCGTCGAGCGTGGTGATAACTCCATTAGGTCGTGTGCATTCTTACCTCTCTTCCCCGTAGTATATTTCTTCTTGGCCATTGTTGCAATGCACAATTGCTCATCAATGTTACCATGTGCCTAGAGAATCAGACGGTGGCTAGGGGAAGATTTAATACTAACTAACTGGCTTTATTTCTATAACAATTATAGTGGGTTTATCCCTATCATTCTTCAGTAACTGGACTTTATACTACTTGTTTCTTAGCTTTAAAGTCATAATATCAAACACAATCTCCTCAAATAAATGAATGCTCAAGATGTTTTATAAGTAATTAGAAGAACATCATTAAAGTCTCTCAAAGAAGCTTATAAGATAATGTAATGTTGTAAATTCACAAAATTTCTGCAAGCTTGAAAGATGGAAGTGACGTTTAATAGTGGAAATTGAAGTCTAAATTAATGAATACAATGGGACAAACAAAAATGTCCCCCTAACATTTTTAAAGAAAAGATCAATTAGAAACCTTCTAATAGTGAAAGAGATGCAATCATAACTAAGATTGATAGAGGGGGGGAAAAAAAGAGAAAAAACCTAAAGCGCTTCACACGAGAGTTGAACATGGATTAAGTAAAACAAAATAAAAGACAGAGAAATAGTACCCAAATATTGAAGTTATCTAACTTGTCTGCCATGAAAGAACCACATCAAAGAACTAGTAGTTTGATGTTTCTTTCATTTGAGTATAGTTTATGCACAGCAATATTCAGCTGTAATTTTTTGTTTTATTAAATGTTCACGATAAAATATACTAACCAGAGAAAGACTAGTCACAATGTAACCTCGTAATAATGCTTCAAGCTACAAATACATCTCTTGGTTAGAAACAAAAAAAGTAAATATATGTAGTAACAGGAAAAGAGAGACAGGTGACTTAGTTCATAAAGAGATGAAGAGATAAAGAAGGATACAAGCCATTGAAAATGTAGGAGAAATGAAGTGAAGAGCAAATCAGCGTAAAACACTAGAAGAAAAACAAAGAAACAAAATGTTGCTTTGGTTTTTAAAATCAATTGTCACAATACAAAAAAACACACGATTTATGTATTTTATAAACTACTGTTGTTTTAATTTTCAAAAAAAGAAACCATAATGGGATAAAATGAATATTTTTGTAACATTTTTATTTTTAGACTCAAAATAAGAAACGTAAAAAATAAAAAAATATAATTTTGTTTAATTTTGGGGTTCTTAGGAGTTGTTCAGTTATATCCGTCATCTCATTTCCACAATCGATAAAAGGCATATACTTGGCGATTCTCACTTCTAGGCCTGGTCCAACGGCCCATTAGTTCTGCATGATTAAGTCAGTCCTGCATTTCTACCGTTTTTCTGTCCTTTCTGTCAGAACAGGAAATTCTGCTATCGTCTTAGTGTGATTGTACAGAGCCAATGAAAGATTTATTCATTGCATCCATAATTCAGCTTGCAGATTCCTCTTCGGGTACGCTGCTTTCTCCAGCTAACTGTTACCGACTACATCAGGCCAAGCTTTCCTATTTTTAAATGCTTGCTGCAAAATGAAACATCATCTTTTGATGAATTAATGTGGTTGAGCTATTTGTTCCATAGCCACATGAACCAACAGGCCGTCGTCAAGGTCTAATCAATCCCCATATACCATTTAAGTGACATTGAATTGGCATCTTGGAAATCTTGAAGAGAATGAATCTGATTAATTTACCGATTAAACTCTACTTGCAGCTAAAGGTCGATAGCTAGGAGCTATTAAGAATTAACAATAATTATTGCAATCATTATTTAAATAAAAATATGTTTATATTTTTAAAGTTCACACACGCCCGCTCACACACACACACATATATATATATATATAAAAACACATTAAAATTTATAAAATGGAAAAGTAAATAATTAAGCAGAATTACTACAACCGAAACTCTTAATATAAATCACAATCATTTTATTAATAGTTATACTTCTATTAAAACAGTCTCTAAACAAACATTAATTTAATTTAATAAATACTATCTACTTTTACTAAATAGATTATCAAATAAAAACTATCATTAATAAGTGACAGCAGTATTCTAATGATAGAATAAATCTGTAATAAATTGAAACCATATACCATTTGTTTCAATTTACAGAATATTTTACGTTCTCCGAAATATTTTTATCCATTGTAATTTGGAATTGTACTATATTATCAAATATACGAGGATGTTGTATGCGACACAATATTATATACAAATAGTTTTTTTATTAAAATAAGAGTGTATGTGTGTGTGTGTATATATATATAATGAAATCATTTTATTAATTTTCTGTTTAAAAAAATGTTGACCCCCTTCAATCACATGCAACGCAATTAAAAATTTTAAATCATCGTCTATGGATTCATCTTCTACATTCTGCTAAAATCAATTAGCTTGATTCTGATAAGGCCAGTAACCCAAACTCTTTGTATTAGTAACAGACATTTCAATATTAACAAATTCAAATCCTGAGTTCTAATCCTTACCATTCCACCCCCACACCAATTAAGAACCAAAAATGATCACATATCTACTGTATATCTTGGGCCACCAAACTCTCAAGTTGATGCTCTGTTAAAAGAAAAGGTTAGTGTTAATGCTTATAATTTAAGAGCAATTCATCCTCTGTAATCGTCTAAATGATTAAATAACTGCAAGTGGAGCCAAATTCATCTATGTATACACAGAAACAAACACAAAAATAATGCCTTCAGTCAATTCTAGTAATCTTCACATGACCTAGTAATTATTTTACTCTATGCTTAGGTGCTCAGCAACGCAAATAAATCTCCAACCCTACTCAAAATAACAGGAACACAATCGTCTTATATTTTTTAAAATGTACGAGTCAATTTCATTTTCCTTTCTTATCGCATAAGTTCGTCAATCTCTTAGTACTAAAGATTGGGTGTTCAATTTTTTCTTTTCAAGCAGGAATCACGTACGCTACAAAGCCAAGCAGTACTAACATGCAGTAGAAGACTGCAAAGCCAGATTAATAATCAATGAAACTCTGGATATCTGAAAAAGATTATTCAAGAACCTGATTGCTCCCACAAATATTGCACCCAGGTCAATCTATCGGAAAAGCCTCGGCAATGATTTCTTTGGAACTTTGCCTTCAAGCTTCAGCCTTCTATATGCTTCTCTAATGTGGCAAGGCCTGATTGGACCAGATTCCTTCCTTTCAGTCATCACTATTCTAGCTGCAAACCAGACCAAGCAGATAATTATGCACAGAAAACTGACATCGCTATACCTCTATACAAGGTTTTGTGGATTGCAAGTCATACTGCAATTGCGATAATTATGCACAGAAAACTGACATCGCTATACCTCTATGCAAGGTTTTGTGGATTGCAAGTCATACTGCAATTGCGAGCAATTGCGACGATTGCTAACGATATGGGCGGAATTGTGGGAAATGCAGTTGAAATTGCGGCAAATTGCAGTAACGGTCCAGATCGCAACCGCAATATTGCAGATGCAATTGCAGTCTCGGACTGTAATTAAAACTCATGCTTCTATGTATAAACTTTCATCATCAGATAGGGTGTTACTATGGTAGTTGTGTCTGCACTCAATACTTTAATGCATAGGTGGAAGAGTATATGACCATATTTCATGTACAGATCAAACATGCTGCTACCATTTTTTAAAAGTTAAACTACATTTGAAAGGCATCAGTACCCATTGCAAGTCGCTTGTTTTGATATGGAAATAAAAGCAACAGGTCTATACCTATCTCAGTACAAGTGACAAGCATTTCTATTATATGCATCAAAAATGAGAAGCATGTAATTACCTGTTTCCACAAGTTCACCAACAAACATTTTTGCTATACCACATACTACAATCGTCATTGGCAAAGAAATTTTCTGGGTTCCGGTGATGCTTACTAATAGCTGCATTAGAAACATCAGAAACAAAATGGCAAATTGTTTAAGCTAACTTTGACACAGAAAATGACCTACATTTACAACTTGCACATATCTCAAAGAGGCCAAAAGGGATTCACGAAAGCACTTCAACCTACTTATTCTACGTAGGCTGAGGGAAAGAACAATCATACCCTTCTCATGTTAGCCTTCTGAAGAGCAGACCTGCGAAAGGATTCATACCTACTCATCTGTTGCTCAGTAAACTGCGATAAGATAGCCCTGAAAAACAGAAAACACAGACTCGAAGTTCAGAGGATGTCTCCTAACTCCACTGAATACCAACTACTTCAGAATTTCAGGGTACATAAAATTCCACTCTCAGTCGCAATTAAACAGTGTGATGACGTTTTATCATCAAACCCTAACACATGACACCCTCAAATATTTAAGTTCTTGTTTCTATAAACCCTAAAAGAGTTATTTTAATTACGAAAAATAGGAACTTTATGCAATATAATGACTAAGAATAATATCAAAAATAAATAATTCAATAAAAAAAGTGAGGAGGTAGAGAGAAAACTGACTGCATCTTCGCCATTTTGGTGGGATCCGCACTGGAAGGAAACTTCGAGAGCTCAACCTCCATGTTATCATCGTCTTCATCCTCATCATCATCTTTATTCTTGCCCTTGCTTTTAGCTGATCCGGGAATTGAAGGGTTCAACTGGTGGCCGGAAGTGGAGGTGACGCCGGCGCCGACGTCATCATAGTCCTGAGATGCCGGAGGGAGGGGAGGAGGATCGAGTACACCGACAAGATCATTAGTAATTTGGGGGTCGAAGTCGTCGGGGAGAAGGTTTGGGGAATCAGACGGCCCTTGCGGTGGTGGCAGTTGCTGCGGCGCCGTGCCTTCGTCCTCTTCTTCGTCGTAGTCCTCTTGCTCCTCGTCGTAAGCTGCTTCGAACGGGTCTTTGGATTGCTTCATTCGGAATTTGGTTTCTTTCTCCGAACAGCTGAAGTTATGCAATTGGAAATTCTCAATAAAATCATTAAAATGAAGTCGTTTTGGGTAAAAAAATCTAACACATTTGGCTCCTTCCTGCAAAATTCCTTAATTTCTAAACTATTAATTACCTCAAAATTCTGGCAAACGTAATTTATTTGAAATTTTCCAAATCTTTGACAAATTAAATTATTTTATATTTAATATGTTATATTATTTTACTTTAATAATATTTAATTTATTAATAATCAATGATATCTTTATTAATTTTATATAACAATAATTCAATATTCATTAAGTTTATTATATGATAATATTAATATACTTTAACAGAATAAATTATTTTGTTACGTTATTGCTAGTTATATATGAGAAAATGCTATTTAAAAACTAGTAACACTACCATAAATAAAATATTAGCTGTGATTAAATTTTTAGAAAAATAGGGGATGCAAAGTTGCAAGACATGATTAGATGCAAATAATACAATAAATACAATTTTATTCGCTATTGTTTTATATACGAACTTGAATTAGAACAAAAAGATATTAAACATGTGATAAACTTGAATAAACAATATAAGGATTTCATTATAGAAGAAAAAGGAGATTATATCATCCTATGAAAAGTATTTATATAAGTTTAAATAATCACTTCAACAGTAATATAAACCATTTAACTCTTTTATAATCGGTCATAGTTAGTCTTTGAAAAATATGATAATTGTGACTAACTTAAAGGACTTTATGGTGACTCATTTATTTATGATTTATTTATTATTATTAAGGATGTTTATAAAGACAATAAGTTGATATTTTTAACGAGTAATAAATTTGAAATAAAATACAAAATGTAAAAAAAAATGTACAATCAATATTAAACATATTAATACCAATGTTTTGAAAACTGGAGCAGACATCGAACTAGCTAAAGAAAAGATTTAAGATTTAAAGATTCAATCGCCATTAAACTGCTATAAAAACCAGTATATAATAAATAAGAAATAAAAATTATAAGAGTAAGTAAAAAGTAAAATATTTTATTAAAATAAAAAATACACTAATGTTTATTATTATATAATTAAATAATAATAAATAAATTTGAATCTAATATAAAATATAAAATCAAAATCAAAATCAAAATTGTATTTCTAAAGGAGGTCGTATCTCATCATCGTCAAAAATTTCAAATTCTCTAACGTCATCTAAAGACTTATAAACTACGCATTCATCCAACGTATTTGCGATAATTTCTTCTACTGCATTCAAATAAATTATAAATTAGTAATTTATGAAGTTATTCTCAGTTGTGAATTTGTAATAAATTATACTTTTAATCTAAATATGAGCAAAATAAGGTATGAATTGACCATCAGTAGATGTTCTTAATTCATATTGTGACAAGTGCATTTTTTTTATAAATTGCCTTTTCAAGTTCATTATAATCAAGATCAGACAATGATTCTTTTTTTCGATCCAAAAATCAATATGTTCAATACAATTAATATGAATTGGATCATGCGTTCTTCTCTTACTAAGCGCTTTGAATACATAATCGAAAAATTATAAAATCAATAATAAAAATAAAATTAATGAATAAAAACAAAACTATAAAATACATGTTCTTCATTCTCATATTGTAAGTAACGTAAATAAGGTCGTTAAATCTTTGATGTTTCAAATGATTTTGTTTCTTTGTATGAATACATTAAAAAATGCTCCAATTATGTTCACAACCTAATACATAAGTTGTTTGACTAAATAATCTAATAGCGACTTTTCTCAATATCGAAGCACTTTTATCGAATAATTTCTACCATTCATCTGTATTTTAAATTAATAGTTATGAAAAACAAATTTATACATTATTAATAAGTAAAAATGATTAAAAGTATAAAAACTTACTAGGTTGCATTTTTTTATTATAAGTTCTTTCTTTGCTAATGATCTAGTAAAACTCTCTAAACCTTCACGATACAATTTAATTTCATTTATCACTTGTGATTGCTCTTCAATAAAGAAAATACATTTGCATTTAATCACATCAAACATACCACCTATAACATTATTTGTACATGCATCTCCACTATATAAGCAATAAGGATTGAGAAAATAAACTACTAAATGGATCCTTTGAGTAAGATTCTTATCTCATCGTCAATCAATAAAATCTATATAAAGCTTGTATAATTTCTCCTTCCCTTTAAAAAGATTTATAATTGTTTTGTGAGCTTTATATATTCCATCATTTATAACCCAAAGATGGCTTCTCGTATGAGTCAACAATCCTCAACAACCTTATAAGCGGAGCCACAATCTTCACGATAATTAAGCAAGTATCCCAAAATTTATTATCTAGAATAATAGCCTAAACTTCTTTTCCTTTTTCACTTTTGACTTGAAAAGTTTTTACTTGTCATTAAATTTTGAAGTAGTTGCTTATGCTTATAAATACTTTTCAAAGTAATAAATATTGTTGCAAACCTAATAGAAGTGGGACGCACGATCTCGACCTAATTTTCTTGCTTTCTTAACCATGACAAAAATGTGATATGATTATACACAAAAATTGTGATCTTAGATGTGAATGAAGCAAGATTAGAAATATGGTCCATACCATTAATATTTTTAAAATAAGATTTATACAATAAACAGTGCATGGAGACCAACAAATATACCCATACTTTGATTGTAATAAGTACCCAACTGATACATAATTAGCTGCATTATCTGTAACAAAATGCACAACATTCTTTGGTTCAACCCACTCGACAATTTCAAAAAACAATTAAAATCAAGCATTAATGCTTTTTACCATATCAGAAGCATTAACGAACTTGATAAAAGTTGTTCCAATATTGCAATAAACCAAGAAATTGATTAAGGTTCTTTGTCTTTAATCTGTCCACTCATCTGCCATAATAATGCATCTTGTTTATTCCCAACTAGATTTAAATGTATCCACAATTAATGGACATTCCTTTTTTAAAACTTGAAGCAAAGGCACATGCATCTTATAATAAGAAGGTACCTTAAATCCTAGATTTATTGCTTCTAAAAAATATGGTTAATTTAAAGCATTTAAAGAAATATATGAATGAAAGAACCATCTTTCCCATGCTCTTTTACATCGCAAGACAGCATCCTTATTAACTAAAACACTCTTTAAACTAGTTTAAGAATCAGGAGTAGTTCTTGGAGAAAAATAAGAATCTATGTCAATAGTAGCTTTCTTTTTTCCTTTATCTAATACTTGTGATGCTTCATCATCCCCAAAAGATATATCATGAGCCTCTTTATTTTCCTTTTTCTTTCTTACTTGTTGCTACAAATATTTTCCAATCATCTCACGTACATCAAATGATACTTTTTTGCAAGAAGCAATATTACCTTTAACATCAACAAGATATTCTTTCATTCTATAAATTCATCCCCTTTAAATATTCTACCATACAATATACAATTATATTGGATATTCCCATCAGATGCTTTAGAACAAGAAAAATAATTCAATGTTGGATTGAACTTACCATGAGTAGAGGATTTTATATTCATCAAATCTTTTTCTGATGATTCTGCATTCTCCATTATAATTTTAACCTAAAACTATGAGAGAAATAATTTTTTAGTTTTGTACAAAAATGTCATAATAATAATTAAAAAAAATAAGTCACAAAATAACCAAAGAAGAAAGATTAAACGAAAAGATAAAAGATAAGAGTCTAAAAACGAAAATACCCCTTAACTTTAACTTTTTGATTCTTGGATCTTTTATATAATTTGACTTCAATCACCACAACCAACAACAAAAATAACAATAAAAAGGAGAATTAAATTTTGATCTTGACACAAGGAATCGAAGTATATATAGAAGAAACAGAAAAGAGGTTGAAAAAGAACTAAAAACATTAAAGAAAATCAATTCAAATAGGAAATAAAAATTGAAATTGAAATCTTTTTGAGGATTAAATCTAAAAAGTCACTCAAAAAGTTGAAGTATGTTTAAATTTCAGTGTTCTTCTTTGAACAAACTTCTTTAAAACTCAATTTATCTATACAAAATTACTAAGTAATAAATTTTTTAGTATCCTTCTTTAGATATACTTCTTTAAAGTTTAAATATTACTCTTTAACACATTCTTAAATTATCGTAAACAAAATTACTTATCTATACTAAATTATTAATTAATAAACTTTTTAATGTTCTTATTTAAATATACTTCTTTAAAGTTTAAATATCAGTCTTTAACACATTCTTAAATTATACTAAACAAAATTACTTATCTATACTTAATTACTAATTAATAACTATTTTAGTGTCCGTTAAATATACTGCTTTAAATTTAAATATTACTCTTTAACACGTTCTTAAATTATCCTATACAAAATTACTTATCTATACTAAATTACTAATCAAGTGTCCTTCTTTAAATATACTTCTTTAAATTTTAAATATCACTCCTTAACACATTCTTAAATTATCCTAAACAAAATTACTTATCTCTACTAAATTATTAATTAATAAATTTTTAGTGTCCTTATTTAAATTTAAAATATCATTCATTAACACATTCTTAAATTATCCTAAATAATAACCTTTAACTTGTGATGTAATTTTATGATCTTTAAATGTATAAAAGAATAGAATAAAATATTCCTATTATTTTGTAAAAATATTAAATTAATCAACAATTCTATATTAAACATCTTTAATGGGTCGTGATGTTTTTCTTTTAAAAGTTGATAATTATATTGCCTTTATAACGTAATTACATTAAAATTGGTTAAAAAATTAAGTGGCTAAATGATATTTTAGTTATTCTGTTTTTTTATTTATCATTTTTAGGTAAACTCAATTCATGAAATAGTTTTAAAAGGTGGAATAACTATTTTCAATTTACATAAAAATCTCTAAGGCAGATGAATAATAAATTCTTACAACCAATTAATTAAAGGTAATGCTCTGAAGTCTGAACACGTGTATGATAAAAAGGGAAAGTTGATTTATTCTAGAGTTTTCTATTTTTCTTCGTGACTACTTCCTCCCAAACTCATCTCATCTTCTTTCATGTCTTTCTACTGAGAGCTTCCAATAATCGCTTTGAGAGTTATGATCTTATGGCTTTCTCTTCTCCCCTTTGGTGTTTCATTTGTTCACACCTCGCTCTTCCTATCGGTCGAATATTCAACTTCCCTCGGAGCCCCTTATTCCTCAGACATTTTGCAGTGAAGATGGCCACAGTTATGTATGTTGTTACATATATTCGTACTCAAAATAGTAATTAGTGGCCACAATTACGTTATCGTGTTGCGTGTTGTTAGCTAACTCTTAGTGATTGGTGATGCTGTCGCCTGCAACCAAATATAAAAGAAATCACTTCCGTTAAAACAAATTAATGTAGTAGCGGTAAGC
>JANZLC010000005.1:30362728-30381559 GCA_026413385.1 Erythroxylum gracilipes
AAAAAGGGCTTTGTTTCAATTGCGATGAGTTGTTTGTTCGGGGCCATCAATGCAAACACCTTTTCTGGATTGACGGTTCATGGGGCGGGTACGGGGGATGGCATACCCGCCCCATACCCGCCCTGTTGCCATCCCTACTTGAAGGCTTATTGTTGACTTGTTTCTTATTTTGAGTGAACCTTCAAATGTCTTAATATTAGTTTGTCAATATGTGAGTTAAATTGATGGTTAGTTTTCTTGTAAACAAAAACTTGAATGAAAGTTTCCTAATAAATTGATTGAATTTAGAAAATTTTGTATGATCTTTATGTTGAGGGAAGTTCATTAAAATCACCAAAAAAAAAATTGAAACATTTCTTGAACATTTTATTTTCCCCAAAAATTATTAACCTCTCCTTATTACACATGTTTAATGTAATATCCTATAATAATTTAGTATGAAATTAACTTGTTTTACTTTTACATAAAACATAAAATAAATTTGAGAAGAAAATTAAAAATAAAAGTACAACTAAAGTTACCTTTAATTTCAAACACACTAATGAAGCATTTTCGATAAATAGCTCCATGGCTTGTTGCAATCACGTGGAACAAATTTGATGGTGAACTACAAATCACTACGTGTTAGATTTCTTAGTTGGGTAAACATAGGGAAATATGATACAACAGATTTATGTTAGAAATCTCCAAACTTTATTCACGTGCTTAATTCGACGTCTGTAAGAATTGGGAATTTGAAGGAAAAGAACAAACGACAAGAAAGTCAACGTGTTGTTTATTTTTCTTTTTTTATATGAAGTAACAAGGCAACATTAGTATGGGATTATTATCTAATTGATTAATCATTATCATTACCTTGTAGATTACGTGGAATGCAATTTCTTATAAATGATTCTTCTTATTTGGGTGTTGGTAACCATCAGCACATAGTGAAAGATAACATCAGAGACCAAATATAGATCATTACCTTTGATATGGATATGGATATGGCTTCACTCAATCTAGGAGATGATATTATATTTAATAAAATGGCCAGGGTTTTGGATTTAGAAAATGGTACATGATTTTCTTTTTTCCTTTTTTTGTAAAGAAGTGCTGGGTCATACTTTAGTCTTCCATTATCACAACACCAAGGCACGAGTCAACTATGAGTGTTGATTGGGGATTACTTGATATTTCAGGATTTGCCAATCCTGTCAAATCCTACTAACTAAACTGAGGTGATGAAGATTCATGACGCTGAGACGGATTCTATTGAAAGAAAAGTGAAGTGGCCGAAGGGACATATCAGTAACTTTGGCCTCAAAAAAGTTGAGGGAATATTCAAATAATGGCTGATGAAACGGTGTGTTTGCTACTTGTTCCTCATCTTTATGCAAAGCAATTTGCTTTTGCTTTTCTTTCTTTTCTTTTCTTTTTTCAAAAGCAAAAGATGGCTTGGCACCAAAATGTACAGAGGTAAAGAGAAAGACAAGGACCACTTTGGATGCTTATTGTGCTACGACATTGCCTTTAGGATTCATTAAACCCTTCTCTCCCTCTCCCTCTGTCTCCGTCTACGTTTGTAAAAACTCAACTCAGCTTTGTTGAAATGGTCACTGGTTTTATCCAATCTAATCTGATAAATAGGTGAGGCCTCTCGAGATCCCATTTCCTCTTACATCAACCATGGCTGTTTTTTATGTCAGGTTTGCCTTCTTACCCATTCTGGTTATGGTCTGCTTCAGTACAACTCACTCACTTTCTTCACATAAACTCAATCTAAGAAGGCAAGCTTCGATTCTAGTAACTGTAAAACAATCTTTTGAGTCGTTTGATCCTTCTCTGGATAGCTGGAATATTTCCAACTCCCTGCTTCTCTGCTCATGGACTGGGATACAATGCGATCACATGAATGTATCAGTAGTCTCAGTTGACATATCCAACTCAAACATTTCTGGCTCTCTCTCACTGGTGATCACTGAACTCCGGAGCCTTGTCAATCTTTCACTTGCTGGAAACAGCTTTTCGGGCGATTTCCCTCGTGAAGTTCACAAGCTTGCAAGGCTTAGGTTCCTCAACATTTCTGACAATCAATTCAGTGGAGAGCTGGACTTAGATTTCTCCCAAATGAAAGAGCTTGAAGTATTTGATGCTTACGACAACAGTTTTAAAGGTTCGCTTCCTTTAGGTGTAACTCAACTTGCAAAATTGAGGCATTTGGATTTTGGCGGGAACTACTTTTCAGGTACCATTCCTTCGAGCTATGGAAGTTTGGAGCAGCTCAACTATCTGTCTCTGAAAGGAAATAGTTTGCATGGTAGAATTCCCAGTGAGCTCGGTAATCTTACTAACCTTCTGCAGCTTTACTTGGGTTATTACAATGAATTCGACGGTGGAATCCCACCTGAGTTGGGCAAGTTGATCAATCTTGTCCATCTAGACCTGGCAAATTGTAGTTTGGAGGGTCCAATACCTCCAGAGTTGGGCAACCTCAACAAGTTGGACACTCTTTTCTTGCAAACTAATGAGCTAAGTGGTTCAATCCCTCCACAGTTGGGGAATTTAAGCAGCATCAAGTATCTCGATCTGTCAAATAATGGTCTAACAGGAGGCATACCATTGGAGTTATCAAGGCTTGGTCAGCTCACCTTATTGAACTTGTTTCTCAATAAGTTGCATGGTGACATACCTCATTTCGTTGCAGAGTTACCAGAGTTGGAAGTCTTAAAACTCTGGCATAACAATCTGACCGGGGCAATTCCAGCAAAGCTTGGAGAAAATGGGAAACTAAGTGAACTTGATCTCTCAAGCAACAAGCTGACAGGATTGGTCCCCAAATCACTCTGCTCAGGCAGGATGTTGAGGATTTTAATTTTGCGTATCAACTTTCTCTTTGGCTCTTTACCTGATGATCTTGGCAATTGTGACACATTGTGGAGAGTCAGACTGGGACAGAACTATCTTACAGGATCCATTCCTAGTGGGTTTCTTTATTTGCCTGAGTTGTCTCTAATGGAGCTGCAAAATAACTACTTGAGTGGACTAATTCCTGAGCAGAGAAGTGGCTTGCCGTCGACACTAGAGCAACTAAATCTATCAGAAAATCGTTTGACTGGGTCACTTCCTGCCTCTATTGGAAATTTCTCCAGCTTGCAGATTCTTCTCCTAAGTGGAAATCAGTTAACTGGTAAAATTCCACCCGAAATAGGTCAACTGAAAAATGTCCTTACATTGGATATTAGTAGAAACTACTTGTCTGGCACCATCCCATCTGAGATCGGCAATTGTCATATGTTGACTTATTTAGATTTCAGCAAAAACCAACTCTCAGGCCCAATCCCAGTTCAGATTAGTCAAATTCACATATTGAATTATCTTAACGTATCATGGAACAACTTGACCCAGAGCCTGCCCAAGGAAATTGGGTCCATGAGAAGTCTAACCTCGGCGGACTTCTCTCACAATAACTTCTCTGATTCCATACCCGAATTTGGACAATATACATTCTTCAATGCCTCATCTTTTATTGGCAATCCTCAACTTTGTGGCTCTTTCCTCAACTTATGCAACTTTTCATCTTCTCCTCTGCAATTACATAACCAAAATGGCTCCAAATCTCAGGTTCCTGGGAAATTCAAGCTTCTTTTTGCTTTGGGACTACTAGTTTGCTCGTTAGTATTTGCTGCATTGGCGATCATCAAGACTCGAAAGATAAGAAGCAATTCGAATCGCTGGAAATTGACGGCATTCCAGAATTTGGATTTTGGAATTGAAGACGTTTTAGAGTGTGTGAAGGAAACCAACATTATAGGAAGAGGTGGAGCGGGAACTGTGTACAGAGTGTTAATGCCTAATGGGGAGCAAGTAGCTGTTAAAAAATTGTTGGGAATAAGCAAAGGATCTTCACATGACAATGGTCTTTCTGCAGAAATACAAACACTAGGTCGAATTCGACACAGGAACATCGTGAGATTATTGGCATTTGTTTCCAACAAAGAGACCAATTTGCTTGTTTATGAGTACATGCCACATGGTAGCTTAGGTGAAGTATTACATGGGAAGAGAGGTGGTTTTCTTAAGTGGGAAACGAGGCTGAAAATCGCCATTGAAGCGGCGAGGGGCTTGTGCTACCTGCACCATGACTGTTCTCCTCTAATTATACACAGGGATGTTAAGTCCAATAACATCTTGCTCAACTCTGACTTCGAGGCTCATGTGGCAGATTTCGGTCTGGCCAAGTTCTTGCAGGACACTGGAACATCACAATGTATGTCTGCAATTGCCGGTTCTTATGGCTATATTGCTCCAGGTATGTTATTTTCTACCTTAATTTAATACGTGTTTACATTCCAAGAGGAAACCAAAATTCATGATCTGACTTCACCGCTTCCAATTCAATTCCAATAGACCTCAACCTCAGACCAACTTTTGACTCCGTATACTTGATTGGTGGCAGAGACGTGTGTTTCCCTTTGACCTGGAGTAATGATTTAGTCTCCTGAGAAACATATTTAATCATTGATTCCAAACGGTTTGTCTTTAACGTTTTTAGGGTCCAAGCGTATAATTTTGTAGACATAGGTAACATCTATTATTAAATGTACTAATGGTCTCAAGTCTAACCAAAAATGGAAAAAGAAAAAGAAACGGAAACCTGAGACATGGGGGGAGTTCGGGAAAGAGAAAAAGGCTCCACTAACGCATAGGAAATGCTTCTTTTTGCTTTATCGAACCCTGCAGGGGTTGTTGAGCTTTTTATGCATGTCTTGAAACTAAAACCCATATCCATACACACCAGTCAGAACTAACCCTTTCTGACCCAAACCCAAATTATAGTGCAATAACAAAATCCACATAAATCCAACCACATGCGTACCAGCTTTAATCGTCTGATTGAGATCCAATGTTTACTTTCCCTAAACCCTAGAAACGGAAATACTTTTGTGTGTTGTTTTTAGATTCGGGAGTCGCACTTGGGAAATGAGTCGAACTAACTTTATTCTGTCCATATGAATAGTAGTACAGTAATTCAGTCATCAGCGGTACTAAGGTTGCTTCTTTATTCTGTCCATATGAATAGTACAGTAAGTCAGTCATAAGCGGAACTAAGGTTGCTTCCAAAAATCAGTCCAAGTTTTACCGTTAGTAACAATGGAAGAACAAATTTTAACCCTCTATATTAAAAAAAATAACAAAACTTATGCATCAAATAAGCAATTTTCTTACCCCTTTACTACTTGTGGCGACAGAATATGCTTATACCTTAAAGGTGGACGAGAAGAGTGACGTTTACAGCTTTGGAGTTGTACTTTTAGAGTTAATAACGGGAAAAAAACCAGTTGGTGATTTTGGGGAAGAAGCTTTGGACATTGTGCAGTGGAGCAAGATACAGAGCAACTTAAGCAAAGAAGGGGTGGTAAAGATCTTAGATCCGAGATTGAACAATGTCCCGTTAGTTGAAGCAATGCAGGTCTTCTTTGTGGCCATGCTATGCGTTCAAGAGCACAGTGTGGAAAGACCAACAATGAGAGAAGTTGTTCAAATGCTTGCTCAAGCTAAACTACCCAATGCATTTGACATGCAGTAATCAAGACCAAGCATAATTGGTCCATTACGGTCTATATGTCATATTAATTTTGGCGTTTCTCACTTTATTTTCTATATTACTTTTTTTCCCCTATATATCATATTAATCAGGTCAAGTTTGTACGACTTAATTGCTTCAAGAGCATGTTCAGTTTTTGTTATTGATGTAAAAGCTAAGAAGACATAGTTCAAATGAAACAATGGATATGCAGTTTTTAGATATGGAGAGCTCTTTTTTCTCTTAATTCTGATTTGGCTACTTAATAGGATAAAGAGTGTACTGAATATTCTCTTATAACGGTGATGGGATTCAGGCTTCATCATTGTGTCATCATCTTTTCTTCTCAGATTGGTAAAAATGATTTGCTGCTGGTCTCGAGTTATTGTAATATTATAACTTTTCTACGTAATTCTTTCCCAGGCATCAATAGTTCCATAGTGGATGCAGTTCATTGCAAGGTTATTGCCCTTTGATGTATGTTTAAATATGAACTTGAGGCATGTTATCTGATTTTACATTTCAAAATGCTATGAATCCATTTTAATTTTCTGTTAACTAGAGATAAACTATTTTACTTAGAGATAAACATGACATTCAATATGCTTTAATCTTTTCAATTTATTTATACCTTATCTCATATATCTCAAATTATGTATATTAAGGTTCTTAAACCTTCTATAAATATGGTGAAAAATACAAAACATTTTTCTACATCATCATAGTATCAAAGCCCACATTGAGCATATAACTTTTTTCCTTTTAACCACAAATAACACCAACATACACTATTCCCAAAAGGCAAACAACAACAATTCAATAGGCATCATTCAAATTATTCATAGAAGGCGCCCACAACAATGCAACAGTATCATCAATGATAATGATCAACATGCCTACGTTACCAATCAACCAAGTTACAAGCTTTCTCATAATACCACTAGATTCTACAACTATCTTGTTAGGAAAAATCAAATTCAAGCTATTTTAGTTACCTCTGACCTCATTGATTATGTGGATATCACTATATCCCCACTAGATGCAGCCTCAAGCTTGGAATTCTCATCTTCAGAATACCACAAATGGCAAAAATTCGATCGACTAGTCTAGTGCTTTCTCGTTGCATCTCCTTCACCCTTAATCGCGCGATTAACCTTTAGCTATCACACAGCCTGTGAACTCTAACTTGGACTTGTAGATCAATTCATGCAACAATCGGCTTCACAATGCTCTCTTTTCTGTCGCAAATTCCACAAACTGAAGAACGACTCAAGCACCATCACTAATTTTCTTTCCCTTACCTCCACAACTGCAAATCAATTAGCATTTATTGGAGACAAATTCTCTGACAAAGATCTAGTTCTGTTCACCTTAAGTGAACTTCCAGCTGATTATGAGTCCTTCATCACCACTATTGAGCATTGTGATATCCCACCTACATTTTCCGAGCTTCAAGCAAAGCTTTTAATTCATGAACAAAAATTGCTTTCATATCATTCACTTTTACCGTCATACACAACTCTCTTTGTCTCTCATAATGGTGGTTGTCACTCAAAAGGCACGTGGGATAGAGAAGGTGGTAGAACCCGCAGAGGGAGGCACGATAGCTTCCTATCTGCTTCGTGGGTCAACCTAATTTTATTGAATCTTAACACTGGCAGACTGAATATTATTCTAGGCCTCCTCATTCCTTTGGGCCCCTCTGTCATGATAGTCCATTTAATCAGCCTCATGGACTCCCTAATCCTTAACAACTTCAGGCTTATTCTACATATCCAACCTAAGAATCAAATACTGTTTCATTTACCAAGTACAATAAACCACCCACACAGTATCAAATCTATTAAAAATGGGGCCATATTATCACCCACTGTCGTTTTCGATATTTTAAGTCTCGTAATTGTCTTTATGGTTCTCAACATATTAATAACAATCTTTCTGCAACATTTACTATCATGAACATTTAACTTGAACTAGATACTTCACACTTCAACTCCAATACTGTTTCTGAATGGTTACCGGATACTGGCGCCATTACCCATATGACTCTTAGTTCTCACATTGTGGAATCTGTTTCACCTTATGACATATCCAACCAAGCAGTCGTTGGCAATGGATAAACTCTTGTCATTTCGTCTAATGGTACATTAACTATATCTAATTCTTCTGACCCTCTTCATCTTCATGATATTTTGATTGTTCCTAATGTTACCACAAATTTGTCATCCGTTGCCAAATTTGTTTATGATAATTTGTATCTTATTGAATTTAATTTATTTGGTTACATTATAAAGGACCTTCAAACCATGATACCACTCCTTACTGGTTCTATCCACAATAACCATTATCCTTTGAAGATTTCATCACATTTTTGCAATTATGTTTCCCTTAGTGCTACCACTGCTTCTTTGGATCTATGGCATCAACATCTTGGTCATACATGTCACTCTGCGTTATCTAGATTATCTTCTATTTTACTTGTTAAATCAAATGTCATTAATTCTTGTACTTCTTATCTTAAAGGAAAATTGTTAGTATTTCATTTCCATTATCATCTCATATCTCTACAAAACCCATACAACTCATTCATTGGTATATTTAAGGACCTTCTTTGTCTATTTCTTTATCTGGGTATCAATACTTTATTATCTTTGTTGATGACTTAAGTCGATTTACTTGGCTTTTACTTTAGTTCAAAAGTCTCATGCTCTAATCTATTTTCAAAACTTTAAAATAACAACTGAAAACCTTTTTTAGGCTATTGTCAAAACTTTTCAATGTGATGTAGCTCCTGAACTTATCAATGACATCTTTTCTCAATATCTTACTACCCTTGGGATCACTTATTGTATCTCTCTACACTCCTCAACAAAATGTCCTTCTAGAACATAAAATTTATTATATCACTTAAGTAGGCTTTACCCTTCTCGTGTATGCCTCTCTTCTTAAATATTTTTGGTTCAAAGCCTTTTATCTCATCAACCTCTTACTTACATCAATTCTTAATCATTTGTCCCCTTATGAAACACTTTTCCATATTAAATATACTCTTTCTCACCTTCGATTCTTCGTATGCACATGTTTTCCCTTTCTAGGCTCTACTTGAACGGATAAACTTACACCTAAATCTACTCCCTGTGTTTTTCTAGGCTACCGCTCTAAGTACAAAGCTAATTGTTATTTTAATCCTCAAACCTTTAAACTTTATATCTCTCATCATGTGCATTTCCTTGAACATGAATCTTACTATTCCACCCTCTCTCTTAATGCTTCCCCTCGACTTCTACTTCTTTTATTCTATCCTTACCTTCACCTTTTAACCATTCCCTTCCTTATATTGCTTCTCCACCTTCACGTACTCCTTCACCACTATCCTCTCATCCTATAGTCGCCCACATATTTGATCACACCTACATCCTCTCTCTTTTCATGATTATATCACCTATTACATGCTTGTTACCACTTTTAACCCCACATCTTTCACTCAAGCCAACAAATTCTTACATTAGCATCAAGTCATGCTTAATGAGTTTACTGTTCTTCATCGCAATCATATTTGGCTATAAATGGGTATTTTGTACCAAGGGAAATCCTGATAGCTTCATTCAGTGTTGTAAGGCTCAACTAGTGGCTAAAGGTTATCATCAAACTTCAAGCATCAATTACATCGATATCTTCAGTTATGTTGTCAAACCCACCACCATTCGCATTGTTCTTGCTCTTGCCTTATATCATAACTAGGGTATTCACCAACTTGATGTTAACAATACCTTCCTTCATAGTCAACTTTGAGAACAAGTCCTTATGTCTCAACCTCTAGGTTCAATTATCCTCATCCTATCTGTCATCTCCATAAAGTTTTATATGGCTTGAAACAAGGTCCTCGAGCTTGATTTTCTAGGTTATCTCATCCAAGTCTGAAACTTCTATGTTTATTCATATCATATTTATTGCTTCCTCTGCACCAATAATACCTACTTGTACCACATTTCGAGTCATAGTATATATTGTTAAGAATATAAGTTGACTTTATCCCGATTACAGATTCGAGCCATAACATATGATTTCATAAAAGCGTATGATTTTTCCAATCTAAATAAAGCAAGTTTTACATCAAATCACACAACTTTTACCTTGGTTTATATGGAAGATATCATGGTTATAGGTTCTTCATCATTATTTATTACATCTCTTATTTATGACCTCATCACCACTTTTGCTATTGAAGACTTAGGTCCACTTTATAACTTCGTTAGTATTGATTCCATTACTATGCCTACTGGTCTTTTACTCACTTAAACTAGATACATCAAAGATCTTCTCTTTGAACCGTTCTTTATAATTCTAAACCTGCTAACTCACCCATTGCCACTACCTTTCCTTTGTCTAAAAATCATGGTCATCCTCTTTTTGATGCTATTAAATACCACAACATTATTAGTGCTTTACAATATCTTTGCCTCACTTGCATTGACATCCAATTTATTATTAATAAAGCCTCTCAATTGTTACACTCTCCTCGCAATGGTCACTCATTTATGGTCAAATGGATTATTCGATATCTTCACTCTACATCTTCTTAAATCATTCACTTTACTAAATCATCCCTCTCAATTTCCATGCTTATTGTGATGCTAATTGAGATGGCTATCTTGATGATCATCACTCTACATCTAGCTATTGCATCTTTCTTGGTTCCAATCTCATCTCTTGGAATGATAAGAAACAAACAACAATTGCTTTATCCAGTATTGAGGTAGAATATAGAAGTACTGCTATTATAGTATCATAACTTTATTGGATCACTTCACTTCTTGGTTAAAACTGTTTCTCTCATATCAAACCTACTCTTTGGTGTGATAACCTTGGTGCTACTTTTCTTACTTCTGATCTAGTCTGTCATGCTCGCATGAAGCACATTAAGATCGACATTCGCTCCATTTAAGATCTGGTAGCAAAGAAATCACTCTACATCTGACATATCTCCTTTACTGATCACATTGTTGATGTTATGACACATTCCAACATCTTTTAGACAAAATCATGATTATATGTCACAGTGAGTTTGAGGGAGGCTGATAACATATAATTATCTCCCAATCACAACCATCTTATTTTTCTGTTAACTAGAGATGAACTCTGTTACTTAGAGATAAACATTATAGTCCGTGTGCTTTAATCTTTTCAGTTTCTATTATACCTTATCTTATGTATCTCAAATTATGTATATTAAGTTTCTCAAACCTTTTGTAAACATAGTGAAAAATACAATACAATTCTCCACGTCTTCAAAATATATGTTCACAGATTGCCTTTGAGTTTGAGGTTTGCAAGAAAAACATAATAATTTTTTTGCAAGAAACAACATAATGATTTTTCTTTCTTTTATACTTTTTCTTATCATAAGTCATTGATGAAAGGTATAGTAATACATTAAAAAATTTATGTCAAAAAAACTTAGCATACAAAAAATATTTGAGAGTAATAACTCATGACAAAAAATATTTGAGAGTAATAACTCATGACAAATATTACAACAACAACAATACCCAGTAAAAATTTCATTCATACATAGAGTTTAGGGAAGTCTAGTATACTCAGTCTTACCCCTAAATAGTCGAGAGGCTATTTCAAAATGACAACTCATGATAAATATTATGACTAAGACATATGTGAGTGTCCCTCATTAAAAATCTAAGAAATTTGCAACTAACCATAACAATTTAGTTGAATATTATAAAAATCATCTTACAAGATTTCAAGTTGATATTATAACAAAGTTCATTTAGTAATATCAAGGAATTGGTCAAAAAATTTTAGAAGAATAATTATTCTGGTTATTTTGAAAGGCTTGGCTGAAAAGTTAAATTAAAGGACGATAATTAATTGGATGATTTGAACTTAACAAAAGATACTGATTTTCCTATGTGACTTTGAGTTTTTGACATTTTTATAGGCTTTATTAAGTTCTAGTGCAGTGTTAGTCTAATTAAATCATTTTCAATATTTTTTCTCTTGAATTTTGTTCTAAAACAAGAATTAATTATAAGGAAAACTCCTGTATTTTTTTATAATTATATCAGCCATCAAACAAATTGTACATAAACTTTCAACTTTTATTTGAACAAAAAATAAAGGAATCGTTTTTATCCTGTAATAGTC
The DNA here is from genome assembly GCA_026413385.1 of Erythroxylum gracilipes. Taxonomy (NCBI): domain Eukaryota; kingdom Viridiplantae; phylum Streptophyta; class Magnoliopsida; order Malpighiales; family Erythroxylaceae; genus Erythroxylum; species Erythroxylum gracilipes. The sequence goes on from JANZLC010000005.1 coordinate 30,374,457, forward strand.
CTAGCTTGAAGATAATAATGAGATATGAGAACATAAAATATTATGAGAAAGAAGATTGGAAACATCAAGAATCTTGTTGTATGATCCAAACTACAAGATATTCTTACTTAATAAGTTTTGGAATTCAAAATAAAGGAATTAATGTAAATGTCATGTTAAAATAAACAAAATGTAAACACAAGATAAAGTTTGAGAAATTTTAGAGAACACATTAAATATATATAAATCCATATTCATCTTCAATATTTTTTTAGTTAAAATAATCATATTCAATATTTTTTGTTGAAATTTTCTTATGCAATATTTTTGTTTATGATGAAATAGTTAATGTTTCTTATAGTAACTTTAATTTTAATATTTAAAGAGATTAATAACATGTATTTATTCCAAAATTTGTTAGGATTCTTCTACTATAGTTATAGATTAATCGAGATTATATTTGTTTCAAGTATATAAATAAGTAATCTAATTTGTTATAAGTGTATTCTAATATTGCTCTAGTTTTTTTAAAATCAAAAATTGTTTGTTTTTTTTAACACCGTTTTGTATTTCTTTTCTTCTCCACTTTTGTTACATTCTTTATTTCTTATTAATCACTATCAAAGATGTCATAGCTATAACTATAAATAGGTCATCTTAGATTTCAATTCCTATCTTGAATGGAAAATACTATAATCAGTCGATTGTTCAAATGAGGGTGCTTTTCAACCACGAGTGGTTAGGTATTGTGGAGAATGGTGTTATTGATTTTGCCAAGAATGATAATGTAAGTAATGCATAAAAGGATATCTATTGTGAGAATAAGAAAAGGGACAAGAAGGCCATATGTTTCATTCATCAAAGAGTCAATGAAATCAATGAGAAGATTATAGATGCAATCACGTCAACTTAGGATACTTGATGATGACAAACAGATGTACAAATAGAGTCAAGAAGGTGAGACTTTAAACCCTAAGATGCCAATATAAGATTTTACGAATGGAATCCTCTGAGGTAGTAGTTGATTATATAAGTTGTCTTCTTGTTTTGACAAATCATTTGAAAATAGATAGAGAACATTAGAAAGAATAACTATATTAGAGGGTATCCTATAATTATTAACTTTCAAATTTGAACATATTATAGTGGCAATTGGAGAAACCTATGATTTATCCTTAATGAATGATGATGATGAATTTGGCATCTTAGAAGCCTATAAGCAACACATATAATGAGAAAAAGGCTAAAAAGCCAATAGAGCAAGCTTTATAACTCCAAGTCTCTATAAAAACGTGATCAAAATGAAGGGATAAGCAAAACAAACATGGTAACTCCCATAGGAGAGGATAAAGAAGAGGCAATTTCTTGAATAATAAAATTCATTTAGTTACATTAAGAATTATAAGATTAAAGGTAATCGAAATAATGATCAAGAAAATGCATAATCTAACCACCATAAGTATCCAAGAGGTCGTGAATGTATAATAAATCTAATGACAAATATGATGTTTGTCATAAATGTCATCATTATTCAAACGAATGTATAAATAAAGGAAATGCTTATGTGGCTTATTATATACAAGATAATGATGATGAGGACAATGGCGGGCATACTTTGTTAATGGTCATTATAGCTAGTGGAACAATAAATTATCACACACAATTCCTCGATACTAGATGTACTAACCATATATGTAGTAAAAAAGAGATGTTTGCATATCGTGATGAATTCTTCAAAACCAAAATTAAATTTGTAAATGACAACAACATTTTAGTAATAGAAAATGGACAAATTCTTATAAACTTAAAGAATGGAGACTACAACTACATTTCATAGGTTTTTATAAGCAATTAATGGACACAAATTTGTTGAGTGTGGATTAAAAAAGAGGTATACGATGATTCCTTATGATGGTAAACTATTCATTTTTTATTAACAAGGTAACCTTTTCTTAAGGCTTCTTTGACAAAAAATTGTATACTTTAAGTTAATATCTCTAATGATTTTTATAATTTTCTCAATGAAATTATAAAAGATGAATATTGACTATAGCATTTACAGCGTGGACATTTAAACTTTCATAGTTTAAAAAATCTTGCTTAAGAAAATATGGTAAAAAGACTTCCAAATATACATCATCTTGAGCAATCATGTGAAGCATGCACTATTGGGAAACATCATCGAATGCCTTTTGTAACAAAATAATGTCAACAAGTTTCTCAATTACTTGAGCTTGTTCACTCTAATGTATGTGGCCCAATGATTATTGTATCAAATAGTACTAATTGGTACTTCTTGACTTTTATTGATGACTTTATTTGTAAAATATGATTCTATTTTTTGCAAAGAAAGTCTGAATTTTTTTTATTACTTTAAGAAGTTCAAGATACATACTGAAAAATAAAGTAATTAACTTATAAGGAATTACACACTAATGGTAGAGGTGAATATACCTCTAATGACTTTAAAAGTTTAGAGAAGGACAGTGGATACATCATATAGTCACTTGTCCTTACACTTTGCAACACAATAAAATTGCCAAATAGAGGAACATAACAATTATGGATATGGTAAGAAACATGCTAAAGGGCAAACAAATGCAAATTTTTTTTAGGGCAAAGTTGTCTTATGTTTTATTTATATTTTGAACAGATATTAATAAAAAGAGTCTCAAATCTTACCCTTTTAGAAGCTTGGAGTGTGTCATGTTACGTGTGAAGCATTTAAAGGTGTTTGGTGTTATTGCCTATGTTTATATTTTAGAAGAGATAAAGGAAAAGTTAGATGATCAAGTAGAGAAAACTATCTTTATTGGCTATACATGTGGAGGGTATACATTGTTTAATCTTATCATAATGAAAGTAATTATAAGCTAAGATGTAGTTTTTAATGAAGAAGAAGGTTGGGATTAAAATAAGGATACTAATCCTAAAAAACATGTCATTTCTCTTCTTATAAAAAAGCAACAGTGCCCAATGCAAATGGATAAACCTTATAAAAATCTTCTCAATAGTCATTTTTGCTATATTTTCTAACAAAATCTGGAAGGCCTTAATGACATTATCAATAACCTTTACGTTTATAAGATTATGAGGTAAATCTTGATGATGAAAATAAATGACAGAGAATTAGTATACCTTACTTTCTTTACATATTTTGAACCCATAGCATTGGAAGAAGCATTCAAAAATCTTAAATAGGTAGTAGATATGTACGAGGAGATTAAAGCGATTGAAAGAAACAATACATAGTTTCTTATTGATCCCCCACAAGGTCATGATGGTATCAATATGAAGTGAGTTCTTAAAACAAAAGTGAAACTAAATGGATAGGTAAAGAGATTTAAGACGAGATTAATAACAAAGAGATTTAAACAAGGACTGGGGTATGTGACAACGCGTTGTAACGCTAGTCAAAATAAACTAGACTACTATTATAATAGTGGTGAGTCTAGGTCGATCCCAAAAAGAGTGTGTGCAAAGTTATTAAAATGAAATTAACAGGTATTTAGGTTAAGGGGCTTTTGGTTTTATCAAACAAGAAAATAAAGCAAAACTATCCTAATGAAAATAAATTAAAGAAACATTAAAAATGATGAAAGTGATGAATTCGTCTGGGACCCAATTCTTTGATTCAACCTTAGCCTACACCCAATTAAACATATTTCATTGAATTGTGGTCTTCACATCTCTCTTTGAACTATTGGTCGTAGATTAATAATAAGCTCTGTTAGTCCTAATTTTTCCTTAGGTTATAGTTAATTAAAAAGAGTTCGTTGATTAACCCTAGCTATCAGATAATCTAGGAGACGCTCTCTTGATTTAATCAGACAATCACCTTGTGAATGAGAAAACATATCAATCTAAGCAATAATCACATAAGTTTGGATTATTTAACCTAAGTTATGTTATCCATAATGATTATGAACCATTAGTCACTACAAATAAATTGAAAACATAACGATTACGTATTGCATTCGATCCTAGCAATGGGCTCATATCATTCGATCCTATCAATGGGTTCATACATAAAAACAATTAAATAGTGCATTCAATCATTCTTACACAAGACCCAAACAATAGACATAGGATAACACAATTAATTTCTAAAGAGAGAAATAAAACAACAAATATAAGGAGAAATACACTTAACCAGGTCGTCGATGTCGATTGCACATCCAAACCGATGTCGAGAAGGCTACACCTCTATGGGTTTCTCATGGTAGAGAGTTTGCTTGCCTCCCTCTTCATGCTCTCCCGAAGTTCCTGCACTCTTTTGGTTCAACCCAAAAATCCAGGAATGAAGGCCCCCTTCAGGGTTTCTTTCTTTTCTTTTTTATATTTCATTCCAATTATGGTAAAAACTAGGTTTTACCCTACCTAAAATGTCTAAAATAGCCCTCGATAAGTTTAGTTTGAAAGCAATCCCCAAGCTGTCATCACGTAGGCTTCTGTCACGATCGTGTCAAAGGTTCTTCCTCTAATCTTCTCCAAGTCTTCTCTTCTTTGCTCTGATTCTTCCTCGTTCTTGTTCCATGAAGACAAGTCAGAAAAAGCCCAAAAGTAGTGATTTCGACTCACTTTAACTTCTTTGATTCTGAATCATACCTAAAACCATGTAAGAGTCAAAGTTAGTATCTTAAGAAATTTCATGTCATTAATCGCTAAATGTTACGGAATAATTATATAATTAATTAAGCACATGTTAGTACGACTATCAATAGGTATTTGCTTTAGTTACTCGAATAGATATTATCAAATTTGTAATTGCTTTAACTACATAAAATTATTAGAAAAATATATCATATGGATGTGAAGTTAGCATGCCTAAATGGGCCACTTGAAGAAGAGGTGTTCGCTAAATAACCTCTTGATTTCATAAAACAACGCAATCAGGATAAAGTGTACAAATTGAAGAAGGTTTTGTATAGCCAAAAACAAGCTCTAAAAGTGTGGAATAGGCACATTGATTCTTTCTTTCTTGAGATTGGCTTCAACAAATATCCCTTAGAGTATGCATTATATATGAAGATAAATAATTTCACTGATATTTTAATGGTGTGTTTATATGATGATGATTTAATATTTGCAAACAATAATACTAGTATGATTGGAGCTTTCAGGAAGTTTATAATGTAGGAATTTGAAATAACTTATCTTAGCCTAATTTCATATTTTCTTGGTATTGAAGTGGTTCAAAAGGATGATGTAATTTTTATCTCTAAAAAGAGTTGTATTATTGAACTTTTAAAGAAATATCAAATACTAAATTGCAATCTTATAAGAACTCTTGTACCTGTGAGATTTAAAAGGTACTTATGACCTTGGTTTATTCTATTTCTCTACAGACAATTGTGTTTTTGTTTAATATTTAGACAATGATAAGGGTAGAGATATTTTATGATCATAAAAGTACTTTTTGTTACCATTTTATTTTCGTAATACAATTTACTCATAGTCATCTAAGAAGCAAGCAATTGTTGCACTAGTTAAGGCCACATTAAGATTTTTGTTGATGGTATTTCAACATTAAATTTAGTTAATAATCCAATTGTGTAAGGAACAAGTGATATATGCTTAATTGTTGATAAATTTAATACATGACACTTAGTGATTAATGCTTTAAAATGCTTAAAACACTCATTTTAGTTCATATTTGATTTTAGGTATAATTCGGAAGTGAAGGAGCTAAAGTGAGTTGAAAGCACTATATTTGACCCGTTTTCAAAAGATTCACACTCACTTGTCTTCATGGAATAAGAAGAAGAAGGATTAAAGCAAGACGAAGACATGAAAACATATAAAATGAAGAACATGAAGCATGAAGAGTGTAAAACATAGCTCACGACCATGCATTGAAGTGTTATAGGCGTGAGACATCTCTCACACCCATTACACACCTTGCATGGGTGTGAGACACCTTTTATGACCAAGTTAGGGCTCACGACTGGGAGATACCTCTCATAGTCATGAGCCAATTGCTCACCCCATGAGTATTTGATAGCTCACCTGAAACGTTACGGTTTTAATATAAAAGCATCATTTGACGATTGAAAAGAGAGCATGCTTTCATTTAGGAAAAAGGCTCCAAGGGTTTTGGGAGAAGGATGAGGAGTAGACACTATCAGAGACCCACGGTGAAGATGGAGAGCTAAGCTTCCCGACATCAATTCAGAGGTGATACTGATGCCGAAGAACCCAGTTAAGCATTTATTTATTGTTTTTGTTATTCTTGCTCTCTTTAGGAATTGATTATGTTATCCTATGTTTATTGTTTGGGTATTATGAAAAGATGATTATAATGCATTCATTGGATCATTTTATTACAAACCCCTTGCTAGAATATTCAATAAAATACATAATTGTTTTATTGAAATTTGTTTGTAGCTACTGATGATATCAAACCATTAAGGATACAATCCGTAATTGTTGTGTTTTCGATTGATTTCGAATCATTAGGGATAACATAACCTAGGTTAAATAATCTGAGCGTATGTAGTTGTTGCCTTGATTAATCGATTTTCCTAATTCATAATTTGACTGCCCAATTGAATATAAAGATCATATCCTAGGTTATTTGGTAGTTAGGTTTAATATCTTAATTAAACTCAACCTAAGGGAAACCTAAGGTTAATAGAGTTTATCATTAACCCACAATTAATAGCTGCTAGAGAGTTAAGAGAGTAACAAATCAATGAAGTATGTTTAACTAGGTGTAGGCTGAGATTGAACTGATGACTGAGTCCTTAACAATTTCATCACATTCCTCACTTTTAAATGTTTCTTTTATTTCTTTTCATTAATTTAGTTTTACTTTATTTTTTGTTATTAAACCAAAACCTCCTATAACCTAAACACCGATTATTTTCATTTCAAAAGCTTTATACACACTCTCTATGGGATAGACCTAGATTCACCACTACTGTAGCGCCCCTTACCATAGAGTACCCACCGGAACGACCGTAGGTCATTCCGGTACGTATCCTATGATAAGAGACCACTACTGACAACTACCACTAAACTCCCCATGGCATCACAATAATAAACAGTAATAATAAATTGGTAACTTTTTAAAACCAAACTGTAATGCATTGCATTTACTCAAAATTCAGAAATTTACAAAC
>JANZLC010000005.1:30436050-30472178 GCA_026413385.1 Erythroxylum gracilipes
TCCAAGCTTTAATGCTGGAATTATTTTAAATGAGACCAACTATGATGTTTGGGCTCAAATCGTGGAGATTCATGTAGCTGCCCGTGAGAAGTTGACATATATTCTCAGTGATGAAGCACCACCAGCAAAGACAGATCCAGCTTACAATAGGTGGAACGTTGAAAATCAAAAGGTCCGAGGTTGGTTACTTACGTCAATGACACCAGATTTGATGAAGAGATATATGAGGTTATCAACGGCTCATGCAATCTGGAGGGCTCTTGCCAAAGCCTATTATGATGGAGGTGATGAGGCACAACAATTCTCCTTACATCAACGAGCCTTCATGATACGACAGGCTGGTCGGACACTTCCAGCATATTATGGGGAGCTATCGGAGATCTTCACAGCATTGGACTATTGCGACAAGGTTGTTATGAAGGACCCCGAGGATATTGTCGCCTATAAAACATCTGTTGAAAGGTTGCGAATATACATGTTTCTGAATGGACTTGATGTTGAGTATGATCAAATTTGCGGAGAAATACTTCGCAAGGAACCAAAACCGGACCTTGAAGAAGCGTATGCATATATAAGGAGAGAAGCAAATAGGAAGGCCTTAAGTCGTGTTGACAGTCCAAATGAAGCTGCTGCAATGTTTACACGGAATCAAGGAAACAGAAAGGACAAAGGAAAAAAGGAATAAAAAGAAACTAGCAAAAGTTATGGGGTGCATAATCCTGAAATGAAGAAAGCTGGCAGCAGTTTGGAATGCACATATTGTGACTTACCGGGTCACACTTGGGAAAAATGTTATGAAAGAATTGGGTATCCTGATTGGTGGGATCCAAAGAAGGCACCAAAACGTATGGGTAAAGCAAATGTTGCACACACAAGCCCTGTTGAAACAAAATCTGAAGGTATGGAGTCCAAAATAGCCTTAGCTATGAATGTCTCCTCGTCTGGTAAGTCTCTGATTTCTCCTGTACTTTTTGGTTCAAGTACATGGGTAATTGATTCAGGAGCGACTGAGCATATGACTTATGATCAAACTGTGAAAAACTTGAAACCATCACAAATAAAAGATGTCACCACTGCTAGTGGAGAAAATGTACCCGTACTAGGTGAAGGATCCTTAACAGTGAATAACCTCAACCTTGAAAAAATTCTTGTCATACCGTCTTTGAATTATAGTCTTTTATCTGTAGCCCAAATAACCTATTCCTTGAATTGTATCGTAATTTTTTGGCCTAATTTTTGTGTTTTCAAGGACATCAAGACGAGGCAGACGATTGGCTCTGGGACTAGAAGAGGCAAATTATACAATCTGGATTTTACTACCACTTCTTTGAAAGCTCTGGCGACGGCTTCATGTTTATCAACTGGTTTTTCTAATATACCTGAACTTTGGCTTTTACATAAATAGTTTGGTCATGCTTCCTTTAGATATTTGAAATATTTGTTTCCCAATAATTTTTTGAATTATGAAATAAAGGATTTGAAATGTGATGTTTGTGAACTTGCAAAAAGCCAACGTGTATCTTTTTCGCCAAGTACCACTCGAAGTCCTAAACCTTTTATGATAGTGCATTCTGATGTATGGGGTCCATCACGTGTGCCCACATTAAATGGTGCTAAATGGTTTGTAACTTTTATAAATGATTTTAGCAGAAAGACGTGGATTTGCTTAATGAAAAAAAAAGTGAGGTAGGAGAATTATTTAAGAAATTTTACAACATGGTTGAAACACAGTATCATAAGAAAATTCAAATCCTTAGGTCGGATAATGGAGGAGAATTTACTAGTCATGCATTAAAGGATTTTTTGCAAAAAAATGGAATGATTCATCAAACTAGTTGTCCTAATACACCACAACAAAATAATGTAGCTGAACGTAAAAATAGACACCTATTAGAAATGACTAGATCCATGTTAATAGGAGCAAATATGCCTCTTTCATATTGGGGTGAAGCTATTACGACATCTACATATATGATAAATAGGTTGTCGTCACGAAGCTTGGGTTTTAAAACACCTTTGGATACCTTATGTTTGCATGTAGAGACACCAACACCAATGAATTTACCGCCACGTGTATTTGGATGTACTGCTTTTGTACATTTGCAAAATGTAGACAAAAGAAATAAATTAGAACCTAGAGCATATAGATGTGTTTTTGTAGGATATGGCATCAATAAACACAGTATTATAATAAGGGGGAGCAAACTGCAAGTAAGGGGGAGAGCATCACAAAAACTAATGATTTAGAATACTTGTAGTTAGGAAATGGTATTGCACAAAATGAAAAAAATACATCTCACGAACATGAACCACCACCAACTTCAAAAGCATGCACTCATAGAAATGAAAACAAGCCAAGTGCACATAATGGGAATGAAATTGCCTCTGAAAGTCCAAATGATATTGCATTCGAAACTTGTATCAGCCAACTTGGAAATGATGTCGGTCAGTTAGAACCAAACCAAACTGAGATATGTTTTGAAAATGAAAATCATCTTGAAATTAAAGCAGGTGATATGCATGAGTTATGTACGTCTCCTGGAACTGAAAACAAAGATGAAGATAGTATAATTGATTCTTCCAAACCAGTGCAAACATTGCCAAGTCAAGATGACCAAGTAAGTACAAAGATTCTTCCATATCGTAGTAACCGTGGAAAACCCAAACAGTCATATGAACCCACTCTTTCTTCTACATCAAAGTATCCTATTGCTAACTATGTATCTTATCACAGAATCACAAGGGAATCTCAGTCTTTTTTGAATCAAATATCTACTGTAAATGTTCCTAACAGTATGCAGGAGGCGTTGGAAGATGTTAGATGGAGGAAAGCAATGGAGGAAGAAATGAGTTCACTTGAAAAAAATAAAACATGGGAGATTGTTGATTTACCTGAGGGAAAAAAACCAGTGGGATGTCGATGGGTGTATGCCGTGAAACACAAAGCCAATGGTGAAATTGAAAGATTCAAGGCAAGGTTAGTGGCAAAAGGGTATAGTCAGAAATATGGCATAGATTATGAAGAAACATTTGCACCAGTTGCCAAGGTCAATACAGTACGTATTCTTTTATCCTTAGCTGCTAATTTTGACTGGCCCTTACATCAATATGATGTAAAAAATGCATTCTTGCATGGTACCCTTGAAGAAGAAGTATATATGGAGTTACCTCCTGGTAGTGTCTTGAAAAATGACAGAAGTAATAAGGTGTGTAAATTAAAAAAATCTTTGTATGGTTTAAAACAATCTCCAAGAGCTTGGTTTGGGAGGTTCACCTCTTCCATGAAGTTTTTTGGTTATAAACAGTGTAATTCAGATCACACACTGTTTTTGAAAAGAAATGGTGGGAAAATTACTATCCTAATCATCTATGTAGATGATATGATTGTGACCGGAGACGATGAAAAGGAAAAACAAATGTTGCATGAATACCTATCAAAGCAGTTTGAAATGAAGGATTTGGGAAATCTTAAATTTTTCTTGGGCATTGAAGTGTTAAGATCAAAGAAGGGAATATTTTTAACACAAAGGAAATATGTGATGGAATAGCTTAAGGAAGTAGGCATGTTGGCATGCAAACTTGTGGATACACCTGTAGCTGCAAAATAAAATTGAGTAAGGATAGCAATGATACACCTGTGAATAGAGAAAGATATCAAAGGCTAGTTGGAAGGCTTATGTATTTGTCCCATACACGGCCTGATTTGGCTTATCCAGTTAGCTTGGTTAGTCAATATATGCACTCACCTTGTGAAAGTCATTTAGAGGCTGTAATGAGAATTTTAAGGTATTTAAAAAGTTCTCCTGGAAAGGGAATATTTTTTTCAAAAGGAAGCAGTCTTGAGGTTGAATGTTTTACTGATGCTGATTGGGCAGGGTCGGTTGATGATAGAAGATCTACAGCTGGGTATCTAACCTTTGTTGGGGGGAATTTGGTGACTTGGAGAAGTAAAAAACAAGGAGTAGTAGCTAGATCTAGTGCAGAAGCTGAATATCGTGGCATGGCGGTAGGAGTTTGTGAATTGTTGTGGATTAAAAATCTCCTGGAAGAAATAGGAATTAAGTTTAATCAACCGATGAAATTGTATTGTGACAATAAAGTAGCTTGTGACATAGCTCACAATCCAGTTCAACACGATAGAACAAAGCATGTGGAGATTGATAGGCATTTCATTAAAGAAAAAATTGAAAATGGTGTCATTGCAGTTCCTCATATCCGTTCAGGTGAACAGCTCGCCGATATTCTCACAAAAGTAGTGGCAAATCCATTATTTCACAAATTTATCAAGGAAATTGGAATGGAAGACATTTACTCTCCAACTTAAGGGGAGTGTTGCGTAAATCAGTCAAAGAAGTTGGAGAAGAATCTGGAGAAGAATCTGGAGAAGAATCTGGAGAAGAATCTGGAGAAGAATCAAGATCAAGACCCATTTATTAAGAGATATCAGAATATATATTACTTCCTTTTGTATATTACTTCCTTTCGTACATATCTTCCTTTTGTATATATATATGTAGAGATGTAAAGTGAAAAAATATATGAAAAATATTATTTTTTCCCATTCACGCTTCAAAAACGTGATTAATCTTGACTTGCCAACTGCGTGACATTAGCTCCCGAATGCTGCAGATGAGTGCATTGTCCGTATGCTCTTGAATATGGTTAGTGAGCCATTGAATCACCGACATGTTATCACTCTCAACCTCGACCTTGTTGAAAGACATCATTTTTTAAAATAAAGGTTAGGATACGCTTTCAACTAAACTTGTGATTCACTCAAGTGGGGCAACGTTAATTAATAATCATGCATTGTTTTTAATAAAATATAGAAAACATGGGTGAAATCTGAGATGGACAGGATATGGATACGGTGACGAGATCCGCATTTTACTGAATGATTATTGAAGATTTTAAACATCTTCAACATGATACTAGTGTGAGGGTTTCAGCAGTATCAAAGAATGGGATGCCCTTATCTGCAGAACTTTAGGGTATTTTTTCAGGACTTACATTGGTATGGGATCTAAGACATCGATGAGTTATTGTCGAAGTGAACTCTTTAGAAATTATTAACATTCTCTCTACCTCTCATATAGTGCTAACTGAGGATACTTTTTTGGTGACAGAAATCCGAGAGCTTTTATACTGAACTTAAGAGGTACAACTTCAGCATGTCTTCCACGAAGGGAGTCAATGCATCGACAGCCTGGCAACTCTCGTTGTCTTATCACATCCGGGTCTCCATATCCTTCAGGAGCCTCCTTTGGGCGTCCGGGAGCTTCTTCTCAGAGATGCGCAAAGAGCATTGTTTTCTAGAGTTATGAATTAATCTTGTATTTATTTCCTTTGTAAAAAAAAGATTTTAAAAAAAGAAATGTGTAATTTTTCCGAAAGATTATTTTATTCTAGTACCTTAACTCCATCGAGCATTGTGGGGTTTGTGGGCATGGGATACGTGGATTTATACAACTAGCGAGCGGGGTAAATTCGGAGAAATATAATGCCCAGTTATTTTTGGAATTAAACTGTATGTATGTATAGGTTTTGTTATGAATGGTTATTGTTAAAGTTAAAATTTTGAAGGAAAAATTAGAAGTTTATGATTGTAGACATAATTTTGTACGTGAAAAGAGGAAAAAATATATGAGTTGAATATTTAAATTGGATTAATAAAAGGAGAAAGCAAAAATTAATAATCTAAAAAGACAAGTAAAATTTGAAAATGTATAATCTTCAATTAATTTTGGAAATTAACAACTCCAATTTTGCTTTAACTTGCATGTTATTAATTATTCACTTTATGTGCATATTAAGTCACAATCATGCATGTTATTATTAATTAATTAAGTATTATATAGTAAGAGCAAATGGGATAGTCATTTTGGGCATGGTATTTGCTGGTTTGTTCAAATGAATTAAAACATTGATATAGAGTATTAGTTGATTTACTGAATAAAATCGAGTTCATTTTAGCTTTGCTTAGGGCGCTTTTTTTATCTAAGCAATTTCGTGCGATAAAGAGTTCACTTGGATTCTTATCCATATGAAGTTGCGAGACTCGATTTATCCTTGTATTAAACAAAAGATTAGAAACACGATTTATCCTTATATTAAACAAAAGATTGGAAACAGAGACAGAACTTGACACGTTGTCTTTGTTTCATTCATCTCCTTTGGTTCTATTGCCTCATGCCTATATATCTCTTGTATATGTATTAGAGGATATAGTCTCAACAAATTAAAGACGTGATTTTTGTTTCGTTCATCTCCTCTAGTTCTATTTCCTCATGTCTATCTGTCTCTTGTATATGTATTAGAGGATATAGTCTCAGCAAATTAAAGACTTGTGATCACTAATAAGTATAGTGGAGTTGACTTATGGATCTAAAACAAAACTTGTTCTCCTAGGAAAGGTATGAAATATTCCTTAGTTATCATATAAATACGGTAATAAACTTGGTAAATATCAACCACTTTAGATTTAACCAAGAAGAAGGAGGTTGGGTCAGCAAGTTGAAGACTATTGAAATTGGAAGCATAAACATATTTAATACATATTTGTGATTTCTCCTATTGGTTATCTCAATTTTTTTATATGGAGAGTTTTAGCTTTTCGTTTCGTGTGCCTGCAGCATGTACAAATATAGGCTCTTCTTTTTTTTGTTTTATTTTTGTTTGACTTTAAGCCTTAGATGCATATTTTTTATCTCCAAACCTTTAACTGAATCACAATTCAGTCCTAAACAATCTTAAAACATTTAGTTTAAATCAATGTTTAATTGTATCTTTAGATTTGGTAGCACAATACACCTTTAAAGTAATTTATGATTTTAGTTATAAAAAACCATTATTATTACTCAAATGTAAAAAAAAGGAAATGATTAAATTTCAAAGTAAAAGTTTAGAAAAGAACTAAACCATTCTCGATTTTTATTGTCCATAAGTCGAGATCTTTGTTCAAGCTCCTTTAACATTTTCGATAACACACCATATCATCAAAAGTTGGTAAAGATAGGAACTGAAATGGTATACCTTTTCTATATGTCAACATATGATAAAACACGATCTATATGAACAAAAATATTTATAACTTCTTCCACTTCTTTCTTGGATAAATCATTTATATCTCGAATTTGGAAAACTAAAAATTAAAAAAATTCACTTTCGATCAATTACAGGAATAAAAAAAGCAAAAAGAAGGCTATATGTAATTATATTAATGTTATTCTACCTAGTTTGGTAGTAAGGATTTCTCCTCTATGGCTCTCTCTCGAGAAGTTGTGACAATTTTAACTTCCTTTTACCCTGACCATTTACATAAAAAAATAATTAGTAATGATGTGTTAGAGAAAATCATAACATGGTTTCTCTTTTTAGACAAGGACTCATGGTGGCTTTGGATACGGCTCTAGGAATGCTAGTGGGGTGGATTTACTGGACATAGCCGTTGCTTATGAGTTAGTCTTAGTAAATTCCTTGTTTAAGAAAAAAGAAGCGCAACTGGTGACATTTCAGAGTAGTATGATCAAAACGCAGATTAATTATATCCTTATCAGGACAAGAGCTAGATCGTGGTATAGGGATTGTAAAGTGCTTCCGGCCACATGCCTGGCAACCCAACATAAATTGTTAGTTGCAGATCTACATATTAAGGGCTAGAGGGCACAACGATTTACCGAGCGTTTTCGTAAAATCAGGTAGTGGAGACTACACGGGGACATGGTGGAACTTTTTAGGACTCAAGTCAGGAATAATACACCTTAGGTGGTGAGTGGGGATTCAAATCAGATGTGGTAGGGAGTGACCCCCGTGATAAGAGAGACAGCCACAAAACTCCTGGGGGTTTCTAAAAGACAGGGAGGCAGCCAAATGCTATCTTGGTGGTAGTCCGAAGAGGTCCAAAGGACAGTAAAGCTGAAGAAGCGAGCTTTTAAAGATCTGTTGGAAAGTGCTACCGAGGAGGAGCGTGTTACAAATAGAGTTCGGTATAAATTGGCAAAACAAAGAGCGAAGAAGACTATCGCAGTGGCTCGTGGAGAGGCTTTTGAGGATATGTACAGGGAGTTGGATACAGCCAAAGGAGCACAAAGAATTTTCAAGTTACCCCGAGATAGGGCTTGAGAGGCGGGAGATTTCAATCGCATTTTTTGTATCCGCAACGAAGCAGGACAGGTACTCACTGAGGCCGATGCCATCAGACAGCGGTGGCAGAGATACTTTTATGGCCTTTATAACAACGATTTATTGGTCGACGTAGAGCTAAGGGAACCCCCCTGTGTCGAGGCAATATCCAGACGGGAACCCATAGAGGAGGATCACCGGGGGAGAGATTACAAGGGTTCTCAAGGGAATGGGGAGCGGACGGGCAGAAGGGCCGGATGAGATCCCTATCGAGGTATGGAAGCGACTGGGCACTGTCGATACCACATGGTTAGCTCGACTCTTTAATGTGATCCTGGAGTTAGCCACGATGCCGGATGAATAGAGGTTGAGTAGGTTAATCCCCTTGTATAAGGCTAAAGGAGACATCCAACAATGCTACAATTATAGAGGCATCAAATTATTAAGTCATACTATGAAGTTGTGGGAGAAGGTAATTGAAAGGAGAATCCGCAGAGCTATTTCGATTTCAGACAATCAATTCGGATTTATGTCGGGTAGGTCCACGACAGAAGCTATTCATCTACTTGGGAGAGATGGAATGTTATAAAGAACGAAAACGGGACTTGCACATAGTTTTTGTAGATTTGGAGAAAGCATATGACAGGGTTCCTAAAGAACTCATATGGAGGTGTTTGGAGGCCAAGGGCATTCCTAGCACTTATATCAAAGTGGTCAAGGATATGTATGAAGGAGCATTGACTAGTGTAAGGAGGATCGAGGGTGACACGGAAGCATTCGCTATTGGTGTTGAACTACACCAAGGCTTGACTTTAAGCCCTTTTTTATTCACATTAGTGTTAGATGAACTTACTAAGCATATTCAAGGAGAGGTGCCGTGGTGTATGTTATTTGCGGATGATATAGTCCTGGTGGATGAGACAAAGGAGGGGGTTAATGCCAAGTTGAAATGTTGGAGAGAAGTGTTGGAGTCGAAAGGTTTTTGAATGAGCAGGTCCAAGACGGAATATTTAGAATGCACCTTTTCGGGTCGCCAGATGGTACATGAGGCGGAGGTAGCAATTGGTACTGCTATCGTATCACAGAAATCGAGTTTCAAATACTTAGGATCCATCATCCAGAGCGATGGTAATATTGATAACGATATAGTACATCGTATCAGATCTAGGTGGGCCAAATGGAGGAGTGCGTCGGGTATCCTCTATGATAAAAAGGTCCCTATCAGACTCAAAGGGCAGTTCTATAGAATGGTGATTCGGCCAACCATGTTATATGGGGAGGAGTGCTGGCCTATTAAGCATAGACATATGCAACAGTTGTTGGTAGTTGAAATGCGAATGCTTAGGTGGATGTGTGGTATTACTGAAAGAGATAGGGTACGAAATAGGGTAGTAAGGGTCAGGCTACAGGTAGCTCGTATTAAAGACAAGTTGCGAGAGAAAAGGCTTCGGTAGTTTGGGCATGTGTGCAGGTGCCTTGTGATGCTCCGGTCCGTCGCAGCCAGCAGATTACCCTTAATGAATATAAGAGGAGGAGAGGGCGGCCTTATAAAACCAGCAGGGAGGTGATCAAGAGAGATCTGTCAGAGTTGGCACTCACCACAACGGTGGCTCGATTTAGAACGGTCTGGCGTGATAGGATTAGGGTAAACAACATGTCTTAGAGTTGTGTGTGTGTGTGTGTGTGTTTTTTTTTTTTGGAGGTTTATGGGAAGCTTCCTGTGCTGGACATGTAACACCATAGACGTGCTGCACACTCAAGGCATTGCTCAGGGAAGACGCATAACGCTGATGGCAATGAGTAAAGCTGGTCTTGGCAAGACAAAAGGTAATAACGGATTATGACAACATTAGGTATATATATTTCAATGTATTTCCATCTTTACTAATTTTATTCATTGTATCCTACATCTTGGTTATCATGTCACATATGCTTGTGGGTTTACTAGAAACAGTCTCTCTATATTATAGGGGTAAGGCTGCGTACTATCAGGACCCCTAAACCCTGCTTCAATGCTGAAATTTGGGGTATAATGATGATGATGATGAATTAATAGAGCTCGGTAGAAACCCTTTTATTCTTATATCAATTTATTGAATAACATTAATAATCCTCCTTATTCAACAATTTTACTTTTATTATCATAACATATCTCACTAATAAATTCACCATTATTTCAATAAGTCTAGCTCCTTAGTGTTTCTGTTGCATCTCATAAAAATCAGCTAATAAACAAGCTTTTATTTAAGAGAGTTTAAATTAGATAATATTATTATTGTCTTAGTTTTTGAATTTTAGAATAGAGCAATGTATTTGAAATGGTTCCTTGCTCCGCTCGAACAAGTAAGACGCTTTTTCAACAAAATAATAGACGCAGGGAATGAGAAAGAAGGAAGAAATGCATTACTGGATTCAAGCGTCTTCCTCAGATTTCATTGGACCTCTTCCCCAACCTCGCAGGTGTATACTATTAAGTTTCTGTTCTTCATCCCCTCTCAGTATGATTGTTTAACTGAATTCCCGGTACAGTGGCCACACTGCTGTTTTGATTGGCAAATCCAAGGTTGTGATCTTCGGTGGCCTTGTGGGCAAGAAATTCCTCTCTGACGTCTTTGTCTATGATATCGGTACTCACTCAATTTTCTCTATTCTTCACTTGTTACTTTGTTGACTCGCTTTCTTCCTTGCTCTTTGTAAGTCAATTCTGCTGAATAACTATTCCAATCTGATTGTTTTAGAGAACAAGTTATGGTTTCAGCCAGACTGCAGTGGAAATGGGTCTGATGGACAAGTGGGGCCTAGCCCACGAGCTTTTCATGTTGCTGTTTCTATTGATTGTCATATGTTCATCTTTGGTGGCCGATCTGGTGCCAAAAGGTTTGTACTTTACACAAAGATGAATTTGCAGATACTTGTGCTACTATCCTATCATACGCCAGTTTCATGCTTTGGGGATTAATTTCGAAGGCATTTTATTGACAATGATTTTGGGTCTTCAGGTTGGGTGACTTTTGGGTTCTAGATACAGGTAAGAATCGTACCTATTCAACTGCTTAAAAGAGTGCATGTTATCAGATTTATTGAAGTTGGCAAGAACTCTTTTTTGGTTCCATTTGCAACAATGACGACAACCTTAAATTATTGCAATGCATTACTCCGTTTTCATGGGTGTTTGCATATATTGAAAATAGATTTGAATGTTGATGGCATTCTACTTGTTTGAATTCTTCTTTTAAACTTCTGGATCATTGATTGGCATTTGCTGTAGATATATGGCAATGGTCAGAGCTGACCAGTTTTGGTGATTTGCCTTCACCTAGAGACTTTGCTGCTGCTTCATCTATTGGAATCCGAAAGATTGTTATGTGGGTGCCGATTTCATTGTTTTGTGAGCTTGAAAATGTTCTGTCATCTATGGTTAGTTTATGAAGATCTATTGAGTGCAGGTATGGTGGCTGGGATGGCAAGAAGTGGTTGTCAGATGTGTACGTTTTGGACACAAGTAACTTCTTTTCTTTTTCTTTGAGATGTGTTATCTATCTTAAACTATTGCTTTCCAAATAACATCGATCAATGAGTTTTGCTTTCTTCTTCTTTTAACAGTTTCGCTTGAATGGATAGAGCTGTCAGTTATTGGTGCGTTGCCACCACCTAGATGTGGGCACACAGCTACCATGGTTGAGAAGCGATTGCTTGTCTATGGTGGTAGAGGTGAAATAGCACGCAATAATCTGAAATTAAAATAACGCAAAAACTGCATTTTTTTTGTTTTAAGTTTTTGTCCATAGCAAGAGTATTTTGTCAAAATCTGTGAAATATGTTAATATGCCTGCATCTTATTACATTTGTTTGGGTGTATTTGAAGTTTAGTTCCTTTTTCCATTTCTTCAAAATTTTCTCTGTCAATAATAATGGTGTGAAATCCGTTCCGACCAAATACAATTAACAACAGATATGCCATTATTAAACACTTTTCACTGAACGCATACCTGATCTGTATATTTTCTTTTATTTACTAAGCAAACGGTTTCTTTCATGTTTTATTGACGTGTAATTGGGTAGGAAGCTAACGAGCATTACCATTGATAATTTTCATCAATTCACTTAAACTTTTTGAGGGAATTTTGTATGGTTCAATAGCTTGGTGTGAGATCCACATCTGAATACCCCACCATGATACTCTTTGTTGTCCATGCGATTGTTTGTGGGACTTTTGCATGATAAAAAGATATCTTGCTTTTAACAGGTGGTGGTGGGCCAATCATGGGTGATTTGTGGGCTCTGAAGGGTCTTATTGAAGAAGGTTAACAGTTGATTCTTTTCATCTCCATTAATTACTCTGTCAAATGTCTGATTTTACTTATAGAACCTGACTCTTATACATTATGCTTACATTTTGCTCTTTTTCCCTTGAGGTCACTTGTCATATTGTAATCATTATGTACCGTCTTTATATCTTCTGGTCCTTAGTGAGGCAAATTTATATTTTTGGTGTATTAGTTTTGTAATTTTTTTGGGAATAGGGAATGCTTATTTCTTTGCATTGATTGGATGAAAATCTAGCATCTTGCACAGATAGTTGAACAGGAATAAAGATTAAGAGTGGGATTTTCCTATTTTGACTGTCATCTTTGGAAATTTGTGTTACTTTATTTATTCTTCAATTGTCACCTGAAGCTGAGTGTCAAACAGAATTTGGCTGCTAGAAGTGTATCTACTGCTGGTGCATAATTCCTTAAATTTGTGTGCCAAAAATTTTCAATCTAAATCTATGATGTGTTGACCCTTTCACAAAACTGAATTTCTATTCTGATCTTGAGCATCTACTAGGTTGAATTATGCCATTGCCTTTGTTGAAATAGTTATAAGTTCTGGAGTGAAAAACTTAGCTAAGCTGATATTGTTGAGTCTTAATTAGAATGATTTGCTTAGCCCTGAAGGAATTTACAAATTAGATTCCCTAATGTTGTGTAAATGTTTTTTTGTATTTGTGGAAGAAAGAAAATGAAGCACCTGGATGGACTCAATTGAGGCTTCCTGGTCAAGCTCCTTCTGCTCGTTGTGGCCACACTATAACTTCTGGAGGGCACTACGTAAATTACTACTCTAAGGCCCCTACCTTCAGAGATAAATTTTTTTGAGAGTATTTGCTACTTTGTTCAACTTAATTGTATGGATTTTATGCATTTAATATTATTCAGTAACAAAATTTGGAATGATTTATTTTAGTTCCTACATGCGTGATAGTTCTGTTGGTGCTTTTACTCATTTGTGAAGTGGAATGGAATGCTAAACTTCTCTCATTGCAGCTCTTGCTGTTTGGAGGTCATGGAACTGGTGGCTGGTTGAGTCGTTATGACATTTATCACAATGACTGCATAGTTCTAGATAGGGGTATGGGTGTCTTAACATTTGTATTTCTTGATTTAAGTATGTTAGATTTTGCTGCTTAAACTTTGTACTACTGAGATTCAGGAGAGCTATCCTGAAAGCTAGTAATCTATGTTAATTACGACTGGCTTATGTTAATTGTTGTTGTTTGTACTTAACTGTTTGAGAATTATAAAGCAAATCTATTTCCGTTCAAACTCAAATGACTCTCTGTAAGATGTTAGGTTTGGAGGAAAGTGTTTACTGATTTGGTTATTACAATGAGAATAATACATCCTGCTGCTATTTGCATACCTAACAGTGCCATCTGTAGATGATTTTGATGCCCTTGACTGTTTCTTTGATTTAGTTTAATTTGTTATTGTTCTCATGCTGTTCATTTTGACAACCATCTCAATGATCTTATGACATAATATGGTTGTAAATCTATTCAAATTTACTTCTGCGAACTTGCATGCTTATGGCTTAATGTTTGTTTCTTTCCTCTTCTCCCAATCTGAAGTTTCTGCGCAATGGAAGCGTTTGCCAACTGGTGGTGACCCTCCTCCTGCTCGAGCATACCACTCTATGACATGCATTGGTTCACGATATCTCTTATTTGGTGGCTTTGATGGGAAGTCGACATTTGGTGATATATGGTGGTTGGTTGCAGAAGGTACCTCCTATTCTCTCTATGAAATTTGAAGTACTTAACTGATTCCTTCATCCTCAGAATATAATTAGTCTTTGACGAATCTTATTTGTGATGAATATGATTTTTAGCTGACCTTCTGGACAAATAGAAATTCTAACAACCTATCTGTGCTGGATAATAGTGTTCCACAATGCTGTGCAAGAAGGGGAAAAATTATAGATCACTTACCTTATTTAATATAAAAATTTGAGAAAATATACTGAACATGACATCATGATCATGATTGTCTTTGACTTGACTGTTACATTCTTCTTTTATAGCTATCTTCAATTATCCAGTTATCCTTGGGAAATAAGGAACTGAGACCAGTGAATGCAGATGGTGATTTGATTGTACTGTGCTAGAATGTGGGAAGAAAGACAGAATGGAGGATGATATTGATCTAAAAATTCAAAACTTTAATAGTGAAACTGAGGATTTGAATTTGTCTTTTTCTATTTACAACAACCTCAGCATCTCGTTTTTTTTTATCTTTTTGCATAGTTCTCATAGACCTAGAACCTTTTATAGTCATTGTTGTCATAACTATGTTGTCACATCTTACATGTTTTGCAGGGGACCCTATTATAACGAGATTGACTGCTTCTTCACCCAGGAATCTATCTGAAAATAAGGAGGCAGATGATAATGACTTGTCAGCGATTAAGGTGTCAAAACAACTGCTTTAATAAGATCATGCTGTTTTCCCCAACCGTTTAATTGGTTGGTCAAAAATCTTGGTGCCATCTGCTTAGCTTGCTCTTAACTTTATGGACTAGCATGACCTTCTCTTTCAGCTGTGCACTTGTTAATGTTCTGCCAAAGGGAATGAGCTAGATGCATGTTTCATGTTTTAATGTTTTTGCCGTAACATAGAAAGGTGAACATACCTTACTGAACCATTGAGCCCAGTTACTCAATGGAAGAGGACGTTAACAAACTTAACATCCACCAGGGCTCAAATTCTGGTAAAAGCTTGTGCTTTCCTACGTATCAAAAGAAGTATATCACACTTATTGTTTAGATTCCAACAATATATCTGACTATAAGGCTGTAACGACTGTAAGGGTTTGTGAAGTTATTTCAATTTCTGACAGACATTTCCATATGATTTACCACGGTTATATTTTCATTTGCAACTTATGCTTCATATTTATAAAGCTTTGACAGATGATGAGAACAGCATTTGTTTATTGCAGTCCATTAATTTTGAATCACACTTGAATCTTTATCCCTCCTTTCTACTATGTTATTTCCAGAGTGCCTTGATTTTATTTTTTCTTTTTCATGATATCCTTTGCGCATGAATGACAGTCATTCCATGCAGGAAACCGAACATGAAGACTTTGCCATCAATGAACTTCAAAGGAGAGTAGAATTTTCACTTTCATTTTCTAGTTCTGGAATTCAAATTGTAGATGAATTTGAAGACAGAGAGCTTCTTGAATTAGCCGAGAGGTTGACTGGGTATAAAGTTTCCAATAGTGGCCAGGTTTTGCATGCTCATCAAACTTATCTTTTCTGGTAAGCTTTTATACACATTCAATCAATGTGTCAGTTGAACTGACATCTGGGCTGAAACAAATGCAATAGGAAATTCAGGCAGTTCGTGAACACTGGCGAAAGTCTTCGCACAGGTCATTACCACTCAAGGAGCTTGGACCTTTGCTTCGTGACTACCAACGCCTGATTGCTCGCAGTCATTTGTAAGTAGGATATCTTGTAACTTGACCATAATTTTGGCTATTTTAGATTTTGCAATAGTTGCATTTAGAATTGTAACCATCTTTTTGGTTTTGTTGGCACCTTCATGTTTAAAGCTGTTTCATTGAGAAAAGTTTGTGTGTTGATCCACTTGTTAGTTGAGCCATAGTACTTTTTCACTTGATTCCTTGCTTCGTAACTAAAAGCCAGTTGTCTATATTGGATTGACAGGTTGTTTAAACATATTTTAAGTTAGCAGCTTAACAGAATCTGGAATCTGTAACTAGATACAATAACTGATCCGGAAAGGAAAAATGAAGGGTGTGATCATTGATTTGAAATATCATCTTCATTTTGTTAGAGATCTTGGTATATCACTTGGTATTCACACTATAGCCCAACCATGATAAGCATGCTGGTGTTCAAATACTGAGAGTGCTATAAATACGCTAACTTCGATGAGAATAGTTGTTTGCTGTAGCCACCTCTGATATCAATTTCTGTTGATTTCTATACAAAACTCTCATATACATATCATTTTTGGGGTGATGGTGGTTCACATCTGCTGTTTGTGTGTAGAGCTGATGTTGGAGCTGATGCATGCATGGTGGGGTCTACTTCACTTGAGAAAAATACACATCATTTTTATCACACGAAAAATGCTTCTCAGGTATGTATCATGTCCACCAACGTTTATCATATTTGAAACATTATTCTTATTTTCTTATATTTTAGAGAATATAATAATTTATTTTTCATTGCTAATAATAATAGGGCTCATCGTCAAATGCAATCATGAAAGGCTTGATCATAGATTCTAGTTTTAGATCAAGCCACTGTGACAAGTTGTAGAATTATGTTAGATAAATTTATGGTAAAAGACATAGACTTCCTTTATATTTTAAGAAATTAAAAAAAACTCTAATCTTTTAAATTCTAGAAAAAAATTCTTTTGGTTTTAAATTTTCTCGATTTTTTTTTAAAATTTTGGTTAAAAAATAACAACGACAAACACATCTTATAAATATTATGTGTGCACCAATCAAATGTCTCTAATATAGTAACCTAACCTAGTTATTAAATTTGGCTTGAACCAATTAAGTTGGACTTAAATTATTAATTTAATATAATTATAATGAGGGTTATTTACAAAAAAATTGCAAACTTCTTGCTATATCTTAATTATAGTTTGAACTTTAAATACTCGAACATTCAATTTTTTACAAATATAATTCGACGTTAATTCTTCCTTTAATGTCACTGATGTGGCTTGCCATATCAATTAACAATTTTATCATGTGGATGACACGTGGATTTTAATTTCCATGTCAACATATTATAAAATAAATACACAAATTTTAATTTAATTAATTTACCATAATTTATAATATTTAAAATTAATAAAAATGTTACTGTATAACAAATCCAAGACTTATCCGCACTACTTCCCTCAACTTTCATTTGTCGATTTTTTTGCATTTTAGTTTCTTTACTTTTTTCGTTAACTACTTATTACTCTCTCTTTTTCTACCATAATCTATCTCTTATTCTTTTGCTCTTTCTTTTTTTAGTTAATATTATCTTTATTGAGAAATTAAAGGAAAAGCAGAGAAGGTAGAGAGGGAGAGAGAGGAAAAGTAGAGAAGGTAGAGAGGGAGAAATTTAGGAAAGATTCTTAGATCATTTACATCTATGCTTTATTTTGAAAATTTAAGTTTTTTTTCCCCTTTTTCTATAGCCTCAGTTCTATGTTGGTTTGCCCTTTCATGTTCCAAGCAGAGTGAGAGTTGTGTTTTTCTCATAACTCTTACACCCTTCTTGCCATATTTCTTGACATTGATAGGTACATTTTTCATAAAATTTAGAGAAGAGAGAGTTGAGAAATGAAGAGAAAGTGAACAGAGACTAGAGAAGAGATGGTGAGAGATACAATCCAGAATTTAGAAGCTAGGAGTGAGAGAGAGTTCAATTACACTCTGCCACATCAGACCGTTAACGTAAGCACTAACGCCTAGTTATTTTTGCGAAAAATAGAAAGTTCGAAAATTTGTCACTTTTTAAAATTCAGCTATAATTGAAAAGTTTTGAAAAGTTTGACATTTTTTTTTGTAATTAGCCCTTATAATAAATTATTAGTTTGAATCGAGTTTAATTAATTTAGTCAAATTTAAGAGAGTTAGATTGTGGTGTAAACAATATATGATTAGTTTAAATGTAATGTCCATGTTGTGTATGTAAGAGTAAGGTTTTTTTGTTTGTTTTAGAAAACTGAAAATTATACTGATTTTTTTTGAAAATTTTGAAAATTAAAAAGGTTTTTAAATCATATGAGAGTTTTGTCTTTTATTCAATAAATTTAATATGATCTCACCATAAATAAATGACATTTGGATCATGCTTCTTTTGGACTTTTTATGGACCTGCAAAAGCAATGCACTAATAATGTGTCACCTGGTGGAAATGTTTCTCTACATCTCTCCATGTTTCCCTGATCATCAAACTCAAGGAACAGTATCACTATCGTACACCTTTCATGTGTTTCCTTATTTGTCTTTCAGTGGAAGGTTTCATATATCATCAGATTTATTATTTGTCTAATTTTCAGTTGCGTATGGATGATATTTCGAAGCTTCTGGCAGAGTACAAGCAGCTTTCATCCAATTAACGATCAGTGTGCTAAATTTGCGTAGCATGAGAAATCATGGCTTCAACATTCCCCTTATTGTAATATCATTTGTCTTGAATCATGTCCGGAAACCTTTTTCACAAACAGATGCATAAGCTTAACCTTTTGTATTATATATTTACTATCTGTATGAGAACATGTGGATGCTGAAAGTTATTATAGAGCACTATTTTTCAACAATGGAACATTATGAAAAGACGCACATAATTGGATTGAGGTAATAAGCCTATACGCTGGATAAGAACTCAATGCCTGGACTCAATATTCTTGCTCATTTCCTCCAATTTCATCATCCGCAGTCTTTCACTCTCGGTTAGCAGCTGGTAAAGCAGGACAAAGTAAATAAAGAAGGGAAAGTAGCAACTAGAGTAGCTTTATTTTTCACGGCCTTCAGTTGCTAAAACTGCCCTTTTTACTTCATTTAATTGTTGCCTATATCGTAAAATTATAATATTATCCCGCTAAAGGTTTGCCTATACAGTTCTAAGTGCATCTTGTAGGCCAGAGAGCAGATAAATAGTCAAGTAAAAAAAAAAAAAAGTTGCAGAGGGTACCTCCATCAGGGTGGAGACAAGCTGAGCTTTTTCTTTATTCTTTTCGTTGAAAGCTTCCAGGGCTTCTTTGTACTCTTTCTCCTGTGCACATATTGAATGTCCCATGTTCCAAAGATACTAAAGGATGTCTTGTTTGTTTTAACACAAGTGACTACAATGAAGTAAACGAGAACAACAGTAATAATACCGAGGGTAGAAACTGTTTGCACCTTTTTCTGGCAGCTCAACCCCAATGGCTTCAGCTCACGGTTGGCCGTGTCAATCTTCTTCCGAACCATTGCAACTTCCTTCCTCATGGGATCACCTAGCACTTCAAGCTCCTAATAACATCACAAAATTCTCTTTCAAGTGAATTTGGTCACACTCTCTATACATGAAAGTGAAACCATTTTTCCTTGCAAGAACTTACTTCCCAAATGTGTGTCAACCGTCTAGTTTCCTCTTCGGCACGGCCTAGTTGAAGTTCAACTTTCTCCTTCACTTCCATCTTCTTCCTCTCAATCTCTTCTTCTTTAGCCTGAAACGCGGATATGGC
This sequence comes from Erythroxylum gracilipes, assembly GCA_026413385.1. NCBI lineage: Eukaryota > Viridiplantae > Streptophyta > Magnoliopsida > Malpighiales > Erythroxylaceae > Erythroxylum > Erythroxylum gracilipes. Next base: position 30,455,715 of record JANZLC010000005.1, read on the forward strand.
AAATCTTGACACTTCCTGATCTCCCTCATTCTCTTCCATTGATAGCCTACCCAAACTTACCATTTGCTACTGTAAGATGTTGTAGTTAAAGTGTTTACGCAGAACGCCTAAATGCTGTTATATTGTGTACTCGTATCCCTCGCTTTGTGCTGTGCTGGTCTTGCCGTTGCTTCAAGATTCACTCTCTCTCGAAGGAAGTTCCTTGCTTTTAACAACATTCCACAGAAAGCAAAGAGAACTTTACATTTCCAAGAAGCTCAACGGAACTCTTGCTTTCTTTTGAAAACATTCCCAAGTTAGTTAACCAAAAGGCATTCCGTGATTTATGGCAGTGGACTCTTTAATCTTGACAGGACAATCATGTCCCAAAGTTGCTCTTCGTATCCTAGAGTGATCTTAAAATGGTTACTACTTTATGTGTTAAGGTACTATCTAACTGTCGCATAGAGTCTAAATGATCCTCCTTCGCTTGATGTAGTTGGACTGTCAATTTCTCGTATATTGGATTAGATGTTAATGTTTTTCCTCCTCTAGCAACATTGAGGCTGTGCATTACTATCATCATAAGAATAGACAAAGAAGGTTCCTCTGGTTGCTTAAATTAAATAGAGATTTCAGTCAGTAAATCTGACTTATAAGATAAGATTAAAAACAAACTAAAGACCTATTCAAAAGAAAATTTAACAGTTCTATAATTTTGAATTAATTCCCAACATTCTTCCTTAATTCAAAATTATTAAAAAAAACTTTCACGAGCATAGAACACATCTCTCAACAATTCTTTATTAGTGGCAAAAATTATGGATTATAATAATAAAGATTACAACTACGTTTATGTGATTTATTTTATCATAAATAGTATAGTAACTATATACATTCTTAACTAGATTAGAATTTCATTAGTCAACGTATTGGCTGTGTATGTATTGTTAGCAAAAACAGATTGTAAAACAATTGTTATTTAATGGAAAGGATTCTCAAAGGAGGGCATTCAACCTTTTACTCAAACATTGTTATGGTGTCAGAGCCTAACAACAGATTACTGTAGTTGCTGTTGGTTTGTTATTTCAGTTGTGTTTTTATTTTGAAGAATTCTAGGAAATTTTGAATTTTTTTTGGAATGGCTATAAAGAATATGGGTGGTAAACTACATAGAAAAGCTTTAGCTATCAAATTCATAGGGAAGAAATATGTGACATGGGAATTTCAATTCAGAATGTTTTTGAAAGGACAAGAACTTTGGGGTCATATTGAAGGTTTATCTACTGCACTCGAGGACGCAAAGGAACTTGCCCAATGGGCAGCAAAGGATGCTCGAATCATCTCTTGGATTCTAACATCCATTGAACCACATATGGTACAATTTACACTCTTTTATTACAGCGAAGGAAATGTGGGATTATCTAAAGTGCACATACCATCAAGAAAATACTGCAAGACGCTTCCAACTTAAATTTGAGATAAGTAAGTTCAGTCAAGTTAATCTCTCCATTGAGCAGTATTATTATGGGTTTATTAACCATGGAGCGATTATTCAGATATAATATATTCTAAGGTATCTAAGGAAGCTTTAGTAAGTATTCAAGTTGTTCATGAAGTTAGCAAGTGAGATCGGTTTTTAATGAAACTGAGACCAGAATTTGAGACTAATCTAGCTGGTTTACTTAATAGAAATCCAGTTCCTTCTTTAGATGTATGTCTTGGAGAATTACTGCGAGAAGAACTAAGACTGGCTACTCAAGCTATTCTTATTGACTCTAAGGAGACATCAACACCTATCAAAGTTGCTTATGCTGGCCAAGGAAAGAACCGAGGGAAAGGACTTATGCAATGCTACAGTTGCAAGGAATAAGAACATATTGCTCGCAATTGTAGTAAGAAATTCTGTAATTACTATAAACAGAATGGCCACTTAATCAAGGAATGTCCTACTCGTCTTGAAAATAAGAAAGTTCAAGCCTTTCAAATTGGTGTTTTTGTTTCTAGCAATAATGAATCTACTCAACAGCCGCTAGCACCAATCGACCTGTTATTACTTAAGAAATGGTCCAACAAATGATTCTCAATGCATTCTCTTCTCTTGGACTTCAAGGTCAAGATAAGACCGTTCCTTCTTCTTGGATTGTTGATTTTGGGGAATCCAATCATATGATAGGATTATCTGAATAATTACATAATATACGACCATATATTGGTACACAAGATATCCAAATTGCTAATGGCAGCAAGCTCCTAATCACAGCCATTGGTGATATTTGACCTTCTTTTTGTCAGGTATTTATTTCCCCTGAACTATCTACTAATTTAATCTCAATTGGACAAATGGTGAATAATAATTGTGATGTGCTTTTTTCTCGTAATTGTTGTCTTGTGTAGCATTAGGTGTCAAGGAAGGTGATAGCCAGGGGGCCTAAAGTGGGAAGAGTATTTCCATTGCAGTTTATCATTCCTAGAACTTTGTCTTTGGCTTCTATTATTATTGAAATTAAGGCTGCACTTTGGAAAAAACAATTGGGTCATCCAAATAATGTGATTTTTTCTAATTTAATGGAGCGTGGTTTACTTGGTACAAACGATCAGTGTTCTTCTACTAGATTTCCTCTTGATTGTTCCACTTGCAAACTTGAGAAAAGTAAGATATTATCATTCCCTACTTATGGTAATCGTGCCAATACATGTTTTGAGATTATACACTCTGATATTTGGGGTGTTACTACTATCCTTTCACATGCGCAATATAGATACTTTGTGACGTTCATTGACGACTATAGTTGCTTTATATGGATATATTTTCTGCGTATTAAGCTGAAGTGTTTACTGCTTTTTAAAACTTTCTAGCTTATATTCAAACACAATTTTCCACTTGCATTAAGGTGTTATGACCTGACAATGGTGGCGAATATATGTCTCATGAATTTCAAGCCTTTTTGCAACAGAAAGGCATTATATCTTAGAGATCATGTTCTTATACACCTTAATGAAATGGGGTGGTTGAACGTAAAAACTGTCATCTGCTAGATATGGTTCGCACATTGCTCTTGGAGTCTTCTGTTCTGTCTAAATTTTGGGTGGAGGCATTATACACTGTTGTTTATTTGATTAATCGTTTGGCTTCACAGCAATTGGATTTTGATTCTCCTTACCATCGCTACATCCTAATTATCATATGCTTCATACATTTGGATGTGTTTGCTTTGTTCACTTGCCTATCCATGATTGTCACAAACTTACAGCTCAGTCTGTCCGATATGCTTTTATAGGTTATAACACTACTTACAAAGGGTACTTGTATTATGATGCTATTACTAATCAACTTTGTATTTCTAGAAATGTGATTTTCTTTGAAAATGAGTACTATTTCTAGCAACATTTATCTTATTCTGATGGTGTCTTTCCCAGTTTTGATGATATCTCACCACAAATTGAGCGCTTTAAATCTGGTTTTGTCTATCAATGCAGACAACCCCCATCGTCACCGCTTCCTTCAGACCCTGATCCTAATCCTGCTCTAATGGCTCTTCGAAGATCTACAAGTGTCATTCATCCTCTTAAGAGGTATGCTTTCTCTGCAATTTTAGCTAACACTACAGTTCCTACCTCTTACTCTCAGACAAATAAACATCCATGTTGGATGAACGCCATGCAAGAATAACTTCAGGCTCTTTATGAGAATCCTACTTGGGATATTGTTCCCTGTCCTCCAGATACTGAGCCCATTGGTTGTAAATGGGTGTATTCCATAAAGTTGAAGTCAGATGGCTCTCTTGACAGACATAAAGCAAGGTTGGTGGCATTCGGTACTTGACAAGAATATGACATAAATTATGAGGAAACATTCGCACCAATAGCAAGGTTGGTGGCACTTGGTTTGATAAGTTTCGCTCTACACTTCTTAGCTTCTCCTTTGTTCATAGTCAATATGATTCTTCCTTGTTTCTTTGCAAAACTGCTAAGGGAATTGTCTTGCTCCTGGTATATGATGATGATATTGTTATTACTGGGACCGACTCTGAATTGATTTCTCAACTTCAGACACATCTTTAGCATTCTTTTCATATGAAGGACTTGGGTTCATCGCAGTATTTTTTGGGCCTCAAGGTGCAATCTAGTGCAGCTAGTATTTTTCTACACCAGCATAAATACATTAAGGAACTAATTGCTTTGACTAGTCTTCAAGATAGTCGTTCTATTGACACTCCACCAGAAGTCAATGTTAAATATCATTGTGATGATGGCAATTTTCTCTCAAGCCCCTCTTTATATAGACAACTGGTGGGAAGTCTTAAATATTTGACGATTACTTGGCCTGATATTTCCTTCGTTGTTCAACAAGTAAGCTAATTTATGCAGGCACCTACGAACCTTCATCTTACAATTGTTCGTCGTATCATACGTTATTTGCATGAAACTTCTACATGTGGCCTTTTATTTCCTGTGAACTCTCCTATCCATTTGGTTGCCTATGGTAACACTGATTGGGTTGGTTGTTTTGACATTTGACGCTTAATTACCAGTTGGTGCATGTTTCTTGGTGATTCTCTTATTTCTTGGAAAAGCAAGAAGCAAGATCAAGTGTCTAAGTCCACTAAATCTGAATATCGTGCTATGTCCTCTGTATGTTCTGAAATTACTTGGCTTAGTGGATTGTTGGGTGAGCTTGGGTTTCCTCAAACTGAACCTACTTCGCTACATGCTGATAATACCAGTTCCATTCAAATTGTTGCTAACCCTGTCTTTCATGAGCAGACCAAGCACATTGAAGTCGATTGCCACTCTATTTATGAAGCATATGATGCTCGTGTTATGTCTCTTCCGTATATTACTACTCATCTTCAAAGTGCTGATGTGTTTACGAAAGCTCTTTCCCGACAACAACATCAGTTTCTTGTTAACAAATTGATGTTGTATGATCATCCAACATCAATTTGAGGGGGGACATTAGTGTTAAAAATTATGGATCATAATCATAAAGATTATAGCTACATTTATGTGATTTATTTTACCATAAATAGTCTGGTAACTGTATATATTCTTAACTAAAATAGAATTTTATTAGTCAACGTATTAGCTGTGTAAGTATTGTTAGCAAAAACATATTGTACAACAATTCTTATTTAATGGAAAGGATTCTCAAAGGAGGGCATTCAGACTTTTACTTAAATATTGTTATTCTTTTCTTTAGAGCACTTCTTTCCAATCTTCTCAATAGAGCACTTCTCTCTATTCTTCAACATGAGCACTTCTCTTATTACTTATCTCCATATGACACTTCTCTTTATGATGTGTCTTGGTGCACTTCTCACTAACTAGAAGAGGCTGTCTTCTTCAATCACTTGCGTTGTATTTACTTATTCTTCATTGTTAAACATGCAATTCTTTTTCAAATGTCCAAATCTTTTAGGCTTAAAGCATCGAGACTTCCTTTTGTGCCAACAATTTTTCTCTTCATGATCAAACTTCTCACAATGGCCGCATCAAGGAATGTTTTCTTTCTTCTTTGATGACGGAACCTTTGCTAAATAAGCTCCCTCCACCATCTTTTCACTTTTTTGGTTTCTCATTACCCTTCTTTGCTCTTAAGCTTGTAAAGCATTAATCATTCATAGGTCCCTCAAGATCTTTGAGAGCTCTAATACTGATTGTGGTTTTCCGATATGTGTAGTTTTAATATTTTAATCTCGATATTCCGCAAGCATACGGGTTGTTCGAGTAGTATCTAAGGTGTCGATCCCACAAGGAGGGTTAATCTAATCCTAAAATCTAAGGCCAAAACTAATCGAAAAAATTCAAATTTAACTACAATGATGCAATTCAATCAATCAATTCAATCAAACAATTAAATTCAAGAATTAATCACAAAATATTAACAGATCAGCAAATTACAACACACACATTAAGAATCAACCTAAGGAACTACCAATTGAGAGAAAGGAGAATTTTTACTTATCTTCAACACTAATCTAATTAATTATGAATTGTCAGATTATTGGTCCTGAACGATCCTAGGGTTGATTACTCTATCTCGAGTTATAACCAATAGCCTTAAATTATAAACCCTAATTAGATTATGGAAAATTGCAATTTCTCAATCCACAATTTATCCAACCCCTAATTAGATCTGAAGTTTTCCAATAGACTACCGGGAACTTATGTGAGGCCTCTCTTTATACAATTACCGATTTGATTGATTTATCGTTCTTATTAAATCAACTAACTCTCGTTAGCCCAATTTGATTATTTTTAATTCGATGATAGATCAGTCTATTATCGAATTATGCAAGTGTAGAAATCAATCACAATTAATTCAAATAACATAAACAATCAAATTTTTATTGAATCAAAGATAAAAATAACCCAAAGGTCAGTTTAGACATGCCTCAACAATCATAAAATCCTATCTCAACAGCTATCCCAATTCTATACATAAATAAAATTGAAATACATCGAAAACCAGATCTGAACGGATGACGGAGGTAGCAACGTCGAGAAACCTCCTATACGGGGAAATACTTAGGAGGTACTTCATATCGGCTTCTTCTCCACGTCTCTCTTCCTTCGTCTCTTTCTCAGTCTCTCGATGAAATCTCTCTAGGATTTCTTGATGGTGGTTGATGCAAGAAGCTCTCCCTTTTCCTCTTTTGTCTTGTTCCTTTTATACTTGAAGTGTTTGTGGTAGCCCTAGGGTTTTTTCGAGGTCGAAATGGTCCAAAAAAGCCCTCAAAATTTGACTTTTTCTGTGTGTTTGCGCATCTATCTGACACAAGCCACAATCGTGGCCTACCTGTAGGCTCTTTGTCATGATCATCACAGGAAGGCCACGATCGTGGGCCAAGTCTGATACTTCTATCACGATCGTGGCAATTTAGACGTAGGCCACGATCGTGACCCACCTGTAAGCTCTCTGTCACGATCGCGACTCACCTGTAAGCTCTCTGTTATGATTGTGGCTGGACTATCTCCCTCGCTTCTGTCACGTTCGTGGCAGTTTGGACCACGATCGTGAGTCGTTGTTTCGGTCCAAGTCTTTTCGAAACTTCCCCGTTCTTCGCTATTGATCCTGAAACACTAATTAACACATCAAGGTACCTCAAAAATATAATAATTAAGCTCAAATGCTTGTACTAACTTATAAAAACACTTAAACACAAATAATTCACAAACTAACACAATTCTACCGAAAACACATACTAAGTAATCGAATAAAAAGATAAACACATATCAAATTATACCCTAAAACATGATGCATTTCATACTTATCAAATACCATATTGAAATTTTAAAGAAAGAACATGTATAAGATGAAATAACATAAAGATAAAGAATACTTAATACTCAAGTTTTATTGTATCATCCAAATAATGAACTTGGTTGCCTTATATTGGTAAAATACAAAAAACTCAATAGCTATTAAATAGAGATTTCAGCCAACAAATCTGACTTATAAGATGAGATTTAAAACAAACTAAAGACCTATTCAAAATGAATTTTAACAGCTTTACAATTTTGAATTAATTCCCAACAAACAATGTATGATCGAGGTTGTACTTACTCTTTTACCTCTTTAAGATAGTTCCACGAAATTCTGTAGAATAAATTATCAATTATATAGAGACACTAGGAATCATGAGATTGAATTTTAATGTTTCAACCATATGAAATTGATAAAACAGTCTAGTTTTTTTTTCTTTTAAAACAAGTAAAATTTACAAAAGAATTTTATATTACTTAATTTACAACAAATATGTGAAAAATATTATACCCAAAGTCTAAATTGTTATTCTTTTATAAGTATGAGTAAGTTATGAATAAACTTTTAATTCATTTTTTCTCTTCTTATATTCCAAACTAAAGATATATAAAAATCCACATTATCATTATATAGTTTCAACATGATAATTTATTTAAACGAATTCTACATAAAATTTGTTTATTTCTTAATTAACTTCAAAGTTACTTTCTCAACACTAAGTAACGATGATTTTGTTAAAGGGAGCAAAGGAAATATATTTGTATTCCAATTTGTGAACCCATCTGTGGAGGATCTTATCCAATATGTAATATAAATATTAAATGATGATGATGTAAAATATTCAATAATTTACACTCTATACTTGAAATCGTAAATGAATGTATAAAAGGACTTCTAAAACGTCTTAAGTCAAATTTTGTAGAAAAGGATTGTAAGACTACAAAGGATTAATGAGTACAATGTAAATTTAGATAAGAAAATTCATATGGAGGAATGTGAATCAAAAGATTGAAACCGTTTTCTCCAAGTGTATAGGAATTTGTGTTCGTAAAATACATTTCCAGGATATCTACAATGTAAAGTACAATATAAGCTACAATATTAAGTCATGGAGCAAAATTGTTCCCATTAGAGTGTCATTTTCTTGTAACTTATATTTTTGTTTTTTTAAATTTATTAACAGCTCAAAAATTGCATATAATTTAATAAGTAATCAATTCATCATTTTTTAGATTTAAATTAAGGGAAAAGGTCGTTTAATCTTATATTTGTAAAAAGCGAGGAATAAAAAGGTTTAGATTTGAAATGTGATGGTTTTTAGATGGTTGTTTTGAAAATATTGAGACAATTCCTAATTTATTATGATACGGGGATTAGGTCAATCTATTGTAGGTATAAATAGGCCAAATGCCATAATGCCTTTTGAAAATTAGTAATTTAAAAAAATTAAATTGGTCAAATGGTGAGGTAGATCGATTGAATGTCCTAAACTTTGGAGCATAAAGTTGGTTAAATATATAATTTGCTTATTAACGTTTTACAAAAGGTCTAAGTAAGCTCGTACCATTATCTTTAGTCCCTTACCTCCTAACGTTATTAAAATAGTACTCATTGCATTTTAAATAGGAGGTAAAAGTAGTAACATAGATAATAGTAGGAGTTTATTTACACCTTTTATGAAATGTTATACCTTTAACTAATGTTCAAAAAAATTACTTTTAAGATTGCATTGACTTCTAATTGGTCCATGTTGGTCACAATGGTTAAATTGATAACCCATATACTAAAAACTATCAAAACTTATTATTTTTTTTAAAATTAGGGTGCTATTACTAACCATTATGAAAATTTTAAGGTGTAAAGTGACACCATAGATGATGGTAGAGATAAACCTTTTACGAAACCTTAGAGAGTAATTCATCTCTTTTGCCAGTAAAATTCTTCTTTTGAGATTTTGTATGGTTTAAAACTGTATATCGATTGATTTTTGGTTGTTATTCAAAAGGCTAAGGTCGATCAAGTGGATCTATATGACGCAATACCTAATTTCATTAATAAAAGAAATAGTTGTGCATTAAATGCACCATTCTTTGCTTTTAACAGCGACGCTTGCATATATTAAGTACAGAAACCTTTACTTTTGGTTATTAAAAAGTTTAATGATATCTCAACGAGCTTTCATATGCTATGGGATCTTACTTTTTCATAAATTCAATCTTTACAAACTAAACACGACAAATCAAGATCAATTTCTAGATGATCTAAAAGGTATATTGAGTGGGATTGTGAGTTGTAGTTGAATCATCATTGCCAATAATTGAATTTTATTGGCTTGTTCTTATATTATAAACTTTGTTTAAAATAGTGTAAATACTTGGTTTATCTTTTTGTGACTTTTAGAGGACTATTATATAAGAAGTTACTCTTCATCCATTCAAAACAATATTCTAGTGTATTTCAATTTCTAAGAGAAGTTTGAGGAGGGGATATAATTAAAAAAAAAGCGCTAAACTGCTATATTTTATTTGTGTCTCTTTGCTATACTCTAATTATATTTATGATTATTAAATGTGTATGATATTGTGACTGTGATTAATTGAAATTGTATATTGAATAGAAATAGGCTAACATAGTAATTACCATTTTTTTGTAAACACACAAATCACTATTGCTTTATTAGGTTCCTTTAATACTAATAACTTAGTTATTCCTTAACATGAAAAAGTTTGTAATTTGTTTGAATTTATCATTAAATCTATCAAAAGATTATGACTTTATGATTGTAACATTTTTTTTTGTGAATCAGAAAGATTAATAAATGAGCAAAAGAATATATACAAAAAAGTTACAGTCTAAGCCACCTAAGCTCAACCAACTAAAGAATTAGCGAAACTGGGGGAAAAAAGGAAAACATCAAGCAATGGAGAAGCTACCAAAGTCCAAACAGCAGACCAACAACAAGAAAAAACACCTTGAGACTATCAAACATGATCCAAGGAGAATCCAATTCAAACATGAAAATTTCATCCCGTAGTTAGCCAGCCGTAGAGAACTGATACATCCAAGCACAACATGTTAATAAATTATGATTTAGCAATAAAGATAATCACTTTATGTATGATATAATCTAGATTTTAACAAAGATCAAAAGAAGAGCTAATAAGCATACGTTTTGATAAGGTTAAGAGCTTGATAAACCTCATATGTTAGAGGTTGACGATAAGGTAATCTGCATATGGACTGAATAAGATGCTTAATAATTATATGGGGTTGATCAAAACAAAGTACACAACATGTGCTTGAAGACCAAATATTTGGAACTTTAGTTAATATTACTTTTGTAACTTGATATTAGGAAGTTGTTAATCACGACTTACATTGAACAAAATTTTCTTTTTCTTTTTCTTTTTTACTTTTTATTTGTTGCTCCTGAGTGGTACTAATATATGAGGAAATCAGGTGCTTCTAAATTAAAAATTTTCAAATAAGTAACCAATCCATCATTTTTCAAATTTTAAAAAGGAACGTATGATTCTAATTTAAAGGAAAAGTTTTCTTAAACTTATGTTTTTGAAAAGTGAGAAACAAAAATGTTTAGATTTTGAAAATTATGGAAAAATTTGTAATTTATTATGATAATGGGATTAGGTAAACCACTAAACCTAATGCCAAAGAACTTTTGGGGATTGATGGAATGATGAGGTAGATCAGTTGAATGTCATAGAGATGTTCAAGAACTAAAATCTCAAGTATTTATAGCCAAAACACTTAATATTCACTAAACGTAATAAATAGTCCTTATAACGACTCTTTTACAAATAAATAGGTCAACCTAACTACTACAAAGATTGATTTGTATGCTTCATCAGTCAATCAATGTAACGAACTATGTCCTTTGTAAAAAATTATAAACTCATTGTCTCATTGATAAAATAGATATTAGTCAACGTAAATGTCATATTAGTCAATTGATGTCAATTCAGTTAAAGAATTCGGTTGATCTGTGTGCCATATAGATTGACCTATCTAACATTTAAAACACAAATGTGTCATAAATTCTAAATACATAAAATACTTGAAAATAAATATTTTAAGTTTACATCCCTTTGATAAGAACTTGACTAAACAACTTTCAAATAGTTTTTCAATTATTGTTTAAAGAATTAAAAGTGTTTTCATTAAAGGATTAAACCAAAATTACTCTTGATTTTAAAAATAAATGCATTAGTCATAAAAATGAAATGATTATGCATACAAAGCCCCTTAAAGCAATAAGACATACAATCTTCTTTATTCCTCAATTTTGAAACCTAAACCAATAAGAGTTTAAGTGAAATTTTTATTAAAACTAAACCGAAATATCCTTTTAGAGGTTCATAAATAATGCATTAAAGTCCAATTTTGAAAATAATATGCAATTTTGAATCCTAAGTGAAATGTAAAGAGTAAGAAGAGAGTATAAGAAAATTTACAGTACTTTTGACATAAACTTTTGTCTTAATTGATATTTGATCTTATAAATTGTATTTATCTTTATTTGATCTTACCTTTAATTTTAGTAACTTGATCTTCAAAAGATTTTTCGTTTCTTAATTTAGTTTATTCTTCTTTGATGCTCAATTGTTCAAATTTTTTCTTGATAATTTCACCTCCATACATTGATCGATTTCTTATATATTACTTTATTTTTAATCATCAAAAATACAAATTGGAACTTTTTTAATTCCACATGTTAGTATTTACGTCATATTTCTCCTTTTATTTTAATGTCTTTTTTCTTTTTTTCTTTTTTAATCTTATAATAGCATATTGGTGTTAGAGCACTTATTTTTAGTATTTGTAACTTAAGAGAATCCAAAGGATCAAACTGAAAAATACAATATTAAAAGTAATAAGTAGCAAGATATGTAAACTAAAACAACCATCTCATATATGGCACCTCCATTTTTTTATGGTAATAATTATTGAACTTAAGTTATAAGAATGGTAGTCCATCTTAATTCGTTAGATCTCCTCGAGATAGTAGAAGAAAGACTATGATATTCTTTAATTGCTTGTGAATTGCATCATAGTTTAATTTAAAACCCATAAATGGAGGAAGATTTAGAAGTCTAAAACTAAGTATTGGATTATCTACTGTATTCAGCATAATATTTACAAAATTCAAAAAGTTAATGTCTATAAAAGATCTCTCAACTCTTTGAGTGATCAATGGATCGGAATTACCTATGAATGCAAAAGTTTTTGATGTTATCAGAAATAATGGGTGGAGCTGGCATGAGGCCACAATTGAGACCATACACTCCCTGGAGCCTTTACCATACCGACTAGAATGCTCCCGACCTGATAGATTGGAATGGTTAGCCAGCTCTTCTAAAGCATACACAAATGCTTCGGCCTACACTACTATGAAACCTCCCAATCCGTGTGTCCTTTAGCATAAATTAGTTTGGCATAAAAAGAACTAGCCCAAGGTATTCCTTCATCTTGTGGCTAGCTTTTATTAATAAGCTGCAAACGAGGGACAAACTCCTTTACTCTTATGTCCCAAATCACTGCTCCTTGGGTTTCTTGGATAATGAGTCTATTGACCATTTGTTTTTTGAGTGCTCCTACTCAAAAACAGCGTGGATACATTGTCTAAACCACTTTCAGATCTACTTGCCTAACCTGACAAACCTTCAACCTATTCTAAATTGGTTTAACCATCCTCCAAACTACAGTAATATTGATCTCAACATTTTTATCATTCTCCTCTCTATTATTGTGTATAACCTTTGGTCCGAAAGAAACCATCGAACCTTCAAAGATAAGATCTTGAAAGTTGGGAGCATTAACACTAGATTAGTTTTCCAAGTTATGGAACATTTCAGCTCAAACATCGAAGGAAGGTAATTGTTGGTGTGGTTTGTTTTTTCTAACGTAATGTTTTGCAGGTTTGATTCTAGTCCATAACAATTGAAGGTCTAATAAGGAGATTAGATTCTCCTGCTCCTCCTCAGTTTCTCAAAGCAATGGAGAGCTCATCCGTCAAGAGAGTGTGGTACCCTGTCGAGTTTCTCTCAGGATGTCTTGGGTGATAGTTATGTAAGTATATGATGGTGGATTCAGGCAAGGTAGTAACCATTCAAAAAGTCTTGGAGCTGAAAGTTATCAAGACTTGGGATTATGATGGTGGGACAAGATGTGCACAATGAAATAGGAAGTTATGATTTATGGAAGTTGTGTTGCTGTTTTAGGATAGCATTTTTGGGAAGAAACTTTTAGTGGATTTTTGACCCCTTTAGAGATGAAATTGATTTTTCGGTCCTTCATAAAAATTGTAGAGCATTCTTTTATCTTTCCAATTAAACCAAGTTTGTAAAATTAGGAGCTATGGATCAAAAATTTCGGACCTCGAAAGTTTGCTGGTCGTCGCGAAATGGTCACCTTGCGACCAACTCATAAGGGCAACCAACCCTCTTTCATTCTTTTGCTTCTAACTTTTCCGTCTGACATCTGATTGACCAAATTTTTGAAGTTTTAGATTTCTAAGACATCCCTCTATCTCTCCATGAAAATTTGTGATTTTTGAGATTAAATTGGAAAAGATTGATTGAATCAAATAGAGAGGATTGGTTAAAGTGTTTGAGTTGGATATTTTCTGAACATGCTTAGGTATCTTAGTGATATCTTGATCAGTAAAGATCCAATTGAGTTGATTCTTATTTTTAAATAAAATAGAGACATGGATCTGCAAGTTATATAAAGGAATCGAATTTCATTTTAGTCCCTAAGATTTTTAATTTCTGAATTGAATTTGGGTATAGTGTTCAGTCTTGGATTAGTAAGAGCTGAAAGTGTTTTGGCTATAACTTTTGCTTTAGTCATCCAAATGAGGTGATTCTTGATTTGAATTAAACTAGAGAGATAAGGCTACAAATTTTCTGAAGAAATTGAGTCTATCAATTTTTGGATGGAAGTAAATCGCTAGAAAATGTTTTAGCATATAAATAGTCCAAAATGTTTGAGGTGTAACTTTTGGAATAGTGAACCAAATTAAATGTTTTTGATGCCGTTATGAAATTGAGACAATGAGTAACTTTTCTCTAGAAGGAAGTTTTAGCAAATTTCTTCAATTTGATGATGTGAAAAATGTCCTAAGCAAATCATGATTTAATGATTTTTGAGACTTTGAGGAATTAATTAGCATGTTAATGTGATAAATTAATGGAAGGGCATAATGGTCATTTTGCATTCATTAATGGGAAGAAGAGTGGGCTGTCATTTAAGAAGGAGGGAATGCATGAAAATTAAAAGAGAAAAAGAAGAAGGAAAGAAAGAAAGGAGAAGAGTGGCTTCGGTGGAGAAGAGAAGGAGAAAGAAGAAAGAAGTTAGGTTTTCGATTTTTATGAGTCTTCAAGCAAGATTTTTACGTTACTCCAAGAGGGAAAAAGATGGAAGAAGATGAGAGCTCCAACATGAGCCAAGAAATTCCAAATTTGGGTGAAGATTAAGGTAAGAGAAAAATTTTAGTTGTTAGATTAAGATAGAATTATAACTTAGATAGCTTGAGGATTGAATAGGTTTGTGATTTCTAAAGTTAATTTTGGTGATTATGCCATATGTGATGTTCAATTTTGGATGGTTATTAATTCAGTTTTTTGTCTTAAATTAAGGAATTTAAGTGAGGCATTGGAGAAATTGAGGCTTTTGACAAGTTTGAAGTATGGTTTTAAGGTGGGTACCACGTTTATAATTTGAATTATAAGCTAATTGTGGGTTTCGAAAAATTAAGAAAGTAAAATTGTTTTTAAACTATTGTTTTGAATGATTAACTTCATTGTTTTTGGAATGATTTAAGAAATTTTCATAATTGATGATTCCATTGTTTTTTAATGAAAGTGATATTGCCGTATGAATTTTGGATGATGAATGTGCAATGTGAATTTGAATTTGTTTGACGTATGATTTCATGTAAATGAAAGAGATTTGGGTTGTAATGTATTTTGTGAATGTTGCTCATAATTTGTTGTTGTATGCTTGAGAATGGCTAGAAGAGTAGGTTTGTGGTTGCTGTCATTTGAGATAAATTTCTGGATTTATATGGATTGGTTTGGTTTTGAGGAGTTGAAGTATGTGGAGATTGAAGTTTCTTTGTGCAGGTGCTGGAAAATTGGATGAAGGTTGAAGATTTTGGCTAGTGAAAATTTAGGAGAGATGCTGTCAAAATTTACATTATGGGCAAAAACTTTGACTGAGGTTTTGACCCTCTTTGAGTTTGAATTGGACTGGAAGGTCATTCATGTTTAGAGCTTTCTATTGGTACATAATATGTCACTTTTTTACTTAGGATTAAGAAGTTATAAGGTTTGAAAGGATGCTATTAATGTTGAAAACGGTACTGTCCAGGTGGTATATTTGGAAGGGATTAGGATTTAGGGTTTAGGGTTTTACGGTTTAAAAGAAGGGTTTTAGGGTTTAGGGTTTAGGGTTTAGGGTTTATGGTTTAGGGTTTAAGGTTTAGGGTTTAGGGTTTAGGGTTTAGGGAGGGGAGGATGATTTGTTGCCTTTCTAGAGAGAGAAAATTCTCTAGGTTCTCTCTAGCCCTATGGGTCTGAAATCCCGAAAATATTCAGCCTCCCGACACTCCACCACGCCCAGCACCCCCAGCTCTCCTCACCCTCCCTGCCAACCACCCTCCTCTGCCTCCACTGCCGCGCCCGCCGCCACTTACGCCGCCGGTGCAGTGACCGGAATTCGCTCCGGTGATCCTCTCCACTCCTTACCCACATCATCCTCTTCGCCGTCTTCTGCTCTTGCCCCCCATGCCCTCCGTTTCGGCTGGCACTCCCCTGATCCGGCTAGATCTCGGTTTGTAGCTTCGGGCACCGGCGAGCTTCCTCCTCCCACCGACGCCCTTTCCTCTATCCGTCGGCCCTCCCACCCTACCTCATCCGGTTCACCTCGCCCTGATCTATCCATCCCACCAACTGGCTTCCCGATTGGAGCCCTCACTGTCGGCGGAGGCGAGCCCGAGTCCTCGGGCGATTTTGCGACCCCTCCCCCCTTTGTCCCTGACCTTGCCGACTTCCCTCCCCTCTCTGGCGCCTCTCCCTCCCAGCTGCTCCCCTCCCTGGCACCGGTCATAGTTGGCCCGTCCCCGTTGCCCACTGCCATCGCCAGCGTGGAGCCTCCTCACCCGACGCAGGCGGCTTCTCCATCGACTGGGTCGG
>JANZLC010000005.1:30486275-30506434 GCA_026413385.1 Erythroxylum gracilipes
ACAAGTTTTAGAAAATCATTTACAAACGTATAAACATCAGTTCTGAAAGATAAACTAGTTTTTGTTAATAAAAGAAGGTTCAAAAGAAGGGCTTAAAGAAAAAGTTTATCACAATTCAACCCCCCATCTTGTGCGTACATATATCATTATTATTTACAATATTAACGTGTGATTCACTTCATAAAGTCTAGTTTTAATTTAGCTAAAGCTCAGTTGTAAAGTGGAGTAGCAAATGAGTTAGCCGCTCTAGTAGGTGACATATAGGGTGGAATATCTGTTATAAGGAGGCGCTAAGGCTCAAGATCCCTAAGTAGCTTGTACCCCATCTTTTTCCAGTCTATGTTGTGTTAAAATTCTAGATCATCTCATTATAATTAATGATTAACCTTAAAAAAAGAAAAAAAAAATTAGCTCATAATCAAGATAGATATGATCTTTAATTTACATAAATGATTACTGTAAAATGGCAATTTCGTAACCATGAAAATGAAAATAACTATATTTGACTCATACCTACGCAAATAACTAGATAAACATCCATTCATAACATTTTAGCCTTAACATGCAAACTTCCTGATTAAATCAATATCTCAACATTTAAAACATCAATCACTTAGATTAATAGATAACATCCCAATGCCAAATTTCATAAATTACTTTACAATTCAATCACATGTCATATTAATTCATTCATAAATCCTAAATTTAGACATTTGATTAACCAAAATTTGGAAATTTAATTAACCAACCACATCTACAATTAGATTTAACGGTGACAAACCATTCCATACTAGTGAAGACAACACTAGGACACAAAAAAAATCATCATTAACCAAATTCATCCAAAAGTTGATCATATGCTCTTCAAAACCATAATCTAAGTGTAACATTCCAGATCACCCACTTACAGATATTGTCCGCTTTGGGCCTTGGCCCAGCCAAGCCATCACGGTTTTGCTTTTTCAGAGGCCTTCCTAGGAGGTCACCCATCCTAGAACTACTCTCACCCAAGCAAGTTTAACCTCGGAGTTCCGATGGGATCCGGTACATTAGGCCATAGAAAATGTGTCTATAAAGGAGAGGTATTCGTATCCTTATAGGCGTACTTCGTTCTCCTCTCCAACCGATGTGGGATCTCACACTAAGTCTTAATTCCCTTAAATTTAACTTAAAAAGCCCTCAAACAACCAATAGCTCTGCAAAGTGGAGTTCTAACAATCTTATGAACGCAATACCATAAATTCACCTCTAACCAATCTGTAATAAGTAAAATAAAATAAGTCAATATTTAGGGATAATGTACCTTTTATTGTACAATTTAGACAAAAATACTATAAATTTCACCAAAACCCTAATTTGTAGAATTTAGGGTTAAAGAATGATGTACACACTCTAAACTATAAGTATTTGGTGAGTGAAAATAAGTGAAAATTAAGTTGGGTGTATCAAATTTCATGTAAGAGATTTAAAGGGAGGGATTGACTTGAGAGGAAGCATGAAGGGAATTAAAAATTGTATATCATGACATTGTTCTATAATATTAAATAGTCAATGAATACAAGCCTTATATAGTAGTTTGTTAGGTGTCTTGTTAGGGAGATAAAGTCTATATTAGGAAGAACATATGGATTACACAGGACCTACATAGGAGCATATTGATAAAAAAGGCTAGCATAGGGCTAATGTGGCTCAATATTTATAAAACATGAGATAGGAATGGAGGAAATACAACCTCGTGTGGGTTCTATAAGCAACCATAAAAGGAATATAGGTGACATGAAACCAATACAGTGAGAGCATGGATCTACATTAGCGTTGTGTTAACTAAATTATAAAAATCATTTTTGCATTAAAATGAACATAACCTCTACATGTGGACGTGTTGAGAAACATAATGACTATACGATGTCGTATTCTTTTAACCTCTATACCCAACAAGAACATATAAATAACATGTCATCTTGTCTCTCCCATCTCATACATGCACAAGTTTAGATGTTATCTAATCTAATATGGGAGTATATCCAGTAATGTATTTCTCATACTTAGGATGGGATGGATAATATGGGCACTACATATTACTGTGTTATATATGTGTTTAATATTGGTATTTACTGCTTCTCTAGGTATTAAAAATATAATTCTAACATGCATGGGTGTACTTTGACACAAGTTATATGTGGTATTGAATCGGCTCTCATATTCATTTATTCTACTTTTTATTTCTCAATTATAATTATTTATATGTTAATATGGGAAAAACATGATGTCATATTTTAGTACCATATTTTCCTGTTATCTTGTAAAATCTCATTAGACTTATCTCATTAACATTCACCAAAACCGTGTTTCAATCATGAGTTTAAAACTGATGAGACACCCCTTAAACAATATTAAAGATCTTAAACACTACAAAATTGGAAACAAAAAAATAATTATTAGGCTGCCTCCCAACAAGTGTTTTATTATAAGTCATTTAGTTAGAATTCTTATTTAAGCTTTTCAACTGACATCAATTTATAGAGATTGTAGGCATCTCGCTCAAATCTATAAGGATCACCTCCTAAACGTAACTTTAGCTAGTGTCCATTGAATTTTAATGTATTCGTATCTTGATGAGTGATTTTGTGACCCTATATGGAGATATAGTTGATAGTGAGGGTCCTAATCATCTAAATTTAAGCTTACTTAGGAATAGTGAAAGTTAAGTTGAAAAGCAAGACTTGATCATCTAGTTTAAACTCTTTAAGATACTTTATATTTTAGTTATAACACTTATTTGTCTCTTCCTTGTATATCCTTGAATTTCATAAGCCATATTGTGCCAATCATTTAGCTCATTGATTTGGAGTACACATTTGTTACCTCCTCCATCTAAATTAGAATTAATTAACTTTATGCTCAAGTTTTACTAACAAATGATATGATTTTTCATAAACTAGCCTATATGGTGCAGTACTAATTGGTGTTTTATAGGAAATCTTATAGGCCCATAGAGCATCATCTAACTATGCAGACCAATCTTTCCTAAAGTGCTCCATGGTCTTTTCTAATATCCTCTTTAATTCCCTATTAGTTATTTCTACTTGATCATTAGTTTGAGGATAATAAGAAGTAGCAACTTTATATGCGACATCAAATTGTTTAAGCACTTTTTCCAATTTGATGGTTACAAAATTATGTACCTCTATCACTAATTATAGCTCTAAATGCACCAAACCATGTATTCATCTTTCTAATAATTACCTTAGCATCATTAGTAGGCAAAGTTTAAGCTTTAATACACTTTGAGACATAATCCATAATAATTATGGTATATTTGTTACCAAATATAGTAGAAATAGACTTATAAAATCAATGCCTCGTATATTAAACACTTCATAAACATTAGGATTATTTTGAGGCATCTCATCTCTATAAAAGATATTACCTATCTATTGACATTTATCACAATACTCCATAAGCCTTTAGATATCCTTAAATAATATTGGCCATTAAAATATGCTTCTAAAACTTCTCTCCCTATTCCATTTATGCAATAATGGCCTCTAGCTAATTTTTTATGGCAGTGCTTTAAAATGTTGATTGTTATGAAGTATGCCACACACCTTCTTATTATTTGATCTACACAAACACAAAATAGTTACAAGTCTTCTCACAAGTAATTCCTTAAGTAAAAGGAGAATCTCTTTTATCAGTGAGTTATCCTTTTTTGCAAAGCTTTATCTGTTAAGTAGTTTGCAAAGTTAGCAAACCAATGTGTGTCTAAGTTAGATGCATCAACCACATAAAGTTGATTATTAGGAAAAATATCATTTATATCTTTTTCTATTTGGTTCCTATTGAGAGGTTCTCAAAACAAGAAAGATGATATGTCTCTGGGTTTTCACTCCCTTCTAATCCCTGATCTTAAGATCAAACTCTTACAATAAAAAGAAAATAATCTAGTTAGCCTTATTTTAGCATCTTTTTTGGTTAAGAAACATTAAAGTGCTGAATGATCGATATAAACTATGACTTTTGACATAAGAAGGTATGAGCAAAATTTATCAAATGTAAAAACTACTGCAAACAACTACTATTTAGTAGTTGTATAATTATCTTATGCATTTGTCAAGGTTTTCCTTACATAGTATATGAGTAAAAAATGGTTATCCTTATGTTATACAAGTATTATATCAATTGTAAAATCACTAGTGTCACACATTAGTTTAAAAGGTAATGTCCAATACAATGTTACTATGATTAGGAAGTTAGTCAACCTTCTTTTGAAATATTAAAAGCATGTAAATACTGATCATTAAAATAAAAAGGCATGTCTTTCTTAAGCAATTTCGTAAGAGGTTTAGCTATCTTGAAAAATTCTCTGATAAACCTCTTATGAAAACCAAAATGTTTAAGAAAGCTTCTAGTTACCTTTACTAATGTTGGTGGTGGTTACTTCTTTATAATTTCTATCTTAGCTTTATTAACCTCTATACCCTTATTTAAGATTTTGTGCCTTAACATTATCCCCTCTTTCATCATAAAATAGCACTTTTTCTAGGTTCTATAAACATAAGTCAAATGAATCACAAAAAACATAAAAATCATCCATAAATACCTTTATGATGAGCTATAGTCCACGAAGCATAATAAGGTACGTGAGCTTGTTGATTTGCCTCAGAATTGCAAACATATTAGCTATAAATGGCTTTTCAAGACCAAAAAGGACTCTCAGGGTAAAGTTGAGTGGTTTAAGGTTCGATTGGTTGCCAGAGGTTCACTATGAGAGAAGGGATTGAAATTAATGTTACCTTTTCTCCAGTATCCTTAAGGATGCACGAGGTAAAGTCACTTTTGGCCAAGCATTTTGACATAAAAGAACTTTGGTGAAGCATTCTTTGTTCTAGATATTCAGATTCACCTGGACAAATCTTGACACTCTCTAAGCCTCTCTTAAAGTGCATACATTGAGCAAGTACTGCAAATGTTTAATATGGTTGATTATAAACTTGTTGCAACACCTATCTCTTACAGTGAGAAATTATCTTTGGCATAGTGTCCAAATAATGAGGTAGAGAGAGAGGCTATGAAGAATGTTCTATATTCTAGTGCGGTTGGTAGCCTGATATATCATCTTGTGTGCACAAGACCGAACTTTGCATTTGTTATTGGACTGCTAGGTAGATATCTGGCTAAGCCAGGAATAGACCACTAGAATGCAGTTAAACGAGTGTTGAGATATTTAAAAGGAACTAAGGATTATATGTTAGATTCATATTTTACTACGTGTCCGGATGATTGAAAGTCCACTTGAGGTTACATCTTTATGTTTGTAGATACTGCAGTATCGTGGAAAAGTGTCAAATAGACACTAGTGACTTCCTCGACTATGCATGTAGACTTTGTGGCATGTTATGAAGCTGTTACATAAGCAGTTTAGCTCGTAAACTTGATTTTTGAGTTGTTTGTGGTTGACTTAATGACTAGACCCCTTCGGTTATATTGTGATAATATGTCTATTGTGTTGTTTAGTAACAATAATAAGAATATTACAGGGTCTAAGATTTGGAGGTCAAGTATTTGGCTATAAAGGAGTTGATACAAAAAGGTGACATCGAGGTGAAGCATTTAGGAACTGAGGAGATGCTTGCTGATCCTTTGACTAAAGGACTTTACCCTCATGTTTTTGAGAGACATGTATACAATATTGGTGTATTGAATTCCTTAGACACTATTAGTTAAGGATAATTATGTTTGCTCTTTAAATATTTATATGTTTTCATGTATTATGACAATCTGGTTGTTTAGTAATAAAGATAATCATCGTTTATCCTTAATCATATGTGTTATTATACGTTGTTATAATACAGGTGAAAATCTTAAGATTTATATCGATCTTAAGCATTTTAATGGTCATTGGGCAAATATACAAATTGACCTTAGGCCTATGTCATTAGGAAACATACAGTTTAATAAGTGTAAATCTATATATTTGACATGACATATGGGGATATAAGTGTTTAACCCCATAAGGGTTTCCTTTAAAGCGATTTAGCATTCAATAAGAGAAAACAAATTTCTCTAATATTGCTTAACATAAAGTTTAGAGATATTGAGACTTACAAAAGAAAAGATGATACATTTCAAATCATATAAGTATCATCCTAGTTTGTCACATTTCATTTTCTCATTTATGATACATTAGATATGTGTGATTGTATTGGATATGTGTCACACATGACACATGTATTTGATATTTTTTGGTATCGAAAACCTTACGAGACAGAGTGATGGACTTTCATTATCTTTAGATCTTTTTTTTACTTGGTTGACTTATATCATGATTTGCTGAACCATTTTACTAATTTTTATCATTATTACAACTCCCATAATTAATCATCGTCCCAACGGGAGAATGTTGGAAATTTTCCTTAAAGAGGACAACAATTAATTACAATTTTAATGTTTTAATAAATTTACAGTTAAACAAATCAAATTTGATCCAGATAAAGATAATAAAGTCGTTTAATAAAAGATCTTAATTAATAGGCTAAAGTTCAACGAAGAAAATAGGCCCCAATCAGAGTGGACCGGACTTGTATTAGGCCTGTGATGTGGAGATCCGATATAGATGCTATATGTAGAAGATCTCTTGTAATTGTTTAAAGAATTCGTGAACATTTAAATTCTCTAAACTGTCAAGAGGTTTACGTGTTAAGAAAGCTGTAGAAACAACATTCCGATAATTAACTTTCATGAAAATTGTCACATAAATAGATTTTTCCAATTTCGAAAAGTTCCTTAAAAGTCATGAAATCAACATCAGATATTTTTCATGTTTTGGTCGTTGATTGTCTTTCATTGTTCAATCTTGGATGTATAACTGCGGTTCGTGATACTCAATACGCATAGTTCTTTTATTTAAACGACGTGTTTCTTATAGAACTATTAACGTTACCATTCTATTGGCTACTTAACTATTTCCCCGTCTCTTTCATCTTCTTCGTTAATTGTCTGCAACAACAGAGAGCGAGTTGTCAGAAACAGATTGCTTAATTGAAAAAATGTTGTGCACGTTACCTCTTTTCGAGCAAAGTGGTGACGTTAGGGATGTTGAGCTTCAGAGTGACGGTTTAAGCCTAGTTGTTGTTGCCTTCACGTGGAGTCAACAAAAGCTTGGACTGAGAGTCCGCTAAATAGAACTCGAACTCAGAGTCCGCTAAATGGCCCCTTTTATCGGCAAGTTTTCACATCTCTAACAAAGACATCGTCAAGACTATACCTAAACTCAAAACCTATGTCTGTAAGCTTCTTAAAAGGGAAGACAACCCGCATCAGGTTCTCATCTGTGTCCTTGAACCTGATAACGAAACTTGATACCAGTTAGTCTGAGGTTTCAAGTAACATATTCCGATAATGGTGGACAGGTTTTTGGGTTTACTTGGTGGGAATATTGTTCTCTGGCTACTTCTGTTTCACTAACTTCGCAAGATCATGGATGCTAGTGTCGTAGGAGGAGCAAATGTAGCGACCTTCTGCCTTGGCACTTGGAAATCTCGAACAGAAATATGTTAGCAATACAGATATCGTCGAAGTGCACGTAATTCCCTGCTTTATGATCTCCTAATGAGCTTCATTTCATGTAATAAGCAAAAGTTTGTATTTAGTAACTTGAAGAAACAATGGAACAACCTCTGTTCTAAGACAGCTTTCTATACACCAGTAATGAGCGAAAGTGCAGTTATAAGACTAGATGGCATCGACGGCATGATAAAAGGACCACCAACAAGAGTTGGTATGATTGTGATGAGATCAATATTGTTCTCTTTAGCGAATTTCCAAGCCGCTTGTTCTGCCAGAGTCTTGGAGACGAAGTGCATCTGGTTTTTGAAGGAAAATCCTGTGTTAGTTATCGCTATACTTGTTCATAAATTCTGAAACCAGGATTTGGGAAATAGAATGTTGATACTGATACCAACCCATCCATTCATTCTTATGGACTCAAATCACTCCAACAGTTCTCATCGTAAACTTTAATCAAAAGAACCTGCTTCATGATTATGTCCGAGCTGTCATCTAGGGAGAGTCAGCCTTCTATTGGACCCTTTGTCAAATAAGACAAACATGTGACAAAGAGTTTAAAGGAAATTAATAAACAATACCAATTGTATCAATATTAGAATTTCTATAAATATATTAAAATATCTCAATTTAAAATGAACTTTAGTAAAATTGACCGTTTTGGCCTAATACGGTGCTACTTTCTCGTTCGCTTCTTGTCAGCAACACACTGAGCGATTTGTATATAATCTAAATAGCTATAACCTAACCTAACATCTGTGACGTATCAAAATCATGGCGTTTTGATACTGTTTGTCCCCAAGGTTTGATTTCTTACTTACCTTTAAAATCATGGAATCCAAATTGTCTTCTGCTTATCTCTGATTTATCATATCTCTGTCTTAAACCCCAATTCCGATCCGTTTTCGGCGACATAATCTACCCAATATTCTGATTGCTGCAAGAGTATTTTGATGGATGCCCTCTATTTCTGATTGAATTATTTGTTCACTCATCCAGTGAGTTCCATCAAAGGTTGATGAAGCGACAAAACACTTCTGATTACCGTAAGAGGAAATATTTCCAGAATATTTTTCCTTGAGATTAGACTTACATGGCTGGATTAGATGCTTTCTACATGGAATTAAGATTGCCGTATACATGCTATTTTCATCTTCAATGATACGTTTTTTGTTACACTCATTCGATGGAATCAGGTCGTGATTCTTATTCGATTTCTCACCGCCGTGATGTCTTTGAAAGGAGGTCTCCTCCTCGTGTTCGCAGGAGGAGTTTGAGCCCTCGTCCCAGGATGGACGTCTCTAGGAGGGTAGAGCTTAGAGAGGGTAGGCTTAGTTCTAAAGGAAGAGACTGTAGTTGGTATTTAGGTGCGGGCAAGAATGAAAAGGTCCAGCCGGGCTCGCCCCTATATCATGTAGAGAGAAAAAGATCGCACTTTGATGAAAAGTTTGGACACAGGGAGCATGATTATGTTGAGGATATTGATTATGATGATGGTAAAAGGAATAGGTTGAAGCAAGTTTATGCTTATGAGCATCACGGTGCATATCCTAGGATCAGTAAAGAGAGGGATCGTAACGGAAAAAGGGTTTCTAGTATTTATGGTCATGAAATGAGGGGTCATAAATCGGCGCCTGTTGAAGTTGGTATGGCCAGAGAGTCATATCAGATATCTCCAGATTTGGTCCCAACTTCAGATTATGAACAAATTGGTGGGCATTTACGATTACCATCATGGAACGCACAGATTAACTCAATTGAGAATGAGAAACTCCAGTATCGGGATCCTATACCCTCAGATAAGACACCAATGAGGGAAACATATGACATTTGGGAGAAACCTGAGTTTCACATTAAGGACCTTTCATATGGCAAGGCTCCAGCTTCTCACACCAAGGATTTTGAGAGCGCTGCGCAATATTTCTCCAGCACAAATTCTGGAGTTTCAAGAAGTGAGTTTCCAATTTCTTGTAAGGAAAGTTTGCCTTTACATACTTCTGATGATGTTCCAAGGAGCAGCGTGAAATTCATGGAGCCAATGCAATATACAACTTATGGCCAAATCTCAGCCATGGATATGAGGAGGCTTGAAGGTGGAAAGAGTATTGAAACTGATTTCACTTTGGGCATGTATAGTCCAGAGAATGATGCTTACCATTACCCCAAAGTACAAGGAACAATCAATGACAATGTATATCTGTCTGATGATTTGCATAGAACAAAAATTTTTCCACCTCATTCTTGGGTGGACTATGAGCATTCTGAAATGGATAATGAGACGAGGGAATTGTCAAGAACAAATGTTATGCACCCTCTTTTGGATAAAGCAGATCAGAATGAGAATTCTTTAGGAAACATGAGAAGGAACTCTGAATGGTACCATCCTATCAAACAGAAACAAGTGGATACGAAGGGCTTTGATTCAAGTAGAACATTATACACATCAAAGCACCATGGGGACTATTTGAGCTCTGGCTATACTCAAATTGAATTTACAAGGAGAGAATCCCAAGAGAATGAAGCAACTCATTCAGGCTTCAAACCAGGTTACCAAGCATCACATTTGAGACCTAATTATGCCTTTGTAAGAGAACCTAATCCGCAGCTTCAAAAGGAAAGATTGCAGGATCCTCTTTGCATGTATGACTTTGAAATGCAGGGACTTGCTCGCAGAAGGCTGACAACGAAGGAAGAGATGACAACATATGAACCACCTGATGAAGTTTTTAAAAGAAATTACCTCATGGATGAAGACACAGGTAAACAAGACGCTCGAGCGGTTACATCAAGAAAGTGGAAACTAACTGAAGAGTTAGGAGGATTTTGTGACCATGAGGAGTGGAACAATAATGACTCAAGCATTTTACGTGCTTCTAGGACTCAAAGGTTTGACCATAGAGCCTATGGAAAGGGGAAGGCTAATGATGATGATGAAGATCCTGCATTTCAGAACTTCTTGTCTTCTCAAAATTATTTGAGACCTGCTCTAAGGAATTCAGTGAAACATTATAAACCAACTATGAAATATATCAAGGGTCATTCAAAACCAAGTTCTTTGAGATGGCATAAATCGCAGAAAATCGAGAGAAGTAGCATTCACAAACGACAAAAAAGTGGGAAAAGAATTGATGATTATTTTGAGGAGGAACATGAAAATGATGATGCCATGCCTGAAGATTTGATGAATTGTATAGATCCTGACCTGGATGAGGATTCAGAAGAATTTAAACAAAAGGTTGATGAAGCATGCTTAATGTACTCTAAGAAGTTAAATTGGAGCTCGTCTGTCAAAAGAAGATATAGATCGCAAGGAAAAGCAGGTGGCCTGTTCTGCATTGTGTGTGGAAGGTCTGTTTTCTTTCCTATGGTATACAGTTCACAAGTTCACAACATATTTGTTGTTTAGCTTCAAAAGTTTTCTTGTAGTGGGAATTAGGCAGCATGTGCCAAGTTAACACTTGCTGTTAGAATTCAATGCTGGAATTTTTTCATGTAGGTTCAGTGATGTGAATAATTTATACATATTAGTATTTAGTTGGTTACTGATTTTTGGAGATCTATTTTGTGGTGTGAAGTCCATTTACTGGGGCACGAGCTTTTAGTCAACTCCCATTCATCAGTTGATTGAGAGCTTTTCAAAATGTATTGTCTGAAGACAATTACATTAAAGGAATTATATGAGGTCATAGTTTTGTAACTCCAAGAAATAGAAGTTAAATGCTAAGGTGAAGTAGTTTAGGCATCTACATCGATGTGTTTATTCTAGTTCGACCATACTAGTTATAAGCACTTATAAGATTCTGTTGTGATACGAATTATTGCTACCAATATGAAATGCTAATATGCAGTTTGTACTTTAGTCTTGTATTTGTAGGGAACAAATGAGTGTCTTCTTTGGTGTTGCTGTTGTTAGATATGGATGACGGGGGCTTATTCTAGTGATTCAATTCTGCAACTTCTGCATCTGGGTGATATTACTGTTTTCTACCCTGAGAATGATGCCTGGACAGAATTATGACTCAATTAACTTTAATATATTTTAGCAAGCCACTGAACTTTGGTCAAGAAAAATTTCTTGGGAAACAGGCTCTAAAACTGCATTTGTTTCTCCTATTCAAGAAATGGGAAGGAAGATGATATTTGGTTTTGTTGTTCGGAGAAGCAAATGAAGAAATATATATTTACAGCTTGTCTGGATGGGAACTTCATTTGTGGACGGTTCAATTAGTATGGCTAGAAGTTCCAATTAGCCAAATTAGGATATTCTATTCTTTGGATTGAGGATATTCTGTTATATATGAGTTTAGGACAAGGTTTCACAATGAACATGTTAATAGTTCATGATTCTGCAACTTTCAAATTGTTTCAGTGGTCAAGGCAAAGTTTAGGCCTTTTCTTATAAATTCATTTTTATGAATCATATAATCGGATTGTGTGTTTGCTGTCATCAATCTCCTAAACTTATGGACTTAATTTTGGCCATCAAAGCATCCGCTGGAGTGGGCATGACTTTTGGATAGAATGTGGAGGTTTCTTGTTATGTTCTTTTGTCTATGAAGATATTTGGCAACTCCCTAACTTGTACTTTTATTATTCTTTTTCATGTTGACGAAGCTTTTTACTGATTTCTGCCCCTTATGTCTCATTTTTAACCTAAAGGATAGATATTGACCATGAAAGTGAGAGATTATCTTGTTAGTCTAAGTTCTTCTGAAGGGCACATCCCTCCCAGGGTTATTCTACATGGTATTTGTCATGATTCTACTTTGTTTTTGGAGATAGTGCTTAGGATACATGTTCTGAACGGTGGTATTCTTAAGAGACCAATCTGGACAATGTTTTTAAGGAGGATTATCTCATTGGAGTGTTTTAGTGATTAATGTATATCCCAGCTTCACAAAGTTATTTTAATGCCTGTTGCTCTTTTTGACATATCACGCTCTTTTTCTGACAGCTCATCAAAGGAGTTCATGGGCACTCGACGCTTGGTTACACATGCCTTTATGTCTCCCAAGGCTGGCTTGCGGGTGCAGCACTTGGGCCTTCACAAAGCAATATGTATTCTGATGGGGTGGAATAGTTATGTTCCTCTTAACACTATAACATGGGCTCCTGATGTTTTAAGTCGTGCAGAAGCTTTGGTTCAGAAGGAGAATTTGATTCTCTGGCCTCCAGTGTTCATCATTCACAACATTTCTATGTCAAACAATATTCCAGAACTACAGAAGGTTGTGCCCATTGAAGAGGTTGAGTCTTTTATTAGAGGTAAGGTGCTAAGTGCAAGCTCAATTTCTTACTTGGACTGGTGGTAAAAGTGAATTCTATCAGGAAATGCATGTTATATACTTCTCACTTTAAGGGCCAATTAGAAATTTACCATTGAATAAAATAGTTATCAATGTGAACCAAATGTTTTGAAGGATAATTGAATGTTTTGGAATCTCTATGAGGTGAGACTGAATTTTGTTTAATTATGAATCTTATTCTTTGTTTTCCCATGACAAATAGGTAAAGTTGTTATTGGGGTAAAAATCAAGGTTTGTCTAGGGAAACCTGCTGACCAAAGTGTTGTGCTGGTAAAGTTTTTGGGAACTTTCACTGGGCTTGAAAATGCAGAGAGGCTTCACAGGTATTTTGCTGACCATAAACATGGGAGAGAGGACTTTGAGCAAGAAGCATCCAGTGGCAGTCGAAGCAGCAAGAGTTTGGAAGTAGGACAGCTGCAAGACAAGTTGGTAGAGGACCTTCTATATGGCTACATGGGCATTGCTGAGGACTTGGACTGGCTAGACTTCAACTCCAAGAAGAGGATTCTGATAAAGGGCAAGAAGGAAATTACGGAGTTGGCAAACGCTCCAGTGAAAAATGGTGATAAGTAGGAGTTGGCTACTGCTAACTCAAAGGTGATGAGGTAGTCCTTTTATCTATTTGTTCTTGAACTCTGTTCAAAACTTTTCCAGGCAGTATTTTGTTAATATCGTCTACTTCAAGCTTTGCAAAAATTTTCTCGTGGAATGTCTTCAGCGGGGAACTCTTTTGTTTGTCTCTTGTTAAAGATCTTGTTCAACTATCAACTTAAAATTTCTTCAATATCTGACATTCTATTTAGCGAGTTCTGGAAGCAAGTTGCCCTCATGCAAAGTTGATTTATCTTGGCCTACGAATTTCTCCTCTCACTTGTTTTGAACTTCTCGTTCGAATGAAAAAGATTAGATCAAGATGAGTTACGATCTCTCATTCTAAATTAAAGCTTGACCATTCAACACCAATTTTCATAGATAACGCCCGCAGCCTTCGTTCAAGATCATATACGTTATTGGTCACGGGTTACTTACCCCAAGGCTAAGTGGAAGGAACTATAAGAACCAATTTCGAGTACAAACACCTCTTGCTCCTAGATGTTTATGAAATGCGATTGAACACAAATTGCCTGTATTTTTCGATTTCTTACCAGGGGAATGAAGAAACAAAAGATTTAAGAAAAAGAAAGGGAAAAAGGGAGGTTATAATAATAATACATTAACATACATACAATCGGTGGAATCTGTACAAAAATACAATTAACTGATGGCCAAAACAGCTCCAACTTTGTGACTGCAGGATGACATCTCAGCTGGCGTTAGAAAGAACAGAAACCATCAATCAAAGAAGTCAACGGCTTCTAAAGAATTCACAACAGAAGCAGCTTCAGCAATTCTAAGTGCCATTACAGCCTTGTATGTAGCCAAATCAGCATTCTGCATCAGTAACTGAGCCTCTCTTCGTTTGTCAGTGGCCAACTCCAAACATCTTTTTGCTGCAAGCTTAGCTTCTTCAACTTTGATTATACCACTTTGTTCATCATGTTCAGTTATCACTGTAGTAAAACATGAGATGATATATTAAATCTTTTCTACTTTTATTCCAGAAAATAATCTCAAGATCACCCGAAATGGACTTGATCTAGGAAGCAAACATATCATATCCCAAAAATAAAGAGGAGGAATTTACCTTGCAACACTGGTTGCTTGCCTCTTCCATGTTGGCTATATTGGCGTTTGAATGACCTCCTTTTCCGCAGAACAGGCTTTGGAATTAGGGGAGCTCTTTTTGCATGTTGTCCCTGTTATGAAAAGTATTGCACGCACACGTGTATAAACTAATTGCTTGAATGTCAAGAGCAGCCATATGAAACAAACAATAGTCTCAATGCCCATACACCCAAATTAGGAAATAAATCCTGTGTAATATACACACACCCGTGCACACACACATATATATAATGATTATTTAATTAGAATTGAAGTGAGGATCATTCGTTCTTTGTTGGCTAGGTAAGATAACTTCACAAATCATCACAGAACTAGGTCCAAAGAGTACCTTCCATGAAGCACACAAATAAGATGTCCATAGTTATGTTGTAAAATGAAAGAAGACAGGTAAGACAGAGGTCTAAGCCTCGTGATTTACTTGAAACCTCTATGACTGGAACTTTTTTGTATCACTTTTCTTTCTTAACAAACTGTTTTTGTTACCGATGAAAAAACAAAGGAGAGACAAATAATAAATTACAGGAGAAAGAAACTAAATCGTTAATACAGATGAATCAATTATCTAGTGTAAAATTCATCCTAATTGTATTCTCGACTAGAAACAAGACATCAACACAATAACCAACTCTCTCAATACTAATGCACAAAAAAAAAAAAAAAACTACATCAAAAAGATTCTTTCATCATTATATATCTATAACACGGCAAACCTTTTACCTGGAAAACCCTAAGA
Organism: Erythroxylum gracilipes; assembly: GCA_026413385.1. Classification (NCBI taxonomy): domain Eukaryota; kingdom Viridiplantae; phylum Streptophyta; class Magnoliopsida; order Malpighiales; family Erythroxylaceae; genus Erythroxylum; species Erythroxylum gracilipes. Next base: position 30,501,606 of record JANZLC010000005.1, read on the forward strand.
AGTGCTGTCCGTTTCTGTTTCCGTTTTCTTGTCCAATAACCATATACAGCTAGAACAACCTCCCTTTTACCCAGCTCCATACAATGTTTTAAAGCTGCTCCATCATCACCTAAATCATCTGGACAGCAATACAAAGCCTTCTCAAAAGCATCAATCATCAACTCAAAACCATCGTCTGAAAGTCTCTCATGGCAATCAGTTTCAGCCAAAAATTCACTATTGAACTTCTTCAACCATTCATCATCTTCTGAGTCCATGTCATAATTTGCAGTCGTCTTTGACATAGCTCTAGCCACCTCATCTACATTCAAGGAAATATACACATCGGGTCTGGTGAAGGGAACATCGCTAATTTCCTGGTAATCCAACACCTCATGCACTCCTGGCACAGGGATGGCTTTAGAACTGGAAGCTAGTGTATTGCGATCAGAACACTCCTTATATAGATCCTTGAAAATGAACCAGTCCTTCCGGTTAGGAAACTCTAGCTTCCAATTTTCATCCCCTGTCCATATTACATCATGAGTTATCCGGTTGGCAGAAGAAGGCCTCATAATCCTTTGTGCCGAATGAGTGTATCTAGTAGATCCATTTTTCTTAACCACTAGAATCCACTCTCCTGAATCAGAGAGTTCTAACATCACAGTGGCTGCTTGTATCCTAAAACATCTATCACATTCAACAACCAAGACGTTTGCAGAGCAGCTAGATATGTCCATCTTATCCTTTATTCCAACCATAGTTGAAGTCACCTCGTTATGGTTTGAGGCAGAGCTGCAATGCACTGCATCCCTAAACTTATTCCTAGATACTACGGAAGAGAAGGGGATGCCATGTTTACGACTGCTAATGAGATCAGAAACTAAAGTGCCCTTAGCCTTGTGAACACCAGCAATGCAGGGATTCCTAGTTCTCCTCCTCCTGAGTGAGCTCCTCCTTTTTTGAATACCACGAGAATTTAAGCCATTTCTGTATTGATTGTTTCGCCCAGCTAATTTGGATGATCTAATATCAGGGTGCAATAGTGCCTTGTTAACTAAATTGTCAACTTCGTTAACCAGACCTTTGGCCTCAAAGATCTCTGTCATCATGGGAATGCATGATTGGTCTACTTCACTTTCCTTTATAAATTCGTCAGAAGTGTCGGTGTCCAGTGAGTTATTTACAGGTATGAGTGAGAGAACCCTAAAGCTAGAAAAGAAACTAAGGTGCATGTAGATGAAATACGAAGGAATTGCTGGGAAGTCCACAGAAAACAATGGGGCGAGATACCAGGCGCCATAAAACTTGCAAGTTCCTCTTGTATGCACAGAACAACCCTGGAAGAAAATTGAAAGAAAAAGAACATAAAGTTAATTTAATGAATATCTAATTAGAATTTAGACAGTCTTTCCCTTTTTCTAGAATGAATGTAGTCCTAAAAATAATTAAAAATAGAAGGACTAAGCTTAATTTGTGAGAATTGAAAATTTTCTACAGTTGGCCGCTCGTTTATATTTGTTCAAAAAACTTACCAAAAGTTAGTACTTGGAAAAAACGTGGAAGGGATTTGATTCAAAACCAAAATTCAAAATCAGAAACCTTGGGAAGCTTTCTACTTTCTATCGGGCAGAAGACGAAAGGTACTTGAGCATATCAATTGAAACTAGTTCTCCAACTCTCAGTCCGAATACCCACAATCAGATAAAAACAGGGCCCTCCTTGTAATCTAGATACCGGCTGAAACTAAAACTAGATGTCATATTAAAACAAGAATCGGTACCTGCAAGAAACGAATGCCAGCTGAAGCAAAAGCACCACAAACCGGCTCAGAGAATAAGAAACTCGCAAGTTCAGAGACCCTCAAGCTAGCTCTGCTCATGTACCTCAGAATTGAATGTAAAAAAAAAGCTAATTTACTATCACAACCACCCTCACAGACAGCACCGAACACAGGAGAAGAGTGAAGACCCACTAAACACCCATCAGAGTCTTGTTTATTTATTCTCTGCCTACGTGAAAACCGAATTCCATACATTTTATCCCCCAAAGTTTCTTGCTTTACCAAGCCCAATCTCTTCCTTTTTCTACTGTAAACATTACCGAACTTCTTTGTAGCATCAGATAAGTTTTTTCCAGAAGTCTCGATCTTTACTTTACTGGGCCTTTGAAGAACACTAGCATGAACAAGTTGGTGCTTCGTTCTAGTATCATGAACGCAACCATTGTCCTTGGACTTGAAAGCATTATTGTTATGGTGGTTCCTCTTGTTAATAGTGAAGTTGTTGTTGCTTTTCTTGCTTTCGTTGTGAAACCAGTCATCGCTGTCACTAGCCCTCCGAAGCTTGCTGTCACCGGATTCCGGAAACAGTCGTCGGCCGGAACGCAACACCCGAGCTCCGTCAACACCCTTTACGACTCCAAACACCCTTGTCGTTCGGCGCATCCCCACAGTGGGCATTTTCTCTGTCCCGTCACTTTTAAACTTAACCCGCTTACCGATCTTCGTTATGCACGGCTCACTAAGTCTCTGAGTCACAACTCGATTCGACTCGCTGGATTCACGAGTTAAGCGTTTGAATTTCCAAGACCTCGATTCTTCTAACACACACTCTGCTCATAACAACTTAAACATCAACTCGCCATTCCTAGGAATGAATCGAAACAACAACAAGTGAGTGTGTTGTAGGAATGAACTCCGACCCACTTAAACCAGACCCAACTAAATAAACTGAAAACTATAATCCCAAAACAACATCGTCAACAAGCCACTGTCTACAATTGTCATGTACCAGGAAAACACACCCAAAAAGATTTGAACAAAAAGATTAGGATCTGGCTTTATGCATCTTCACGAAGAGAGAGAAACAGAAGTTTTCATCTCTCTCGGAGATCACAGAATTAAGGTTTAGTCACGTAAATCTTGTTGTTGTATCGATGATATTAAGAGGGGAGACAGAGCCAGACAGAGCTAGGTGTGTGCCTATGGCATAAGGTTGTACATCTGATCTGAGTATCGTGGGGGCTAGGGTTTATGATAAAAACCACCCAGAGATGGTAATCGGGTAACCACTACGCAGATTGATTACAGCCGTTGGATCTTGGGATGGAGGGTGAAGATTGACTCGGGAGACCCGATTGTGTGCCTCCGGAACAATGGGTCCGAAAGCATAAAGGACATTTCATTTCATCTCATCTAATTTTTAGAAGAGAAAAGTGGAGATTTTTAGGATTCGAGAACTTGAAAAGACTTGAATAGGGTTGAGAATTGTAAGAGTGGGTGTTATGAATGGAGGGCATTTTGGGTTTTTACAATCAGAGAGAAGGTGGGTCGAATGTGGAACGGTGGCTAAGGTATCCCCATTAATTTTGGAGGTGAAAAACTTGTTTGTTTGTTTTAACAGTATGTAAAAATTCTTGTTTGAATCTCTAGAAACAACCCTTTAAGGAATTAAGTCCATATTTATTTTAGAATGTCCAATTTGTCCGTTTTCAAAACAAATTCTTGTATTTTTAAATTTGAAAATTTTCTTTAAAGTTAAATTTTTTAACTCTTCTATGTTGTTAAAAGCTATTATTAATAAAATGAATTAACATTCCTAAAGATTTGACTATCTACCATTTCGATCAGTACATGTCATACTGACAAAAAAATGGTAAATAATAAAAAATAAAAATATGAGAACTAAGCTAAAATAATTATCATAATTCTTCGAACTTTCAATACACATAATGAAGAACAATTAGTTTTTAAAGCATATTAGTTCTATAAATGCAATAGAAGATTGATAAATATTTTCGTATTATTTTATTCCAGTATTTGAAAGGAAAAAACCTTCTGGGTGACATAGAGGCATAAAAACTAACTTGTAATGTTTGATTTCTCAATTTTATTGTAATAATACTACTTTAATATGATCATAAGTTAGTAGTAATGGCCTTATTAATAATGCTATTTATTGCCATTTTGTTGAGATAAATGCTAATGTTGATCCAATTTAAACATTGTTCTTAACTTACTACACAACTTCTTACCAATTTCTGTTGAACTCTCTCACTCAAGGGATTACTCCATAAAAACTTTCATCTTCAAAGTTTAACTAATTATTTGGCCTCAGTACCATGTGTAAAATGTTAAAGCAATTTATATATATAAAAAAAAACACCTTTCATAATCTTTAATTAGGAGGAGAAAAAATTTGGCTTTAAGATCTTTGGTTGATAATTTGCTTAAGCATTTTTCTAACAACAAGTAACACATTTTTATGTGGAGGTCTCCAACCCTTAACATAACCAAACCAAAGGTAATAGTTAAACAATAATTAGTCTTTGTGAAAGTAATTATTGGGCAAATATACATTGTTTCTTTTATTGCCTAAGAATGCAAGTGCTTATTGACTTTTTCCATTCTTGTAGATAGTTGCTAATGACTATGATCAATATTCTTTAAGTAAATTTATTTTCATCTGCAAAAACTTTTATTTTGATATGAAAATATCAATTTTAAATTATATTTATATTTGTTTTTATAGATAAACGAAAAGAAGTTCAAGTACTCTTGAAATATTAACCTCTTCAGAAAGATTTGATGATCTAGCATGAGTTTATGTAATATTGGTTTCTATTATAAAGAACCTTATTTTATATGACAAATATTTGAAAGTTGGATGAATCAACAAGTTAACGAAAAATTTAGTTGAGATTAAAGATGATATGGAACCTTGCAAGAAGTCCTTCATCTCAAATTCATTACTCAGTTGAGTCTTCAATCTATCAATCTCCACTTTGCTTTTACATGCTATAAGCATATCATCAACATATAAAAGCAAATAAATAAAGGTTCCATCTTG
>JANZLC010000005.1:30530519-30544382 GCA_026413385.1 Erythroxylum gracilipes
TTAATTAATTATTAATAATATTTTAATTAATTATATTGTAATTAATTAATTAATTACAATATTTTAATTAATTAATATTTATATTTTAATTAGTTATATTTAAATTAATTAATTATATTTTAATTAATTCTAATGTAATTATTATTATTATTAATTTTAATTAATTATATTGTAATTAATTAATTAATTATATTTTACTTAATCATATTGTAATTAACTAATTAATTAAATTAATTAGTTAATTATGATATTTTAATTAAAGAGAGAATTATATTTTAATTAATTACATTTTAATTAATTAATTAATTATATTTTACTTAATTATAACGTAATTAATTAATTATTATTATTTTATTTTATTATATTGTAATTAATTGATTGTATTTAATTAATTAATATTAAAAATATTTTTTAAAAAAAGAGTCACTAAGTTTAATTCCTCTATTAAATGGAGGGTACAAGGATTTCTTTAAAGTGAGATATCAAAGTATTGATTCTATAATGATAATCTAACAACCAACCACTCACTTATCATTCCTTACCTTTTAACCCTTTTTCAAACCACTAATCAAGCACCCCTATTAACCCTTTTTTAAACCCATTAATCAAGCGCCCTTTAAATTTTTAAGATCTCGTATTAAATTTAAAAATTAGTTTTAAGGTAAATTAAGGACAACAAACTATTGGTGAAAAGGAAATAGTTAAACATGAAAAGGAAGGAAAAAAAAAAGAAAATCAATGATTGAATCAAAACAAATTCAATGAAAGTGAGAAGAATATTCCTGGGTTTTCATCTTTTACGAGTTTTTACAAACAAAATCCCATGCATGTGTATGCTTATATGTTAAATTTTTATAATTGTGTCAACATATAATTAGGCTTTAGCAAATACATATCCAATTTGTGATGGCGATTGTTTAGTTTCGTACAAATCCATCCAACGGACGACGATTCAGACTTGTAACAAAATAAAGAAAGAAGGGAACTATAAGCAATTGCTGGAAAAGAAGAACGACCCCATATTTGTTTCATTTCAGGTAAGCACTTTTGTTTGTACAAGTTAAGTTCTTCAGGTATCTATCATCTGGGTTTTCACTTTCACCTTCTTCTGTTCCTTTTCTTTTGTTGTTACTTTCCCTTTTTGGGTGCGTGGGGATGTTTGATCCTTTTTAGTATTTCCGTTAAACGTTGTAGATATCTAAAGTCTTGACTTTCGTTTCGATTTCTGTCGGATTATAATGGTTTAAGCAGCAATTTTTTTCGGTTTTATGATGATCTTTTGTTGCTTTTTCCCCGATATCTCATTTTATGTTTTATTCAAGTTTAGGAAAGTGTGATCCATTCGTTTGCTTGATGGGAGTCTCGTGAGAAAAGACAAAGAGAGACCATAGAAAGAGGAGGATCGGGTGGGGTGGGTGGAACAAAAAGAATTAATTATTTTGTCTGGCTTCTATTATTAGTAAAAGAGAGTCCATGCTCATGGAGAATTGGTTTTTGGGCGTGTGACATGCATCTTAATAGTTCGAGACAAGCTTAAAGTAAGTTTTTCTTTTGTGCAGGTCCTCCTATCAGAATAAAGACGAACAGTAAAGGACTTCTTAGTTTTGTACGCTTTGATTTTCACAGCCGTTTGAGGATGGGGACTTATGAGGCAGTTCTGCAAGTTTTGTACGGGAGTGGCCCCTGCATATTTACTTCAAACCCATATTTTAGCAATTCAGTTTTAAATTATCCTTCTAAACTTCGTGTAAAATCTAGAAGCAAAAGAGCTTCAAGACGTACAGGCATGTCTAAATGTCCAAGAATTGTACAGAATCACGTAGGAAGTTATTGGTTTTCAGGGTTAAGTAATGGTGGTATGGTCCAGATTGCAGCAGAAGCTGATAGATTGCAGTCTCTATGTTGTAAATGTCAGCGTGCAGAAAATGTTAGTGGATTAACTACTGAAGATGGAAATGGTAAATGGTTTGTAGACGGTGCAAAGACATCACATGTAACTGGTGCTGTGGATGCATCGAATGTTTTAGAGTTTGGGAGTATTCAGCGGTCAACACCGGAAAGACAGGACTTGAAGTCCAATGGCATTGCCAACCAGGAAAATGGGAGTTTGACAAGCAATGGTGCCGTAGAAACAGTTCGAGATACCCCTGGGAAGTTTAGTGCAGATTCAACAGCTGATGAAGCATGGGACCTACTACGGGATTCTATGGTTTATTACTGTGGCAGTCCCATCGGAACAATAGCTGCCAACGATCCCACCAGTTCCAGTGTATTGAATTATGATCACGTCTTCATTAGAGACTTCATACCTTCTGGTGTCGCTTTTCTTCTGAAAGGAGAATATGATATTGTCCGGAACTTTATCCTCCATACACTTCAGTTGCAGGTAATTAATAGCTCAATTTACTAACTTTATCTGTCAACAGACCCTCATATAAGGCCTTTTTGTTACTCTCACTTTTCTTCTTTCAATTGCTGATTTATGGTTGCACACAGTGGGCATCAGCATTGTGTTTGTATTTTCGTTTTTGTTCTACTGCTGTCTTTGTTTTTTTAATTGTTAAATTATCCTTTTAATTTGTTGACATTCTTTTGACCCCTATGGATAATTGTTGGTGAAATATGTGATTAAGGTTGTGATGGAATTTCTGTATCAGTTGCTTGAGTACTTGTTTTTGGTTTGTCCTAATGTGACTTCTTTATCCTCTCCCTGTGACCATGGAAAAATAAGAATTGTTTCTGATGCAACCTAGGATGCAAGTGTATGCCTAATTGCATATATTTGATCAAATAGTCTTGGTTAAAAGTTTTTGTGATTGTAATGTTGACATAATTTTGCCTTATATGCTTGACTAAGAATGATAGCACCTGTGCAGGATTTGGCTTACAAACATGTTTGTACAAAACCTACAACATTACATTCATACAGGCACAATGGCAGCTGCTTCATAAAAATTTAGCATTTTCATCTTTTTCCGAACCTTGTTGTCAGAGTGATAGCATGTTATACAACTTTATTTCATATTTGGGACAATGTTCCTATGTTTATTCTCCATCTTTGTATATTTAAGTTTATCATTTCAGAGCTGGGAGAAGACAATGGATTGTCACAGTCCTGGCCAGGGATTAATGCCAGCTAGTTTCAAGGTGCGTACAGTGCCTCTAGATGGTGATGAATGTGCAACAGAAGAGGTATTGGATCCTGACTTTGGAGAGGCAGCAATTGGCCGTGTTGCACCAGTTGACTCTGGTATTACCATTTTGTAAAACATATATTTCCTTTGAAAAGGTGTTTTCCTTTCACCTTCCTGATAGGTCGTTTTGTTTTGACGTCAGGACTATGGTGGATTATCTTATTACGTGCATATGGAAAATGTTCTGGTGATCTTTCAGTCCAAGAGAGGATTGATGTGCAAACTGGAATTAAGATGATTCTTAGGCTCTGTCTTGCTGATGGTTTTGACATGTTCCCAACATTACTGGTGACAGATGGCTCTTGTATGATAGATCGCCGAATGGGAATTCATGGTCACCCTCTAGAAATCCAGGTAATTTGTTTTTGTTGTCCACTTATATCAGTTAAAAGCTTTCCTGTTAAAAGTCAGCTTTTCAATTCAATTGATAAATCTCATGACTATTGCCCTCAGTGAAATGGGCACAATAGGAAAGGAACAGTAGCGTCGGCTTTCTTATCTTGTAGGTACTTTGTATTCCTTCATCCTTGTTCATTGCCGTTCTGGTGCAAAAGAAAGATGATTTGCAGAATACAGGCAACCTTGACAAATTGACTAGATAATCAATTAACTTTTAGGTTTATTTTGTGTGCGATATGTTATGAAAATCTTATATTTTTAGCAGTCTATGTGGATCTCCTTTATGCTGTTTTTCCTCGCAGGCACTATTTTATTCAGCATTACTTTGTGCACGGGAGATGCTTGCTCCAGAAGATGGATCAGCTGATCTCATTCGAGCGTTGAACAACCGTCTAGTGGCGCTGTCATTCCATATAAGAGAGTACTATTGGATTGATTTGAAGAAACTAAACGAGATTTACCGCTACAACACTGAAGAGTACTCTTATGATGCTGTTAACAAGTTCAACATTTACCCAGATCAGATACCTCCATGGTTGGTCGAATGGATGTCCAACCAAGGAGGTTATCTGATAGGAAACTTACAACCAGCTCACATGGATTTTCGATTCTTTTCTCTTGGAAACATATGGTCTATTGTAAGTGGTCTGGCAACTATAGAGCAATCTCATGGCATATTGGATCTTATTGAAGCTAAGTGGATGGATTTAGTAGCAGAAATGCCATTCAAGATATGCTATCCTGCTCTTGAAGGTCAGGAATGGCAGATTATCACTGGTAGTGATCCTAAGAACACGTAAGGATGCTAACCTTCTGAAATTGGAGTACTTTTGCTAACTTATTGTGTTTATTTTCTCATGGTTTTGTTTATTGGCACAGGCCTTGGTCCTACCACAATGGAGGTTCCTGGCCAACTCTGCTATGGCAGGTTAGTGAGTTGAATGTATTTATGGTGCTCGTGTTTATCAGAAGTAGCTTGTGGGAGGATAATAGATTAAATTAGCAAAGAAAAAATACGAAAGCATCAAAAACATCATTCCGATGGTTCAGAAATCTGGGCCAAGCGATTTTGTAGAAGAGTTTCAAGGACATTATGATATCCGTTAAGAACTTTGTGCTTAATTGTAATTCATGCACAAAATAAGGCGGCTAATAGTGAATCAATGATACTTTTTATTGCTAGATATTGGAATTTAACACTGACATTATTTAAGGCGGTTTTCAGCTGACAGTTGCCTGCATAAAGATGGATAGGCCAGAAATTGCTGCAAGAGCCATTGAGATTGCTGAGAAACGTATATCACGAGACAAGTGGGCTGAGTATTATGATACGAAAAGAGGGAGGTTCATTGGAAAACAAGCACGTCTTTTCCAGACCTGGTCTATTGCCGGATACCTTGTGGCAAAGCTCTTACTTGCAGACCCATGCACAGCCAAGATGCTCATAACCGAAGAGGATACTGAGCTTGTTAATGCCTTCTCTTGCATGATTAGTGCCAACCCTAGAAGAAAACGCGGTAGGAAGAATTCAAAACAGACCTATATTGTGTGAGTCGCTCAAATATGCTTCACATGTTTGAAATGGGTAAGGGGACTCATGTCCTCAGGTCTAATTATCATTGGTATTAAGTTGAAATTGGCTTGCATTTAACGTAATTATTTATTGTTCCATTGATTTGGGCGGATAAGGTGAATTTCTTCTACACCTTATTCATTTATCACATAGAACAGACCTTGAAATATCCTTTCTATGAATGTACTCTTCTAATTATTCTTTGTATAATACTCTATGTATTGGTATACATAATGGATCACAACGTTTCAGTAAAATTTGATGTGAGATGATGATCAAATGCAAGACGTGTATGCTTTTTTGTATATATGATTTATCATGCTTTGAAATTGCATACAGAAAAGTCCTGCATTTCAGATGCTTTTAGTGGAATGAGATGATGAAACTTGATGATTAGTTGAGCTATCATTAGGGCGATATTCAGTTAATGATAACTTGAGCAAGCTTAATGATGGTAGGGTGAGTATGTTGTTCTCGTGGGAAGGATAGAGCAACTCTGACGCTGACTCGCTTTCTGTGTGGAGATTGATAACTAAGAATGAATGACAGCACAGCAGGAATAGGGGTCTACATTTATTACTATTTACTTGTGCCCATTTGAGCCTGTTGAGAAATGAATTGGCAATAGTTACAAAGGAATTATAGTGTCAACCACGTCCACAGTTTAAAAGGGTTGAAGCAATTATAAGTATTAGCATTGCGTCGTGATGATTATGCATTTAATTAGGCATGGAAAATTATTAATCTATTTTACAATATCAGTAATTCTAAGTAAGAATTAGAATTAAAAATTAATCAAGGCAAGTGTAACCAACTCTGAAAGGTATATTTTAAAGCTACAATGCTAATATGCCGATGTTAATTTTGCTAATTTATTTATTAAACAAAACCACAAAAGAAAGCTTGATACATGAGTTGTAACTTTGGTTTCTAAGGCATTGTTTTATAAATATTTGGCAGGCCCGAGATATTCGCCACCCTTAACTACTAAATTACCGACAAGCGGAGAAATTAACGACTGAGACAGAATTAGCGGATATGATTGGAGACACTTGCAAAAAAGAAATGAAGTTCACTGACGAGACGAGACGAGAGATTAAATTCCTAGAAGGAAATTAAAGAAAAGATTCAACATTGATAACAAGTAAATGGTACAAACTCTTTCAGAAGATCAACACTGCGATGTGGTGAGACTCATTAGTATTTTGCCGTCACGTTAGTTTGTGTTGGTCCCATTGAATATATTCGCATGTCACTTTTTATTTCTCCACAACTTTTAGGTTTCTCGACAAAATCATTCTTATATAATTATTAACTTTACTTTGTGATTTAAGTTTAGTTGAAAACATATTATTATAATTAAATTCCTTTATCAAATAGACCCCCAAATGAATTTATATAAATATGAATTACATTAGTGTCAACCCAACAAAGCCAATGTGCACATGAAAAATTCTGTCAGGTAATTTATAATTACTTTTAACATCCAATCACATGTCTCTTAATTGAATTTTCAATATTTAAAAAATAAAAAGAATTGATATATATAAAGAGTGCTTTTTAATTATTTCAAAATGTTTTTAAGTTTTAATTCTTATTTACAAATAGTTTTATTTAATTAGTTGATACAACTATTGTTTATGTTGAATTGTAAGCGGCAAACCTACAAGGAAACGTTCCAATTTGTTTATTTTGTTTATAAAAAAGAATGAAACTTGTCGTTAAGTATGTAAACTGCTGCCTTTTTAGTTAGAAATTGCTTTAAACCATAATGAACTTTTAAAATCAATAAGTAAAACAATTTAGGCATAGAAAACAAGTACAAATCAAGCCAGCACATGAAAGAGACAAGCTGAACAAAGGAAAAGGTTGTAGACAAATTAAAGGTCGAGAGGAGAGGACCTGTTCTTTTCTTATTTAATCATCTTTGTGAAATATTCTTAAACTTGCAAAGCACAATTTGAGTTTGTTTATCTTTCTAGTCTGTTCATGATTAAATACCCATCACTGTCAAGTTTGGGCTGGACAAAGTTTTCATAGGCTGTAACAAAATTCCAATGCTTGTACAGCTTCAGCTCCTCCTGTCTCTTTTGTCATCAGATAAAAACAACAAATGCAAAACATGATTCCGGGAAACATGCTCAAGTTATGCATGCACTCCACCAAAATTAGCTAATATCTTACCGTATAAATAAACGACAAGATTATGGAAACTATATCTGTGGATTTTGATTTTGAATACACAAAAATAATAGAATGTCTCGTGGCCTTAATCCGAACCTCATCCTTCCTTGGCTGAGAATGATTTGAATTGACAACTGGGGGATGACCATGCTCCAAACGATCCTCTGTTCTGTTGACTTACTCGTTAATGAAAATTTTAAATAAATAAAATAATTATGATTACACTTTAATTGGAAAACAGCTACAGGGCCCATGTTTTCGGCCACATGGCCCAACCTCCTTCTGCCGTCCCCATGCCCCCAACTCAAATACCCATACAAATCTCCTCTTCAAAGCCTCACAGTCTTCCCCCTACTCTTTCCTACATTCTACCTCTTTCCTTCATCCGCCATGGACTCTTCCATCGACGACCTAAACGACGAACTCGACGACATCAGCTTCACTAGCACCGCCACCACCACCACTCCTCTCGATTGCAATCGAAGCGTCAGCAGCTCTGGGACATCGTCCGACGCCGCCACATGCATCCATGCCTCCATCTCCTCCAAGCCCTACAACGCCCCTACTTGTGACATCTGCTGGAATATCATCCGACGCGTCGGTTGCGACAACAAGACCCTTACTCTGGCGGACCTGCGCCTGGTTCACCGCCTAGGTAGCGGAGACCTAGGGAGTGTATACCTTGTGGAGCTTAAGGGCGGTAATGGCTGCCTCTTTGCTGCCAAAGTCATGGATAACAAGGAAATGGCTGCAAGGAACAAAGAGAGTAGGGCTAGGATTGAGAGAGAGATACTGGAGGTATTGGATCATCCTTTTTTGCCCAAGTTATATGCTACATTGGACTCTCCAAGGTGGTCATGTTTGTTGACCGAGTTTTGTCCCGGTGGAGACCTCCACGTTCTCCGCCAACGGCAACCGGAGAGGCGCTTCGAAGAGACCGCCGTCCGGTAATGTACATATTACAATTGACCCCACAATTTTGCAATTTGTCACAGATATGTAGTGCAATAAAAAACACGGAAAAGCATAGTCACATGGGTACGGGAATTGACAATTGAAAGGTTGGGGTGGGGTGCAGGTCCATCAGGTATATGATGACGTTCAATCAGTGAGTGTGAGTGTGGGGGTTGGGTCTAGTTTATACCATTTGTTAAGGACTTTACAGAGCATGTGGGGTCCATTTCCATAATCCAATCATGATGGAATGGAAGTTACTGATTTTGTTGCGATTTTATCATTTGTTTGTTTTAATCACATTAGTTAAATTATTGAGCCGAACCAGCTTCCTTCCTTATCCTTTCCTCCCTATTCCCTAATGCCTAATGCATGACGGCGTTTTGTCTTCAATCAATCTGATGATCTTTAATTACCTACTGCTAGTTGTCCGTTTAACGGCTGGCAATAGCCAATAGGAACGTAAATTCAAATTTATTGTTACCAATGCAAATCCACTTATTCCTATTCAATTCAACACTGTTTGGTTTCGTTTCAGTTTTTATGCTGCGGAAGTGGTGGCGACTCTCGAGTACCTACACATGATGGCCATTATCTACCGCGATCTCAAGCCTGAAAATGTTCTTGTACGATCAGACGGTCACATATTGCTCACCGATTTTGACCTCTCCCTAAAAGACGACGACTCCATATCAACGGCCCAGATCGTCTCCCACCATAGCACGCCACCAACAGATTCCTCCCGCGATCACCCAACCGACCCGTCGCAATTCACCACATCATCCTGCATTCTCCCCAACTGCATCGGCCCAGCGGTGTCGTGCTTGCACCCGACACGTCGACGGAAGAAAAAGAGGTTCAACCACCGTGGGACCCCGGAGATCGTGGCGGAACCGCTAGACGTCCGGTCCATGTCTTTCGTGGGGACCCATGAGTACTTGGCCCCGGAGATCGTCTCCGGAGAGGGGCACGGCAGCGCCGTCGACTGGTGGACCTTGGGGATATTCATTTTCGAGCTTTTCTATGGGCTGACGCCGTTCAAAGGAATCAATCACGAGTTAACCCTAGCGAACATAGTTGCTCGAGCCCTAGAGTTCCCCAAAGAACCGTCGGTCCCGAGCTCTGCAAAAGATTTAATCACACAGCTGTTAGTGAAGGACCCATCAAAGAGGCTTGGGTCGACAATGGGTGCAACCGCTGTGAAGCATCATCAGTTTTTTGATGGTGTTAACTGGGCATTGTTGAGATGTAGGACACCGCCTTACAAACCCCGGCCGGTCAGTAGCCGAGACTTTGTCGCCTCCGACGCCGCTAAAAATTCGGTAGAGTATTACTAGTTAAAACAGACTATATTAATGGTTTTCTTGTTTTGTAATTAAAATAATAATTCGATAGATTTAATTGAAAGAAGAGAAGGAGAGAAATTTATTGTAGTTTTTTTTAATATATATAAAATTTTTTCATACTATACTATTCGCATGTTCACTTAGTATTCAAATGAAATATCTTGATTATTGGATCAGAAGGCGTGGCGCGACGATTGCCAACCCAATCGATGGATGATTTGTTTTTGACAGGTACGGATGTTTTGAAGTGGTTACAACAAATTAATAAATATTTGATGCGTTGTAATTGTAGCAAACTTAACCGGGCATTGCCTAATTCAGTTCAGCATATCAAGTAAATCAGAAATAAGGTCCTGTGGTCTAGCTAAACATCCAACCATTCAGCTAAAACACAGAAAAAACTGTTTTTTATAAAGGAACTGTTCGCACAGTTCCAACATCCAGGAGGTTCATCCGTACCCTTTCGGCCCCCAAGTTCAAATAAAACCATAAGGTAGACATGTTCTTGATTAACTCGGAGCAAGCAAATGGATAGTAGGCCCAATCTCATGGTTTTCATTTATTTCATACGATTGTATAGACAACTGGTAAATAATAGACGAGAAAGCATTGTAGGCCACATTCAATACAGGTTGAAGAGCAAAATAATATCCTTATACATTTAACAAAACCATAATCTGCTGTGAGGTATGCCCTCCAAGATAATTCACTTATCAGATCATCTGAACTTGTCTTTACCTATTCCACGCATATCTGGAATAGGTAAACATATGTCTCTCATCTCACTTCTGGACAAGTTCGTCCCTCTCCTTCCGCCGTCTCCACCTCTCGCTCCTCTTTGGGATAAATTCTTCAAATCTATGTCCACGCTGATCCCACCCTCAACCTATATAACATCTATGTCCACGCCGATCCCACCCTCAACATCTCCCGCGCTCGCCTTTGGAGTTTTTAAAGCCCACTTCATGTACGGTGCCAAACCCACTTTCTGGGCCTTGCCCACTCTCATCTCCGCCATGCGCCGCCTCCTGGCCATCGCCGTCCTCGACGATCCCGCCAATGCCTTTTTCGCCCTTCTTTCTCAGTATTGCATTCCTCTCCATTCTTTCAAGTATGTCTACAATGCTCTCGTTAAGTCCACTTCCTTTGATTTGTCCTCATCTACCACCACTGCCTACGGCGTTCGCATCCAGTACAAAAGCTTCATTGAGATTATAGACAAGGAGCTGCAGTTGCGGAGGAGATACATTGCCAGAGGGTGGTATGCGATGATGCCAAAGGTGCCCTTTGGGAAGTTCTGTATTAGGTCTTAATTTTTTGTGTTAACAAGTCGTCACGCGCTCATGGTGATCAAGGACCGTCGTTTATGGAAGAAGTTCAAGTTGCCCTGTTATAGGGCTGATGAATGTTACCCGGAAGAACATTATTTTCCTACTTTGTTGTCGATGGCGGATCCAAATGGATGTACTCATTATACGTTAACAAGGGTAAATTGGACTGGGACTATCGATGGTCACCCTTATACGTATCGGCCTAATGAAATCTCGCCGGATCTCATTCGTGAGTTGAGGAAATCGAATTACTCCAGTTCGTATCTATTTGCGAGGAAATTTTCTCCGGCTTGTTTAAGATCCTTGTTGAAAATAGCGGACAAAGTCATTTTCCGGGATTGAAAGAAATTGTTCCCGGTGAGTTCTTTTTCCTTTTCCTTTTGTTGTTATGAATTTGGTTGCTATGATAGAGAGTGTTGTTAAAAAGTTGGTGACTTGGTGCGTTGAGTTAATGAGTTGATGCACAGTTCTTTGTTTAGTGGGTTCATTTGGATCAAAACCTTCAAAGTTGATGGTTGGTGGTTGAATTGATCGATCAAGGGATTGCAAATTTTTCATTTTGGATATTTTGTCACTGTATTTTGGTTTTACAGATACTGTTGTAGAAAGCTTGAGGTTAGGTTCTCTGCTGATATTTGTCTTTAGAACGATTTGCTTATTTCTTATTGTCCACATATTTTATACCCTACATTGCCATTACTTTAATAGACTGGCATGGCATTCGAGTTATTATGTACCTTCCATAAAGCTGATTGGAGTTTCTGAGTAAATCTTGCAATGAAAATGACAATACATTAGGAAAGTAGTTTTCGTAATTCCGAGAAGTGGTGATATAATTGCATTCGAGTGGAATCCTGAACCGGATGGAATTTCACTGAAGGAACAGCCCCCTTTGGCTGCCAATGGAATCGAGTTTGATCCTCACGAAACCCCTTGCAGACGTGCAGTTTAGTTCTCAGGCATTTGTACTTCATTTATATGTGGCAATGCTATGCTTATGGGTGGAGTTTAAAAATGAAAAAAGAAAAAGAGAAGGAAGGACTTGCCTTCCTTGTTGATGATTCCCCACAATTCTCAACCTTTTCAAGGTTATTGTATCTAATGACGTCACGAGCTTGTGTTTTAAGTGATCTATTTTTTAAGATTTGCAAGTGGCAAAATTTGTGTTTTCAGTGTTTTCCATTTTGTTCCATGTTTGTAACCTGTGATGATTTGATACTTAAGGATCGCCAATCTTAATGTTTTCTCTTCATTTTGAATTTCCAGATTGAAGTAACTGGATCTAAACTTATCCTTTTTCTTTTACAGGTGAATGATGTTCATATGGAGAAGGAAGAGGATATTTGGAAGTAAATTAGTTTGGTTGGGTGTGGTCATGGTGCTTAACTGCTGAAAAGCAGGGAAGTGCCACGCAACAACTAAAAACTCCTACTTATAAAGGAGCATAAGGAGAGGTCTCTCTCGGCAGGTATAAAGAAGAAAGAGGATCTTGACTTGCTTGCTAATAGAAGTAAAGGTAGATACTTTTGCCGGTGAGAGAATTATGATGGCGTACCAATGTCAAAAACTGTTTAATGGGGACCAGGGTGGTGTTATCTTTTTGGATGTGTGTACTTGTGTACATAAATGAGTGAAATGAAGAAAATGTTCATATTTTTCCCATGTGATTTCTCAAGGGAAAGGATGTTAATTCAATAGTCTACTCTACTGCTTAGAGATGGAAGAATAGTAGCTAAGTGGGGAAGCTAACCAGACCCTTTTGTCGTTGCTTAAAAAGTAAAGCTTCTCCTTCTCCTTTTCCTTTTCTTTTTGTTTCTTTTCGTTCAATTCAAGATGATGGTGTAAAGGGGATGAGAGGGAAATACTTAATTTGTGTGGGAAAGAGAATAATATACAAAGCTATGTGTATATACAAGGGATTGTAAACAAAGTAGCTGATGTTCCGGGTCTAAACGGAGTCCTCATCAACATTGGTAAAGGTCCTCATGTTGATGAATCTGAGCTGGTGTCTGCACTTGTTGAAGGCAGGTTGGGAGGTGCTGGACTTGATGTGTTTGAAAATGAACTCCATGTACCTGAGGAGGTGTTTGGACTAGAAAATGTTATCCTCTTGCCTCACGTTGGCTTTGGCACAGTGGAAACCAGGAAAGAGATGGCGAACCTTGTAATTGGCAATTTGAAGACACATTTCTTGAATAAGCCATTGTTGACCCCTGTCGTTTAATTGTGATGTGAAGATGTCTCGAACACAAGATTGATTGGAGGTTGTTTCTCTTTTTCCAGACGCTTTAGAGAGCTTTTCATGAGCATTGAAAGTTATTTATGAACAAGGGAGATATTTCTGCCTTCTAAGTTTTTGGGTCGCAATTAGGTTCATGTTTTTCAATAAGTTGTTTGCGTTTTGTATGCATGTAATGCAGCCTTCAGCGAACGGATCCTTTCTAAATAGTATAATTTGCTGTGAGCTATATAATTATGTCCTTATGGTGGAATAAGAATACTAAAGTTAAGAATAATAATAATAATAATAAATTAATAATAATAAGGAATTTAATAATATTAATAATAATAATAAAATTAATTTTGTGTAATAATGATAATAAAAATAATAATAAGAAAATTAGTTTTGTATAATAATAATAATAATGATAATAATAAGAAAATTAATTTTGTATAATAATAATAATAATAATAGAAGAAGAAGAAGAAGAAAATTAATAATACTAATAATAATAAGAAGAAAATTAATTTTGTATAATAATGACAATAAAAAATAAGAAAATTAGTTCTGTATAACAACAATAATAATAATAAGTAGAAGAAATTTAATTTTGTATAATAAAATAATAAGAATAATAATAATAACAATAACAATAATAATA
>JANZLC010000005.1:30553848-30569543 GCA_026413385.1 Erythroxylum gracilipes
TATGTATGTTTGATTGTGTGGCTCGTTGCCAATGGCTATAAACGTATAAGCCACTGAGCTTCGCAGCTCACCCCCTTTCCCTTCCACTCCGCAGGTGCAGTAAAAGGCAGATCAAAATTGATCCTTGCAAAGCTTGGCAAACAGTTAGAATAGAGACTTTTGTAATGAAGTTAGTTCAAGAAATTTTGTAATTTAGAATCATTTTAAGCATAAGCATTCAAGTTGTATCGTGTGTATTTCATATTTTTGTATTTTTGTATTTTGAAATGGGATTATATAAACTCTTTTAGAATTCATTTATGAAATATGATTGGATTTTGGCTTGTGACTCTTTAAATTTTAATTGTTCGATGTTTAACTATTGTGGGCACGCCACCATTATAGGATGACGGGTTCCGTTTTGTCTCCGAATATTTGGGCTTCGAAAACGGGATCCAACAGCTCAACCCGCCTTGGTACTAAATAAATTTACTTTATAAAAACAAAACAAAAACATAACCAAGGATTTAAAAGAAGAACCAAAATTAATTTATGATAAACCCCCTTTTCTCTAATAAAAATCCATTAAAAATTTGATCTCTTTGTTTGGATCTCTAAGTCAATCTTCTTGTCTTTGCCACTTTATGGTTCAAAACTGTTAAACTCTTTTAATTACATTCATATTTCCCTTTTATACTTTGAAAATTAGGGTTTTGTATTTGACAAGGTCACTAGACACATGTGTGTTCTTGCTCATTTCCCTCAATCTCATGTTAATATTTGCAAGTCATATAGAAAAAAAAAGTTTAAGGCTTTGTCACAGTTTATGGATATGTCCATTTCTATCAACACGTGTTCTTTCAATACCAACATGGGCATGTTTTTTATAAACAACTTCAATTCTTAAATTTTTTACCTCAATTTTTCTCAAGCATACCTTTTCATAAAACATAATATGAATGAATTAAGTACCATTAACAAACAAATTCACAAAAAATCACAAGTAAAATGCACTAAAATTCTTATTAAAAAATATATTAAGCATTTATCACTTACTGATATCACAAACAAGCAATAATAAAAAATTAACATCCAATTAATAATGACATAAACTAATTCTCCTATCTTACAATTCAGTCAAATCACCAATGTACTTCCTACATCTTTGGATTCATTGAATCACCTTGTTTAATGCAATCAAGCTGACACTATGCTAATTACCTCAAATCTCAATAGATATATTGATGGCCTTTTTCACCACCAGCAGATGACTCGAACTCCTACTCTCTATCTACGAAATATTTATCTTAGTTACAAGTTCTTAACACTCTCTCATTTTTTCACTTATCCATGATCTTAATATCACCTTCTTTATTAAAGACTTAGT
Organism: Erythroxylum gracilipes; assembly: GCA_026413385.1. Classification (NCBI taxonomy): domain Eukaryota; kingdom Viridiplantae; phylum Streptophyta; class Magnoliopsida; order Malpighiales; family Erythroxylaceae; genus Erythroxylum; species Erythroxylum gracilipes. The sequence goes on from JANZLC010000005.1 coordinate 30,555,215, forward strand.
TCTTATTCATCATTTTTTAATATCAAAGGCACAACCACTTCCAATTTTATTCTTCTTACCTAAACACAATATACTAAAGGTCTCCTTCTTCACAAATTCCTTGACAACTAGAAACTTTCAACAAATTTATTACTCCCACCCTCCCTCTCCCTAAAAACCATGGACATTTGCTTAGTAATTCCACTAAGTACCATATCATTATAAGCACCTTATAATACCTTTGCCTTACTGTAACATCTCATTACCTATGGGAAGATTAGAATAGTAATTAAGTGAGAAATGAGAGTTGAGAAATGCATTTGCTTGCTTATGCATATTGTGACATACACATACATATGAATAATGAACTTTTTGCACATGAAAATGATTGTACATGCATTCATTGACAGTCCGAGTATAATTGTTAATATATGTGATTGTTTTGAGAATTGTGGGTTATTGGTATTGAAAATTGATTTGGAGAGTGAAATTGTTGTGTTAGAATTTTTGGAGAATTTTATGAAATTTTCTAAAAATTTAGGGTAATTTTTGGACTACGAAAAATGCCAAGTGGCAGACCAATTGATAAATGGTAGTAGAATTTACTGTCAAATAGCATTGGAATTTTGGATTCATGACTTTAGGAATTATTGACTAGTGTCATTGAAAATTTGGAAGGCAATTGGAGTAAAAAAATTGGAGACAAATGGAGTAGTTTAATAAAAGACCATAGAGGAACCACAAAAAGGTGACATGTGGCAAGTGACAAGTGTCACTTGCCACACCTTAAGCCTAACCAACGAAATTTACCCATGAAACAAGACTATCTCTTTAATTTTTGTCTTACACTTTATTCTCTTACTCTCATCTCTTGAAATTTCTCCACTCATCTTCTCCATCTACGATTTTCTCACCTCACCAACATTGGAGTTTGTCTTGCCTCTATTTACCACCATTATTTGCTACCATCTTCTCCTTCTTCACTTTGTTATTGAGGAACCCACCTTTACCTCCCTTGGAAGATGATGAATGTGGGTTGTGTGGAGAGTTAGGGATTTTGGTATTCTTGAAGATTTTGAAGAAATTGAAGCTTAACCAAGTAAGTTTTGCTTTAAATGTCATGGGCATGATTAATTTGACCTAGAATGTTGAGTAACTACTTGAGTTTTGATGATTTGATTTTTTGCAAGGTTTATGCATATATGTCATGGGTGATGAAAACTTTATGTTCATGTCTTGTTTGTGGATATGTAGGATGAGTGATAATGCATGTAAGGGTATGCAGAGGTTGAGAGATTGAATGATTTTCAAAGGAGTGATTGGATGAGGGTAGAAATTGTTTATGAATAGATATATATGTATATGCTCTGTTTTTGGTTATTGATAGATCATGAATTTTTTGTGAGGGATTTATTGAGTTGAATTGGGTAGAGAATGATGAGGAAGTGAAATGGAGGAGGTAACCTAGGTATAAGAAGGTAAGATGAATTAGATGTAAAAGTTGAAATTCTGGAAATTTTGCAGCAATATGATCTCTGAGTATGCTTCAATGTATTAGCCATAACTTCCTTTATAGTTGTCCAAATGAGTTGATTTTTGTTAGGATGAAACTAGAGGCACTTGGCTACATTTCTTATGAAGATGTTGATTTTAAATTTTGTCTTGAAGAGTCCCAAATCTTGACATGAAGTTAGGAAATTGAGTGCAACAAAAGTTGTGGATGAATGTGTATGCTTGTGTTCCATTTTGGGGGGTTTATGAACAAATAGGGAATATTGCTTGGGTATGGATGATTTTGAGCTAAATTTGAAGTATACATGAAGTAGTTTCAACTTGGAAATAATGAATTTTGAGTATGAAGTGTTTGGTACTTAGGAATAAGTTATGTTATGGAGAAAGGATAGAGATTTGGAATGATAAGATGTAGTTGGGTTTGATGAACGAAATGAGTTGAGAGTTGAGGATTTAATGAAATTTAATTGTTTTTTGAGTTGTTATGAAGTGGTTTTGTGCTAGAAGAGGTAAAATTTAGAAGATTATGGATATATAAGAGGTTAGGATGAGTGTAGGAACCTTGGAAGAGGCTTTGGAGGGAGTTTTGGGAGACATATGTCCGTTAAATGGACCTTCTCAGGTGTAGAAACACCTCTAGGTCGATGTATGTCCGTTATGGAAGTCCGTTTAACGTACTTTCTCGGATGAATTGGTGCAGTATGGCCCGACAATGTCCGTTAAACGGACATGCATGTCGGTTTGACGGACATCCACTGAACAGCTACAGTACTTTGTGTTTTTGACCCTCCTAGAGGCAGAATATCATTTTTTGGTCTTCATGAATGTTGTAGGTCTAGATGCCCTCTTTCTAATGGTCATAAACGAAAGCAATCTGAAATTTGTAGCAAGAGGTATGGAAATCTCACCAAAGTAGGTTCTTTTTGAGTGAGGTCTTAAACTTAGTTACTTCTTTTGACCATAACTCCTTCTCTAGACCTCCAAATGACTTGGTTCTTAAAGAAATAGGTTTCTAACACATTGTCTTATATCTCCATGAAAATTGGTATTAATTGATGTTGAATGGAAAGAGATTGATCGAAAGAAATTGTGGGAGTCTGTTGGAACAGTGTCAACGGGATTAGTTTTACTGAGCATACTTCAATGTTTTGATCATATTTAGACCTATAAGATTCCAAATGAGATTATTTTTCTTTTGAAGTAAACAAGAGAAATAGGGTTACGAATCATATGAAGAAGATAAATCTTGATTCAATCTCTAAGGTTTTCAATTTCTAGATGGAAATTGTGTATGGTACCCTGTTTTTGGATAAGAACAGTCCAAAAGTGTTCAAGGTATATCTTCCTATTTACTGAACCAAATTGAGTGATTTTAGAGTCAATGGAATCATAAGACATAGAGGAACACTTTTCTAGAAGAGAGTATGATCAAATTTCTTCATCTGCACTTTCCAATTTATTGTGAATAATAGACCGAAAGTGAGACTTGGAAAAAGGGATGAGTTTTGTTATGAGATTGATTCTGTGATGGAATGATACCCAGGATTGTCATGAATATGCATTGTACATTTTTCATTTCATTCATGTGCATTATCAAACGCCTATGATTGTACAAATTGTGATATATGTATATGGTATTTGTTATAGAGGAGCAACTAGAACGTCAACCCACAGACGTTGCCGGAACTTCCAGACACTAGCTTCGAGAGTAGTTGGTGAGTAACCTAGATGATTTTTCTCAATTATTGTTTGCTTATGATTATGTTTTGAATAATGAATGAATGCGCTTTGATTGTAGATTCTGGACAGAAGGTCTGATGATGTGTACTGGGGATTGCAATATTGAAGTGCTGCTTGAATGTGAATGGGATGACCTACGTGCTTATAATGTGATTGATTGTGGCAAATGCATTCCATTCATGAGTGCATAATCAGATAATGATAGTTGTGACTAGAGTAGCCAACGATAAGAGCTTAAAGCTCAACGAGTGAAAATGAGCTCCTAGCTCAAAGTGATTCAGAGCCTCAGGCTCAACGTTTAATGCGCCCTTTATGGGACAGTACAGGCACTCGGTCACAACAACTTAATAATTGGAAAAAGTGTCTTATAGGCATTTCACTTGCATCTTGTTAAGTGTATTTGATTAATCGAAATGTAGAATTGTTTATGCTTACATGAAAATGTGATACTTATGTAAAGTGCAATAGTGTGAATTAATTGTGATATGAATGGATGTGTTGCATAAATTGAGCGAACCATCGATGATGGTTACCTCATTGAGTTCGTAAAACTCATCAAAATTGCAACGTTGATTTTTCGGAACCGAGAGATGGCGCTAGTTACTGAGAGGCTCTACTGCCGTGTAGATTGTGTTTTGGAAAAGTGGAGTCATGGCTCAAAGGTCGGTCAGCTGGGACTATTGGATGGCTTAGATAGATTTGATACTTTTTCCTCTTTCATGTAGTACTTTTGTTCTAGATTTTGTTGATGTATATATAGTAAAGGTTGAGAGTCACAATGTAGAATTTCAATTTTGAGTAATAAAATGAGGAAAAGTTGGTTTTTAAAAATATTGTGATTTGTCTTATGATGCTCTATAAGCGAATAATGATAGGATGCCATATGAAGTGAATGTAGTGATCGATCGTAGCTTGCCCTTATCGTAGGATATGTACCGGAATGACCTCTGGACGTCCCGATGTGTACTCTGCAGTAAGGGGGCGCTACACTTACTTACCTTAATATCTAATTTGTAGTAAACAAAGTCTCCCTATTTTATATTTTCCTACTAATATTGATTGGACTACAGTTAAACAAATTTGTTAATATCTTCAATTAACAACTTCTTAAGCCATTTATTTCACTAAAGACTTATTTGCCTTACAAGCTTGCTATGAAATTAACTAGGTTAGCTAAATTGATGATCATTGTTTTTAATCTGACTAATGTATCTTTCTTGGTTTTAATACCATTTAGAGCTCCAAGAAATAACCTACTATTACCAAGTCTAACAATGAAGTTGAATATGGAAGTATTTTTCTAACTGTTACTAAAATACTTTAGATCATTTATCTCCTTAGTAAAATAGGATTATCTTACATGAAACATACTCTTAAAAGGAGTTCTTGTTGTCAGTCATAGCTAGAAGAAAGTGGATGCAAAATTTAAAGAATAGAAAAGAAGTAAATAAATCAAAGGCAATGTGAATGGTGTGTTTAATGGATAGCCAGTGCATGCAATGCATGCACAGACAATGAGAGAAGTCAGAGTTTCATATTTCAAACAGACAACTAAATCACCCTTTAGTTATGTGTTGTCATTTCTTTGTCCCAACTCTCATCTCCATCTTTACTCTCACCATTTCATTTCTCTTCTTTTCTTCCTTTTCTCTTTGGGTGTGTCTTCTTTCTTCTTTCCTTTTCTTTTCACTTTATTATTTAGCATTTAACCATGGTCTTGGAAGTAATCATGTGGTTCTCTGCAACTCAACTCCTTCACCACCCTTCTCACCATATTCTTCTTCTCCTGCTACTAAAGTTCTCTCAGCATTGGTTTCTTCCCAAAAGGTACATTCTTTTACTCTTCCCATTCTTCTGATCTACACTGACAAACTAGGAGTGAGTATTACTTTTAAGATTTAGAGGCTACTCTTCATTTATTTTTTTTCCTATAGCTTGAGTCTTCTGGGTTCTACTTGATCTTATTGTGTAATTTGAATTTTTGGGTTTGTTTAATTTCTCAAAAGAAGCTCTGCTCTTCCTACATTTTTAGGTAGGTTGATGGCTTTCGATGCTCGCTGATTTTCATATCACATTAAACTTGATCGATCAATATAGTAGCGTGACTTAACCAAATATTAAACTTGTTTTTAATCTTAAGTCAGTAACGTAATTAATTATTATCTAAGGGGGAGAATGTTAGAAATTTTCACATTTAGTAGACAACAATTAATTATAATTTTTAGTTTTTCAATAACTTATCGGTTAAGTTACATATTTTGATCGGGATAAAGATAATAAAGTGGCTCAATAAATGATCTAGATTAATGGAATGAAGTCTAGGAGAAAAATGGACTTGATCAGTATAGACCAAACCCATATTAAGCCCGTGATGAGGAGACCCGATATGGATGCGATATAAAGAAGGTTAAGGTCTCCTGTAGCTGCTGTAGTAAATCATGAATGTAAGGATACTCTGACCCATTCAGAGGTTCATGTATTTAGAAAGCTACAAAAAGGATTTAACGCATCTTGGTGAGTAGATCCCATGAAGGTGTCGGTGGATTCACGTTCGTTTCGGCTTCAAAAAGTTTGTTTGAAGTTTCAGGTATTTTTTACATTTCTTCATTTATTTACTTTTCACGTTCAATCTAGGACACATACTAAGGCTTATGATACGTGTTACATCATAAGCATCACTAAGGTTATAGAAGAGATGGAGTGTAATAAGGATCTCTTTCACATTGCTTATAGTTTGTCCAAGGACATAGGTCTTCCAGGCTTCAAAGTTGGAATTGTTTACTCATACAATGATGCAGTTGTGCACCATGCCTATAAAATGTCAAGTTTTGGATTGGTGTCCTTATAAACTTAGTTTGTACTTGCTTCAATGCTTTCTAAAAAGGAGTTCATCGAAAACTTTTTGTCAGAGAGCTCCAAAAGGTTGGAAAAAAGGCACAAGATCATTACGGAGGCACTATAACAAGTGGCTATCAGTTGCTTGAAGTGCAATGTAGGTTTTTACATTTGGATGGACTTACACCATCTTCTTAACGACCCAACACTTGAAGGTGAAATGAAGCTATGACGTGTGATTATCAATGAAGTAAAACTCAATTTCTCTCCAGGATCTTCCTTTCATTGCATTGGACCTGGTTGGTTCAGGGTGTGCTTTGCCAATATAGAAGATGAAACAATAGAAATTGCATTGCAGAGAATACAAACGTTTGCTCTTCAACGAAAAGAAGAAGATAAACAAACGATGGAGAAAGAACTTAAGATTTCCATTTGGGAAGGGATGGGTTCACTATTATAAATAAAATAAAATACTAATATTTTTTAATGACCTTATCACCTTAGCAATGAAATGACATGATATTGTGAAATCTACAAACAAAATAGAAAATTATTAAAAAGTTTCAAGTTAGACCTAACATTTAACTGATGGTTGTTATTAATTTCGTTATGGTGGGGTCAAATTTTAATGTTTTTAAAATGTTAGAGTTTTAAGTGTTCTCTCTAAAATGTTATGATTAAACTTATCAATTGATGTAAAATTTAAAGTTAAAATTGACCCTTTTTCCCAAAAAAGAATAAAAGTCTATTATGGAGCAATTATAAATGAAAAAAGATCCTAAACCTAGTACAATTGAATCTAACGCAAAGTAAACAAACATAGTCTAATTTAACTAGATTCAACCTCAAACCAAATTTGGGCAGTTGAGCTTTAGGTTCAAGGTTACTTAACTTAACTTTAACTCTATTTGAAACTCTCTACTTCTTCTTCTCTCCATCTTCTCTATTTCTCCTCTTTGTAGTTTTGGGGTTTGGATGTTCCACTCTCTTCTTCTTCTCTATTTTTTTTTTCTTTATAATTTTTGTGATTTCGTATCAAAAAACATTTCACTTGATCCTCATTCTCATTCTTTGTGATTTCTAAGGTTTTCTTTTAGGTATTTTGTTTTTCCTTATAATATTGTCCCATTCATTTTAACACGAGAAAGTTAGAATATTTGAACTAAGTTTCTTTCTGTTGACAACTCTTAATTTTACTTTATTGTTGAAAATTACACTTGAATTCTCAAGTTTGCTTCGAGTTCATATTATGATTTTGGCTCTTGGATTAATCTTGGAAGTTAGGTGAATGTCATAAAATCTTATCTTATTGAAAAGTTTTTTCTTTTTTGCTCTCAAATGTTGTACGCTTGTTTGGTTTCCATATTTCATCGTTATATCTGGAAAAAGTTGTTGTTCTTATTCCTATATTAAAAACTGTAATTTTCCTTTGTCACCAAATTTTGGAAGTTTTGTTTTCCAAAGAAATGGTGTCATACAACTGAGGTTAGATGCTTTTTCCCCCTGCTAATTTATGGTTGTAGTTTTATAATCTATTTCTTAGCTAACTTTGATTGTTACTCGTGATCAGTTTAGTTTTGCTTTCGTTCAATTTTTCCTAATAATATAAAATCAATGTTTAGTGTTTAGGCTAAAACATGTTCAGACTTAGGCTACTTTCTGCAAGTTCTATAATGCCTACCAATTTCTTTTCCGGTTAGAGCTTAGGTCTTAGAGATTAGGCCAACATATGTAAGAGCAACAAGTATAAATAAACATGTTTAAATATTATATTTATACATAATTCTTAAATTATAGAAAAAACTATAAATAATTTAAGAATTATGTATAAATATAATATAAATCTTATAATTATGATTTTATTATAAATTTATTTTTATTACATAGTTATCTTATAAATTAGTTAATTTAATTAATAAACATAAAATACATAATTCTTTTAACCAAATATAAGATAGAACCAATTAATTAGTTGTAGGACATTAACTAATAATTAAAATATACTTTGCTTTTGATTTGTTTCGGTAAAAAGTTGCTTTTGTTGACTAGTTGGAGTCAAAAAAGAATTTATTTTTTTTTGCAAATCTTTTCATTCTTTTGCTACTTTTTTTGTTTAGAAAATTGTACTTAATAAAGAGATGAAAGTAAAATAAATTATATATTTGAAAACATTATTGATCAAAACAATAAATCTAATATATAACAATGCAAAAGATTTCAAACTACAGTAAAACAGTTATTTAGTTAGTTTTGTATTGATAGGGAAAATAGCTATTGAACATGATTAGAATATATAAAATTGTGACATTAAAAATATAATTAATTTAAACATCAATATTATTTAAATAGAGACTGTTTTAATATAGTGCAAGAAAATTAAAAGAGATAAAAATAATATCATATGAAATATTTATTTTTGCCAACAAGTTATCTGATTAAAATAATAGCTTGAGAAAGGTCAAATGAATTAAAATATTCACCTTTAAGCGGAAAAGAAAACGAATTGCTGTTCAAGAGGCTTGACGTCATTAACCAAATTGTTGGTAGCTGTAGAATTACTCCTAATATATGGGGCTGCATCTTGAAAATATTCACATTGATATTGTTGCTGAAAAGTTCATTACGTTTCTTGTATAGAAAACAAAAAAAAAGGAACATTTGCGTGAAACACAGCAAGCCAAAGGTTCAAGGCTTGCTTAGATGGACAAGTTTCTGCAACGAATACTCTGGGAAGGGTGATCAGCGAGACAAATGTAAGGATTGATTCTATAAAGAGTTGAGGATAACTTCTAAACTCGAAAAAGTAAGCTAAGAAAAGAACCACTTCAAATATACACAAAACTGGACAGGCACTACAAATGCGGCTGATCAGCATTCACTTGAAGGCCAACTTCAATTACAATATCGCTGTATTAATTGCAAGTAAGCATGCCCGTAGCTTCCTCATCATAGCTTTTTTATCATAATTTTTTTAAAGTTGTTACTTTTTATTGCTGTTTGAATTTAACAAATGGAACTCGTTTATACTAATTCTAATTATGTATATTATTTTGCAGAAGAATATGAATCAACCATCTCGAATCCCGAATGTTCCCATGTAAGCTCAGAATTGCACAATTATGTTCCTTTTGTCGGTTGTGAAATCCCAATCCATTCATCTAAAAAATAACAAAGAATAATTTATTTTATAATTAAGTCATATTCATAAATTTCTGTTATTCATAAATATCATGAATCTGGTGTTTTTTTTCAAGTCATTACCAGTAAAACATTCTACTCTTTAAATATTGGTGAATCATTACTTTTTCTGTTTTGTTTTGTTTTTGAATGCTCTGAGTGATGTCTCTGTTTTCTTTTCTGAAAACAAGTGAATTACGTGTTCTATATAATTTGGCAGGTTAACTCTGGTCCCGTCGGCCCCCACGAATTATGAAATATGGAGACAGCAAATGGAAGCTTATCTTCGAAATCAAGGTCTTTTGGAAGTAGTAGAACCAACATCTGTACCAAAAGATAATGAAGCTTGGATAAAAAAGAATGAAAACGCATTAAACACAATTAGAAACACGTGCGACCGTGGCACACTGTCCCAGATTGACGATATTTGCTCTGCTAATATTGCGTGGGAAACATTGGCCAAAATGTATGAATTCCAAACACAAGGAGTCAATCTAGCTGACCCCTCATGCTTCGCGTTATTCAATTTCAACTTCGGTGACTTGTCCGGGCTCTCCAAACCACCCTTGGTTAGAATGTCTGGGACTGGCGCTATATGTGAGTAGCCTTTCATCAATTTCCCCAACATTCTGTTCAATTTTTCTTTCTAATATTGCATGTATGTATGTTTTCAGGGCATTTTGATGTCGATAACAAAAGATTTTCTCGCATGTATGCGGCAATCTACAGAGGAAACTGGAAGGACTTGAAGGTTGAGCTTCAAGCTGACCCAACGGCATTAACCGCCAAAGTATCTTCTCGAGGTCGTATGCTTATTCATTTGGCGGCTACTGCTGGACATGAACAGGTGACGGAGGAGTTGGCTGAGTTGATGAACAGAAGTGACCTTGAAGTACAAGACTCATTTGGTGCCACTGCTCTCACTTACGCTTCTGGTAATGGAATGACTAAAACAATTGAGCGTCTTCTTTCACTCAACGACAGGCTTCTTTTTATCCCTGACATTCGAGGCGTACTTCCAATCTTCGGAGCATCTATCAGACCACACTATCAAACGACCCGTTATCTTTACTCTCGCATTCCCATCTCTTGCTTTTATCCGCAAAGTGGCTATAATGGATCGACTCTTCTATGTAACTGCATAATTAGTGGACTCTTCGGTAAGATCTATATTTATTCATGATCATGAACAGTTAGTATGGTTTAATTAATTAATTTCTGCTTCCAGTTTGCAAAGTATGTACTCTCAAATATTACACTAATCATTTCCCATTTCTTTTGTATTCACAAAGATGTCGCCTTGGATCTAATCCGACGTTGCCCAGATTTGACCATTTCTCCAGACTTCATGAATCACAGCCCGTTTCTGGCTTTGGGAAACAAAGCCTCAGAATTCCATAGCTCTAATCTTAAATTTTGGAAACGTTGGATTTATTCATGTTAGTTCTTTACCTATTCACATTACTCTTTATTCGTCTCTTCTCTTTGTCAGAATATGTCATATTGATTAAATATTAAAAGGTTAAAAGGTTTATAAGTGGTAAAGAATAACTATCCAAATGACTAGTTCTAGTCTTTTTGACAATAGTTGACCCAAACTCAATTCTAATATAATATCAGAGTTAATGGTTTGGTCTAATTACCACTGAGTTTATTTCAAGTGACAACTAGATGTTCAGTTCCAGTTGCATTTGAGAAGGAGTGTTAGAATATTCCATATTGACTAAACATAAAAATGTTAAAAGGTTTATAAATAGTAATGGTCAACTATCTAAATGACTAATTCTAATCATTTTGGTAATAAATAACCCAAACCTAATTCTAATACTCTTTTAATGTTCTAATTTAAATTACGTCGTTGAAACTTCAAAAGTAGATTTAAATTCATGAGATTTATTTTATGTCCAGTAATACATATCCAAGTTCCTGAGACTGTGAACGACGAATTTCGTATACAAGGCTCACAACTCAGCCAAATTAGTCCAGGCAGCGGGAAGGCTCCAGGTATATTTTCATATAAGTTCATATTAGACAATTATAAATAAAAATAATTAGATAAATTAAAAATGTTTGTTAGATCTATTTTGAATAAAATTTACAATTATAAATAAAAATAATTAGATAAATTAAAAATGATTGTTAGATCTATTTTGAATAAAATTAACATTCATAAATTATAGAGAGTGACTCTTAATTCAATAATTTAATATATGTCCTTTGCGATTTGAACTTGCAGGAGGCGGACTAGTTTGGTATATTCTAAAATTACTTGGTATGAAAGATATCTAATCAAAATGCACACCTTCTTGTGTGTATATATATATATATATATCTCCTTAACTTTTTTCTGTAGGAGTGAAGCAAATATATGAAATGAAGTGGATGCATGTTTATGCTCTTGAGATTCTACGATGCATGTGTCAACAAATATCAAGTATAAGGGATTCAGAACTTCCCTCGGGAATCGTAGAAAATGCCCTGACTGAAGCTATAAGGAACGGGCTATTCGAGTTTGTGATCGAGATAGTAAAAGCTTGTCCACACCGCATGTATTATGTTGACATCTTTGGGAGACACATGATAATGGCAGCAGTTTCCTACCGTCGGGAGAAGATTTACAGCCTTATTTATGGGCTTGATTCAGAAAAAACTAATTGGACAGGTGCGGTCGATAACTTTGGAAATAATATGTTACATTTGGCAGGAATGTTAGCTCCACCATCTCGGCTTGCTCGTATATCAGGCGCAGCTCTTCAGATGCAAAGAGAGCTACAGTGGTTCAAGGTTATTAATCAACTCCTGGACGTTCAATCCATTTCTTAAAATCACTCGTTTCATAAGGAGTTAATTACTTCGAGTTATTTAACATTCTTCAGAAGTGTCGTCATATTCTATTCAATACTCAATAGTTCTTTTTTTTTTTTTTAATCTCTTTAACAGCGTGATGCATAATATTCCTTGGAAAACTTGCTAATACTTTGATACGTAATCTTTGTTCATAAAAAACAATTTAGGAGGTGGAGACTATTGTCCAACCATATCACAATATCATGGAAAATATGGATGGTGAAACGCCTGAGCAAGTCTTTGAAAACAGTCACAAGCAGTTAGCGAGGGATGGAGAGAAGTGGATGAAAGATACTGCCAAGTCCTGTACCGTTGTTGGTGCTCTCATCATTACCATCATGTTCGCTGCTATATTTACTGTACCTACCGGTAACAATTTGGAAAACATCAAGCCCTCTTTCTCCTACAGAAAAGCATACTTGGTTTTCATAATCTCAGATTCAATTTCTCTCTTTGCTTCCTCAACTTCTGTACTCACGTTCTTAGGAGTCCTCACCTCATGCTACGCGCAGGAGGATTTCCTGAAATCTTTGCCCACAAAATTGATAATTGGGCTTTCTACACTTTTCTTCTCCATTGTGTCCATGATGGTATCTTTTTGTGCTACCCTAATGATAATGCTCGAAGGGCAATTGCATCTCGTTGTTCCAATCATTTTATTGGCGAGCCTTCTAGTTACTCTGTTCATACTTCAATTTCCCCTTCTGGTTGAAATTTTTATACACACATATGGACATGGCATCTTCGACAAGAGCAGGAAGCGATGGTATTGAATGTGTTTGTTTTTGAGAAATGAGCAACCCGTATTCTCAACTCTCATACACCTGTATGAACGGTCTATGAGATATATTTGTGTGTGTTTATATTTGGTTAATTCATTTGATTAAAAAATTTATATTTTTATTGTTCTATTACCTGTCACCCCATAATTTGGAAACATTATTTTTGTAGTTGTCGACACTATGATATCTAATAAACTATTTATAAGTATATTATATAATCAAGTCTTAAAATTTTAAACTTAGGGACCCGTATAAGTAATAGAGTAATTCATTTCCGTCCTTTCACATTCAAAACTTAAAATAAGAATAACGGTTTATACAAAATACTCATTCTTTTAAAACAGTCTCTATTATTAACCTTTGAGATATTACAAAATACTCATTCTAATAATTTTCTATACCATAAGAGCTTTTCATAGTAAGTATTAAATAAGCAAGCATAATAGCTTATAAGAAAGCACTCATTCCAATAATTTCTACACCATAGGAAGTTTAAAAGGTAAGTATTAATTGCCACGAAAGCTGGTTTTTCTATTGAGTAAAATAAAATTATTAGGCGTTGGTTTGAGTACGGGGTTAGCTATGGATATGGGTATAATAGTAGAAGGGGATGAGGATAGGTATGAAAAATAAAAAAATAATGTTTGGTTTGTAACTTGAGTTTCTGTATTAATACCAATAATGATGTTTGGTTTGTTGCATTAATGGGAATGAAAGATAATACAATTGTTAAAAACTGTAAAAAGTGCTTCTGTTTCGTTGTTTTTAAAAGTCATTAAGAGCTTAACAAAATAAATAAACAAACATCAACGTAGAAGACGATTCGCTGTGTTTTTCCTTTTTTTTAGAGTTAAAACCATATACGAAAAATCAAATTAAAACACAAAATAATTATAAGGGAAAAAAAGGAGCAGATTGCACTACAAAAAAATATGGTATTTTGCGACATTTTTAAAACGTCACAAAATGTCCAAAAACATCACAGAATGTATTCTGCGGCGTTTTAAAAAATGTCACAAAAAACGTCGCGGAATGTGGTGTAGGCAAAAGGTTTCTGCGACGTTTTATGTAAAACGTCACAGAAAATACTGACATTCCGTGACGTTTATAAAAACATCATTGAAAGTTTGGACAATCCGCGATATTTTTAAATACGTCACGGAATCTCTAACATTCTGCGATGTTTTTAAAACGTCGCATAATGTAACGGAATTCGCAATTTTTTTTTTGAAACGTCGCGTAATGTCTTACACGACGTTTTTAGAAACGTCGCAGAATGTCTTTCGCGACGTTATTATTATTATTATTATTATTTATTATTTTTCCCATTTCTTGAAAATTAATAATTTTTAATTTTAATAATTATTTTTAAAATACAATTTTTTAAATCTTATTTGTTTAATAACTATTCAATATTATTTATGAATTTTATTTATTTAATAATTCTTCAATTTTTT
>JANZLC010000005.1:30586916-30606989 GCA_026413385.1 Erythroxylum gracilipes
TCACCGATGTTATCACGCTAAAATGGATCCTCGATATAAAATTTCAATCATTAATAAACATTCATTGGGGATGTTTTCTCTTAAGTGTAATGACTAGAAACATGTATCCTAGCATTCTAATTAAACAACAACCTAGATACAATCGTAGGTTTAATTGAATAATAGCTTTATGAATCAAGAAACCAATGAGCAAACGAAATACATGTACGACATGCAATCAATCAAGAGAATATCTCCTTAGAATTTCCGACTCTAACGTAAAGAAGGTAATCTTAATTGCTATTTATGATTAACAAAACTGAACGTCATATTTCGTTAATCTAACTATTGAACAAATTAATCCCTAGTTGCACACCTAGAAATCAACCAATTCAATTAGAAAAAGTAATTCAGAAGATATTCATGTTCATCAACAACATTAACTTTATTGAAACATGTCATGTATAATAACGGATAACACGAATCCCCTCAGCCAAGAAAAGAAGTTTAGTTATTCATAACAAAAGTAGAAAGCAACAAAATAATATCATAACAAGTCTCCATCCCTGGTCTTTTTCGAAGAATATGAAAATATGGAAGAAAAGGTGCAAAAAACACAAAAATACTGAAGGGGAAAACTGCAGAAATGAAAATCTATCCAAAAACCAAGTCTGCGTGAACAGTGATTCCACCCCCTTTTATGCTTTCTTCGATTTTTTTCTCTATCTTTCCTTAATTTTCAACAAATAATGCATCCCTCAATTTCAGGTGGTCAATCCCCTTGATAGATGGCAATATAATCTTTAAAGATTGTGAAAATCTCGATTTTGAATCTTAAAAAGTGATCTGCAGATTTATTTCATCCTTAGACGTGCCCATGCTTTGTTGGACCCGTTTCCAGAGTCCAACCCTTGAACCATAAAACATGTGCGTATTATTGCTCGTCATACAAACGTGAGCGTGGTCAGTGAAATAATATCATAACAAGTCTCCATCCCTGGTCTTTTTTAAAGTATACAAAAATATGGAAGAAAATGTGCAGAAAACACAAAAAGACTGAAGGTAAAAACTAAAGAAATGAAAATCTATCCAAAAACCAAGTCTACATAAATAGTGATTCCACCTCCCTTTTATACGTTTTTCGATTTTTTCTCTATCTTTCCTTGATTTTTAGCAGATAATGCATCCCCTAATTTCAGGTGGTCAATCCCCTTGATAAATGGTCATATAATCTTGAAATATTGTGAAATTCTCAATTTTGAATCTTGAAAAGTGATATGTAGATTCATCCTTAGACGTGCCCACGCTTAGTCATTGAATTTTGCTGTCAATTTGGAATTTCGGATTTTCTTCATTTCTTTTGCATCTTTTTGATTCAATTTCATCTCTAAGGTGTTGAAAACCATCTGAAAATAATTAAGAGACAATTCTATTAATTTTGTATCATATTTTCCACATCTTAAAGAAAATTAAATAGAAAATAAACGCAAAACAATGACTTAACACTTACAAAAGAATCTTGGTACCTTATGACTAGTTATATAATGCTCATACAAGTAAAACCAAACTCTTTTGTTTTATTAATAATAAATATTTTCCTTACAAAAGTAACTGGAAGAAGATTAAGTTATATGTAAATACACTTGCTTTCTAGGGCACTATATTTACATAACTCCAACAGTAATTGCGACTCAGACTGGGGATCAGTTGCTACTGCCTGCTATGACATGTCAAAAATGCATGTAACTTGGCATATATTTTGAAAAACGCCCATATAAGATACTAAGTCTGGGCTCTGATACCAACTCTATAGCACCCCACTCTCATATGGCATATTCCTGAACAATCCATCAATATACGAGCACATACTCTACAAGGTGGCAAGCTAGGGTAGTCAGTCGATCCTACTCAATTCAAAATTTTAGAAAATATCACACGCATATACGAAAAATCAATAATTGAACCTTTTTGGACACATTTTATTCAAACACATTTTCAGTCGCAAAATGTTACAAACAGTTAACACATCATCATCTATTCCAGTAATCATCTGGGCCCAATACAAAAAATTTCCAGTCATACAGTCAGCACACTTTTCAATTTGCATAAATGCTGTAGAATAATTGTGGAATACAATTTTTTGACAATACAAAGAAAGACTATAGACATATGAAGGTACAATTGATCTCAACCTCTAACTCTTATCCGTATGCAGTGGTTAGACTCCAGTTGGTCTAATGGGTAACTCCTCTGAGCCTGAAAGAAAAATGTTGTAATTTTGGGGTGAGTCTTACGAACTCAGTGAGTGGACCATCCTCGATGGCTTACTCATATCATATAATACGTCATCTCATACTTTAATTTCACATACACTTCATATCGTCATATAATACACAGCATTTCACCAATAATCATATTGCATCACATAACACTTTGATCACTTATTCCACATTTCACATTCAGAGCAGTCAAACAATTCATTTCGATTATTGAAAACATAGATATCAATTATATATGCAATGCACATAAGACTCACTTCTAATTGTTATTGTCGTGACCAAGTTCCGTTTTACTGGCCCATATCCCTTGTTGATACCAGGCTTGTTTCAAATATTGCCCCACACCCCTTTGTGGATACAGGGCATATTTACAACTAAGCCTATGGCTCTTATGTATATTCAGAGCTTTAAGCTCTTTCAGACTAGTCACTCCGATCACAACTGCCTTTATGTTATCATGCATTCAAGTAATGAAATGCATCAAATGACATAATATCGATCAGTTACTTTATTTCACTTTACACATTTGCTTTCATATGTCATCGGACCTAAGTCCAGTATTCAATAGTTATGTTGAGAATCACTTATTCCTTGCTCATTCACATTCAATGAAGCACTTCCAATATGATCATACTATTCAAACTCCTTGGAATATTAATGTCCAGAATTAACACATTCACATTCACATCAATATTAATTCAGTAAAGATGCTTAAACAAAACAATTAATTAAGAGAAGCCCATCTAGGTTGACTCACGGTATGCTCTAGTTTAGCATTTTCTTCGAAGATTTGGAAACGTCTGCATGTTAACATTCAATCTTGTGTGTCCACATCATGCAATACACACACTACACACACATTAGTAATTGTACAATCATATAAACATTCAACTGTACACATATGTATATGTGTTATGTATAATGCATGCTCAATTTGACTATTACGGGTATGTTTCCTTTATTTACATCTCATGATCATTCATGCCTTAAAACTCATATATATCTAATTTGAACTTAGGTTCACATCTCAATGATACAAATTTATTCTAAGTTCATCACTCAATCATGCACTAAGGTTCATAGCTCAATACACTTGATTATTATAACATCATCAATCAATCATTTAACAATCCTTTCCTAGTGAATTTAGATGACAATGAATTCTGGTAAAGAGGAAGGACAATGTGTGAGGAGCTTGTGGTTCAAATTTCATGACAATCGAAGTTATGTTCAAAAGAGTGAAGAGTGTTGAAAGCTGTCAAACAGCAATGCATGTTCTCTATCACGATCATGCTTGTGCATGATTTTGCAACTTCCTGATGTTTCCTCTCTATCATGATCGATAATGGTTTGTTTCTTTTTAGGGAAGAAACTTTCTTTCTTAATGATTAGATTATAAGAAACCAAACACTAAAAGAGAAGAGGCCTACTAGAGATACTTCTCAATTATGATCATCTATTTCGATTCAAATTTTCCTTTAAGGAAAAGTTTAGGCAATTATAGAATATGGATTATGAGACTTTAATACCTTGCTAATCTTCTTTCAAATATGAAAGTCAAGGATTGAGCTTGAAGAAATTAAATATATGTAGGTACATTTTTGGGATAATTTCCATGAAATCCCACTTGAATATCAGTTTACCAAATGTGTAAGCCTCTTAGAAAGCTACATTAGTAAAGCAGTATGCTATTAGTTTATACCCTATAGTCAATCAATTGGTTGTAATTTAGTAACAAAATAATTAATAAAGGCATTATTTATCTTTATGTATTAATTGCATTTGATATTTTAATACTAAAGTTAAAATCCCTAGAATAATTACTATGCAATTGAAATTATGATAAGATCATAACTATGACATTCAATTTACATTTATGTATTATTCCTCAATATTCCTAGTTGTAGTTTCATCAAGACAAGATATTAATAAAACGATAAAACTAGCACACATTATATATCTTTCTTGTGAAGAAAGTAATTGATCTCATAAATTAAAGTATAAAGATACTTAAACTAATGTGTGGGTGCTTATTAGAGAATAAGTTAACTAAACTGACCCAACTATTAGGATCCCCAATGGAATATTACTTATGTGTCTATAGATTTTCTCTTAATGATGGTTGTATAATTGATCCTTAGACTTGAGATTACTAAGGTATCTCATCTAGGAATTATTGTGTTTTAATGCTACTTATGAACTGCCCTAGGATAATTTAGTCGGTAGTACTTAGACACAGTATGAACCATATAGAGATAGTGAGTAAGCCAACAAGTTACATTCTCCAAAAAAAAAAAAGAGTAAGCCAACAAAGGATTTGTCACTTTAATGTAATGGGAGAGAATGTTCTAATATTTTTATTCCTAGTGATTTATGGAATTCTATAGCCAAATTAAATTGACATTTGAAAAGGTATTTTTAAATATCAATTATAAATCAATTACTAATTAGCAAGAATGAATATAATTGGATACAAAAGATTAGGCACTATATTCATACTCTGTCCAATTGGAACATTGGATGAAGAAAGGATTAAATTATACATCATAACTATGCATGGACAGGTTAAGTCAAACCACTTTGATATTCCTGATATTTCGGTAGTTATAATATGTTACTAGACGTCAATCTTGATAGACGTCAATTTTGATCTATGATTATAAATTTTTTAATTAGATAATTAAAGATAAATTGAAAGGAGTTTTAATTTATCTGATTCTAATTATAAATTAGAATTATGATTTATAATCATTGCCAGTATATTAGAAATCTAATGGGTCACACATTAAAGAGCAGTTTGTGAAGGAAAAATCAATTTTAATTAAATAAGACTTAGCTATAAAGTTTGAGAAACTTTAGGAATCAAATATGAGATATTTGATTTTATTAAAATTAAATTAATTATAATTAGAGTATGAATTTAATTATAATTAAGGTATTTAATTTTAATAGAAATTAAAAAACTAATGCTTTTTCTATAAATAGGAATAAGAATAAGGGAGCTAGCACTCTTACTTAATTCCTCTCGAAGAGTTGAGAAGTTGCTTTGTGGATACCGTTAGATGCTGCGAATAGCTCATGGTTGACACATCGAATAGCTTTTAAAGGATTTCAACCAAAAAAACAAATTATATACAATTTCTTATTTTATAATTCGTGTTTAATTATTTAAGTTATTCAATTATTAGGATCAAATTGGAAACCATAATTTTTTTTGTTGCGCTTTTGAATTGATCATGATTGTTTTCCAACATATGTATGGATGAGGTAACTTTCATCATATAAAAGGATAGGTCATAGGCTCTGAATTAATGTTAATTTCATCTAATCCCTACATAAGAAGATTCCATATCAAGATTAGTGGAGGATGATTTCCTTGTAGAGGACAATTAGATTCTCCTATCAATGGAGACCATTTTTATAATAACGAGGGAAGATATGGAAGCCTAATGGCTAGACATTTCAAATGGGAAATTATGATGAATTGATGCGCTCTTCAACTTTTATTTAGTCCCCTACCAGTAATGAGGTTTGGTACCTGAATAACTCATTCTAAGGTTCTTATTAATAATACTCCTCCTAATTTTCTTGTCACTTCTCATACATTAAATCTTTTAGAGGTCCTAATGCTAACTATTGATAATGTTTCTAAAATAAGTGATGTTTAATAGGTGTCTTCTTATAATGTTAAGTTTACTAAAGATAGTATGAATGTGAATGTAGGGGAGTATGTTCAAGTCATGATCTCACCTAATGGTTCTATGAAGCTATTAAAACTGTGAAAAGTTAGGTTCAAAGGCCTAGAATAGGGTCTCTAATTATTATAAATGCTAATGTTTACGTTCTCTTATAACATAAGGGGGCTTAATGACCATAGAAATTAGAGGATGGTGTTAAATTATATTAGACAAATAAAGCATATTATATTTGGCCTTTTGCAGACTAAGTTAAAAAATGAGAAATACTCTAATCTTTGGTTATTCAAGACTAAGTGAAAACTTGTAACCATTGGTTATTCAACACTAAGTGAAAACTTGTAACCATTCATAATAAACATCATCTTAGGAGAATTGTAGTGGCATATGATCCTAATTATATCAAGCTCATTTGATACCTTTCTTCTTCTTAGTGTATCCATATGTTAGTGGACCTTATAGGCATAGAAATAACCTATTTTACATTTGTTCATACATCTAATTTTTCTTTTCAAATATACTTAATAATCGTAGGTTGCATGATGTTTTAATAGGCATTTTAGCAAGTTTTTAGTTGTTAATTAATTGATTCATGCATGTTTAGGTTTAGAATTGTGATAGTAGGTTATATGTTTGTATTTTGAGTGTTATATGGGTTAGAGCATATTATTAAGCTTTAATTTTATATGTTTGATGTGTTTGTTAATGCTTGAGATCAGATATTGAAGAACGGAGAAGATTTGGAGGAAACCTAGAAGAGGACCCAGAGCCACAATCATGACAGAGACCATCTCATCAAGCCACAATCATGATAGAGATCATTTCAGTAGGCCACGATCATGGCCTGTGGGCGGACAGGTAGGGATTGGCCTCTCAAACTTAAATTTTCGCTAGTTTTTTCAAACTTTTGAGCTCAGGTAAAACCTAGTTTTTACCCTAATTAGAATCTAAATTAGTTGATTCACAGTTGAATAATCAAGTTGGTCACTTGATTATGGTTTAGACTGTAGTGTTGCGATTTGTCTCTGTGTAAGTAAAAGAGTTTACTTCAAGGGAATGATGTATTTCATATCATGATAGTAGTTGACTATCGATAATGACACCATTAAATGAATCTGGAACCACATATGTTTTTAAAGAATAAAGTAGGTCATTACTTTAATCTTAAAACATACACTTTAGTATTCTTTTATTACGAATCATAATCGTGATGAGTGGTGAACTCATATATATTTCATTATAATTCTTGATATGATCAGAATGGATTTTTATAATGTATCAATCCAGTGTCTGCATGCTGGAATTATTAATTGAAACATGTATCAGGGAACATTCACTCAAATAAAGAGTTTATAGTAATATCATCACTTCTATATGTTTAACAGAGATTGGTGCTTAAACTGGTGCCAGTAGTTTAATGGACTAGCTACCCATGAAGTCTAAATACTAAAATGAGATCTTGTGTGTTAATCACCATATAAAGTAAAATGAGAGATTTAGAAGGAAAAACCAAAATAAGGGCAAAACGATAATTTTACCCTTTATTATGTGGATGGCTATAATATGGTTCATAATAGAGTTTGCAATTGGACATCTTATTTGAAATATGTGTTCTCATAATATCTAGTAATTCAAGAGTTCAACTAATTTTCTTTAATGGAATGACAATTTGTTAATAAGCTGCAATTAATTCTAATGAGAGTAAATTAATTCCAGGCTTATTGGAGCTTAAATTATATAAATCCAATGAGATTCTCTACTTGGATTTTAGGAAGGTTGTCAAGCAAAGTAAAAAATATAAATACATGTTATTGGAAATAAGAAAGAAGAAAGGACCGAATTAGATTCGAAATAATAATATCGGAATAATTTAATTAAGAGTTAATTAAATTGGGTTTTAAAGCCTACGATTGAAGGTTAGGCTTACACTAATGAATTGTTAATTAGAAGCCTAAATGAACATTTAATATTAGGCTAGACTTTGGTTTGATTTGATTAATTAAAATAATTAAATTAAAACAAGTTTTACATGCACATTTAGCTATAAAACTGAAATATACCCTCCTTTTTTTTCTCACGTCTAATTTGGAAGGGGGGAGACCCTAGACTACAGGAGTCTATCAAAATTTTGCTTTTGCTAGGCCTATAGCGTAAAACCAACTTTCTTACGATTACGAGGTTCATTTGAGTATGAAATTCAATCTTGGGAATACAGTATTCCACTTCTTTGACTACCCAAAGCTTCAATACATTTATCAATCCAAAAATTTCTATTGGAGCCGGTGCTATCTGAGAATTGTTTTTGATCTGGATTTGAAAATTTTACCTTTTTTCTGTTTGATATCATCTCGACTACTTGTTTCTGCACTACTAATCATTGCAAAATGCATTTGAAGGTGGGTCGATTCCCTTTTTTGACCACCGGCAGCCCTGGCTAAGTCATCAAAGGCAGAAATGGTTATAACGGTGAAATAAAAAATGTTACCCTCTTTTTTGACCCCTACCCTGAACCTCCTATAATCAGTATCATACATAGCCTGTCCCTACTCAAACCCATCCATTACCCTGGATCTGAAAAAAAGGGTCTTCGTTTGTATCTTTAGATTTAGAAAAGGGTTACTCTTTTAAAGGTACAGATGAGGCTTTAACCGCTGCTGCTAATTATTATTTTTATGATTTTTCAAAAGAGCCTTTGAAACCTACTTGCACATTTAGCATTGAATTGCTAAATTTAAGATGGTTTTTATCATGCTTTATCATCATTAAATGGCGTAATGATCTTATCATTAAATGGTTTAATGGTTGTCTTTTAATGATGGCATGTAATCTCTTAGCATTCATTTGATTAAAGAAGGAGGAGGTGCATTTGATGTACTATCGCCCTTCTTTCATCTCATAACCGAAAATGAGAGGTCTCATTTATGTTATTAGTCTTTTCATATAACGATCTTAAACAAATGAGAGGGTCTTCTTTATTGGCTTCTTTATGTTTGATTAAAGAATAAAGTGATGCATTAGATGCACTTCACTTCTTTCTTTCATCTATAACCGAAATTAAGAGAATGAAATGAAGGGTTATTGCATTTTTGACTCACTCTCTCCTCTCTTGCATATGCTAGCCGAAACTTGAATAAGAAAAATCTCATTTTTTGCTTCTTTCTACTAAGGAAAATCTTCTTAACTATTTCTTCTCCTTTCCCACCAAAGGATCTTATTAACCAAGCTGTCCAAGGAGAACAAGTGGTAGATCAGATTGGTCGAGGACACAATAACGAGGAGATGATACATTGATAAGGAGAGGATACAAAAGCGAGGAGTCAAAGTTGTAGCAAGGATTCGGTATAATTTCCATCTTATTCTTATGTTAGTTATATTCCTTATATTGTATCATGTTTCACATAAACATGTTGATTTGGTTATTATACTTCGAAAGAAGTTTTCGAAATCTACCGTTTTTCCAAATCTAGCATGCTTTTTTTAATCGAACAATTGGTATCAGAGCCATTTTATTATGCATGATTTTGGTTCCTATATGTGATGCATGGGTTGGCCATTAATTTTTGTATGCTGCATATTTTTATGTGATAGAAAATATATGGTGTATGTTTTGTTTTCTTGGTTGTCCATAGAATATAGTTTTACCTTGTAAGTTTTCTTTGTTTATTTTGTAACAAGCAGGGTGGCCTATCATCGTCATGTTTCCTCCTTGGCTTCATTTTTCTGTTTTCTTTGATTTTGTAATGTACAAATTTCTGTAATATTGAAGATGGAGCAACCATAGATCAAAGAAAAGACTAGGTAATGGTTTCGGTGTATCCTTTTGTGCATTGGCAAAGTTTCAGTTTTGTGAAAACCAAAATGCTGGAATTTTGTTTTAATAAAGTTTCGGTTTTTTGAAAACAAAGTGATGGAAGTTTTGTTTGAACGAAGTTTTGGTTTTATGAAACACAAGCGTTGGAATTTTTTAGTTTCAGGTTTTGCAAAAACAAGTGCTGGAATTTTTGGTTTCAAAGTAACAAAATTCGGTTTTATGAAAATGCCATTACACACTTTTTACTAAATGGGCCAGGTCATGTGAATGAAGAGTTCGAAGCGGAAGATCCAAGTCCAAGAAGAAATTTTTGAGCCTAAAAGGCTTGTAATTTTATTTATGTTCTAGGATGGACAATCAAAAGTGGCTTATTAGTTCATGAGATGAATGGATAAATGGATGCAAATAATATGTGATATTATGTTATTGTATGCCATTTAGAAAATTGCCAACTGATCAGCTCTTTGTTTCGATCTAAAGATCAATCCCTTGGAAACCGAATCAAAAATAATTTAATTCCAAGGATTGCAGTACAGGATGCAACCTCGGGTCATCTCACTTAATTAGAACCAAGCGAAAAAGGTTTAAGCTAGCCTAAATGTGAAAATTGCAAAAAAAGTTGATAAAAAGGGGGGTTTTGGATCATTGATCAAAATTAAGGAAATTAAACTAAAATTCAAGAAGAATGTAAAAAAAGTATATTTTTGGATTTTTGGGAAAAATGAAATCGACAATTCAAATGACAAGTGAATGAGATAAAATCCTCTTGAAAACAAGCTTAGGCTATCATGGTTCAAAACAAATTTTCTGGGAGTTAAATCCACTAAGTTTTCAAATAATCAACCTTAAAGGACTCTTTAAGTCCAAGGTTTCAATCAATGAACTCCATTTCTTAAAACCTTGTTAAAAGCATCTTAGTGTGTGAAATGGATAAGTTAATGCAAGTGGTCACTTAGATCAGGCACAATCTCGATATCAAACACAACTAAGTAGATAAAGAAGATTAAGACAATCACCAAAAGACATATATGAAACTTCATACATTAAGCATCAAAATTCTACATATAACCATATCCATAACACAAAACATTGATCAACACTTGATTAAACTCTAACCAAGCTAATTTAACTACAATACCGTAAACCCTAACTGAGAGATTTACAATAATATAATTAAACTTTGACAATGATAGATTACTCCCTTTTGAATCCCCGTGAGCACAAGCCGCTGCTACATTTTCAAGAGGATGGAAGACCTAGCCGTACATAAATCTGGAAATCCTCATCATTGCTGAAGCTCCGTTGTCACCCATGGCAGAGATGGAGATTGGCTGTGGAGAATGAAGATTGTGGATGAGAGGTGGAATCGTAGATGATGGTCGCAGACAGAGATGATAGTGGTGAAGTGTCCGATGGTCTCTCCTTCTTCCGAATGACTTCTTATCTCTCCAATGTTTTGAATCCCCCTTCCGCTAACCCAATTTGGCAAGTTTTTAAAGGATGGATCACAGGTCGAATACTCAACTTCTCGCCGCGACGTGGAAGGAGTTGTTCCGCGACATGTGCTTCTTGGATCACTCGTCGCGGCGTAACAATTAATCAACGCCACGGTGCATTGTTGTGTGCTGATACGCCGCGGCGAGATGACTAGTGTACGCCGCGATGTGCCTTCTTCTTGATGCGCCGCGACGTCTGTGAGGGAGCTCACGTCCTGTTGACTTCCACCTCCTTTTGGCTCCTTTTTCCTTACAATATGCAATAACAATTTGCAGTATCAATTGTCTTTAGAAAAATTATAATGCCATTAATGTTAATTTGTAACAATTTTACTACCAAATTGCATAAAATATAAGCTCACCATAAGGTACTAATTTAATCCCAAAATCATGAATTAAGAGTCAAAAAGTGCATTAACATCCATGAAAGCGTAGCCAATTCATATGATAAACTTGGGGTCAATCAGAATGCGATAGAAGTGAGAAGTTTTCTTAACTTAGTTTGTTATTATTAGTGCTTTTTCAAAGGGTTCTTAGTAATTGATTCTCTAATCACCAAGTTACTTTGAAAAGGTAAAAAGTTTGAATGGAATGATAGATGCCAAGCTAGTTTTGGGTAGTTAAAGAAGATGCTCAACGAGGCTCTAGTGTTGACACAGCCAACTCCAGGCAAAGAGTATGCCATATATAGTGATGCTTCTAAGAATGGTCTCGGTTGTGTATTGATGCAACTTGGGAATGTCGTGGCTTATGCCTCGAGGTAGTTAAAGTCGTATGAACGAAACTACCCTACACATTATTTAGAATTGGTAGCAATGATGTTTGCCTTGAAAATTTAGTAGCACTACTTATATGGGGAAGGATGTAAAGTATACACGGATCATAAGTGTCTAAAGTACCTACTCACACAGAAGGAGATAAATTTGAGGCAACGGTGTTGGCTAGAATTTTTTAAAGACTATGATTACATAGTTGACTACTACCTAGGAAAAGTTAATGTGGAAGCAGATGCTTTGAGTAGGAACTCTATTTCAGCATTGTCATTGCAACATAGTAGATGGAGATTTGCACTAGATGGAGCTTTGATAGCTTAGTTAAAAGCACGTCCTGACTTAAGACAAATGATAGTATAGGCAAAGAAAGATGATGACAAGTTACAAAAAATTGTACAAGAGGTTCAATAAGGGAAATAAACTGATTTTGTAGTGAAAGATGATATAAGTCTGTACTTTAAAAGTAGATTATGTGTACTAGCAGTAAAGGACTTGAAGAAGAAGTTATTACATAAAGTCTATAATACTGTGTTCACCATGCATCTTGGGGGTAACAAGTTGTATTAGGACTTGAAATAATTTTACTGGTGGCTAGGAATGAAGCGTGATGTAGTGGACTATGTTTCCAAGTGCTTGACTAGTCAACAGGTGAAAGCTGAACATTAAATCCCATCTTACCTGTTGATTCCCATTCCAATTCCACAGTGGAATTGGGATAATATCACCATGGACTTTGTTACATATCTACCCCTTATACAAAGAAAACATGATGTGGTATGGGCTATAGTAGATAGGTTCACCAAATTAGCTCATTTTTTACCTATCCGACCTGATTATTCTATGGATCGGTGACAACAGATCGTAACATTAGTCAAAATAAGCTAGACTACTACTATGGCAGTGGTGAGTTTAGGTCGATCCCAAAGAGAGTGTGTGTGAAGTTGTTGAAATGAAATTAATTAGTTTTTAGCTTTTGGGGGGTTTTGGTTTTAGAAATAAGAAAATAAAATAAAACTAACCTAATGAAAATAAATTAAAAGAAACAAAAAAAATGAAGAAAGTAGTGAATTCGTTGGGAATTTGGTTCTTTGGTTCAATCTCGGCCTACACCCTAATTAAACATTTTTTTAATGATTTATTGTTCTCAAATCTCTCCTAGAAACTATTAATCGTTGGTTAATAATTAACATGATTTTTTTCCTTAACTAGTGTTTAATCAAGATATGATCGTTAATTAAACTTAGCTACCGAATAACCTAGGGTACGATCTCTAGATTCAATTAGGTAGTAGCATTATGAATTAGGAAAATAGAAAAATCAAGGCAAGAATCATATATGATGTGTCATCTAGCCTAGGTTATGTTATCCCTAATGATTACGAATTATTAGTCGCCACTTGTGATTTTCAAATATAACAATTATAGATTGTATCAAAATTATAGCAATAGGTTTGTAAATAAACAATCCAATGAACGCTTTCAAGTCATCTTTTCACAATACCCAATGGGTTCATATACAAATAATCGAACAATAACGAGAATACGATTATCTATTAACAAAACCCATATCAATTAACATAGGAAAACATAATCAATTTCTAAAGAGAGAGAAAAAAACAACAAAAACAAAGAAAGAGTGCTTAACCAGGTCATTGGCATCGATGTCGCCTCCGAAGCAGCGTAGGGAAGCAACCCCTCCATACGTCTCCTCATGGTGGAGAACTTACCTTCATCTTTGTACTCTCCCGAGCTCCTGAAGTTCCCACTTGATTTAGCCTAAAAACCCTCTTCAGCTGACACTCCCTTGCTCCTTTTCTATGCTACTATTATTCTTCTCTATTTTTCTAATTAGTTCCTGGTCCACTCCATTGTTCACTTATTTAAAATACTCGCCACTATTGAACGTCTACGCTTTATGTTATGGAATAATTTCATAATCAATTAAGCACTTATCAATTTCCACCATACTTAGCTTTTAGCCGTCCTTGAGCAAAACATTAAAATTAAGCTCAAAGACCTAAAAACATTTACTCAATTCCCACACATGTTCGAATAATATATAATCATAAGCAAAGATGAATGACTTTCAAAAATCATAGCAAAAAGTCAACATTCAAAGTTTTTACTCATGATCAATCAACATTCATCATCTTTAAAAACTGAGTAATCTAATGGTAGACTCAAAAAATTTGTTTAACAAAAATATATCCATAGGTACACTCAATACCATTCATGATCATGCCATTCCACAACTTTGCATATCATTTCATTTCTCCACCACTAACGTTCACATGCAAAATTATGGATCAAAGGACTCTTCAAGGTTGTAATATGGGTAAAGGGTAACGTGAGATGTATTTGGGTCAAATAGCATTATAGACATTAAAGTTAGTGAAATAAAGCAACACTTAATGTGACATTAAGTGCAAAAAGGAACTTTCCATCACAATTGTGTACATCAATTATGATGAATGCAAAAATGATGTTTCACCATTCAAACTCAAGCTCCCATACACAACCACATGAAGCATAAATCACTAACAAAAGTTGATCATAATTGGTGTGGAGTGACCATTGAAAGCAACATTCACCTTATATTTAACATACTCAAATAACCCATTCAATACAACTTTAGGAGGATGCATTAATTATAAATAACTTTTCAACATATATACACTTCCTCATTGATACATTTATTTAAACATGTCCTTTTTCTTTTTATTTCTTTTATTTCTTTTATTTTGCTTTTCTCTTTTCTTTTCTCTTTCCTTTCTTTTCTCTTATAAAAATTAAAAGAAACTAAAGTAACATGGGGATTTCAATGGTAAGACATAAAATAGCCTCCCAAGCTTATAACCAACCCATACATATGTACACCCCTACACTTATACCTTTGTATATCCTCAAACTCAACAATTAATAAATGTTCCACTGGCTTTAAGGCTTGGGAAGGACATTTGGTTAGGGTTAAAGCATGTAATATGGTTAGTACACAAAGAAAATGCAAATAAATCTCAAGGGGGCTTATCAAAAAAGGAAAAATCATATAATGGGTAGGCTATTTAGCCAATATAGTTCAGAAAGGAAAGGAATGCCTAATCATTTCCATGTTAATGCATGTGATAAAATGTGGTCTCGAATAGAAATTCAAGGTAAAATTAGGATATACATATCATTAAGGTCACACATTATCAAAAGATAATGAGACTGATATGATTGTGTCATTCTAATAAGGCTCAAAATCTCACCGACATTGTGTACCACTAGTCACTACTCTTCTAAAGATAATGCACATCGACCAATTGTAAGAGTGAAAGTACATACTAAAGTTGTTATCAAATTCTCTAGTCAACTCATTCTCTATCATGACTATATAGTCCTAAAAGAAATAGAAAGTGAGAAAATGTTTGTTACATTTGTTTTATTCGTTATGCCATTTTGATTGAAAACTTAAAAACAAGAAAGAAACAAACTAGCATAAAAACAAACATGCATAAAGGAAATAAATGCAAAAAATTAAAGAAAAGAAGTAAACTTCCCTTGGGTTGCCTCCAAGATGCACCTTTGTTTAGAGTTGCTCGCTCGACTCCTTCTCCTCATGTGACAAAATTGTGATCTTCAGGTGTGACATGTGCTTCCTCCATTTGAGGTTATTCTGGATAGGGCCTTAGTTGATAATCCGTCATATTTAGCGTCTTCCCTATCCTCAGACTCTTGATCTCTATTGAGTTCCCACATACTAGAAATATCTCGAATGTCTCTTGACTTTCTTCTTCGTTCACTTTCTCCAACCTGTTAGGTAAAAGTAAAGAGTCATTCTCAACCATAATTATGAACTCCGTACTTACCTCCGAGTTAAAAGATGTCTTTTTCTACTTTGAACTCCTCCTCTACTTGTTCCACACAAGATACATCTCGAGTATTACACTCAAGATTTGTTGGAGTTATGTAAATATAGTACCCTGGGAAGCAAGTGTGTTTACATGTAACTTAATCTTCTTCCAGTTACAGTTTTGTAATGAAAATATTTGTTATTAATAAAACAAAAGAGTTTGGTTTTATTTGTATAAGAATAATATAACTAGTCATAAGGAACCAAGATTCTTTTGTTAATAATATACATATACATGAAGATGTATGGGAAACATGAATATTATTAGAATCTAAATTAATGGATTCACAGTTGAATAATCAAGTTGGTCCCTTGATTACGGTTTATACTATAATGTTGCAATTTATCTCCATATAAGTAAAATAGTTTACTTCAAGGGAATGATGAGTTTCATATCATGATAGTAGTCAACTATCAATAATGGCACTATTAAATGAATCTAGAATCAAGTATGTTTTCAAGAATAAAGTAGGTCGTTACTTTAGTCTTAAAACACACATTTTAACATTTGCTTATTATGGACCACAATCTTGATGAGTGGTGAACTCATATGTGTTTCATTATAATTCTTGATATGATTAGTATAGATTTTTACAGAGTATTAATCCAGTGTCTGCATATTGGAATTATTAATTGAAACATGTATTAGAGAACATTCACTCAAATAAAGAGTTTATAGTGATATCATCACTTCTAGATGTTTTATGGAGATTGGTGATTAAACTGGCGCTAGTCGTTTGATGGACTAGCTACCCATCAAGTCTTAACACCAAGATGAGATCTTGTGTGTTTATCACCATATAGAGTAAACGGGAGATCTAGAAGGAAAAACCAACATAGGGACAAAATGGTAATTTTACTCTTTAATGTGTGGATGGCTATAATATGGTTAATATTAGAGTTTGCAATTGGACATCTTATTTGAAACATATGTTCTCATAATATTTAATAATTTAAGAGTTCAACTAATTGTCTTTAGTGGAATGACATTTAGTTAACAAGCTGAAATTAATTCTAATGAGATTAAATTAATTTCGGGCTTATTGGAGCTTGAATTATATAAGTCTAATTAAATTCTCCGTTTGGCTTCTAGGAAGGTTATCAAGCAAAGTAAGAACTATAAATAGAGATTTTAAAGCCTATGATTGAATGTTGGGCTTAGACTAATTAATTGTTAACTAGAAGCCCAAATGAACATTTAGAAATGGGCTAGACTTTGGTTTAATTTAAAACAAAGTTATTAAAGATAAAAGAAGGTGGATTTTAGGTTTTAATGGGCTAAATGTGCAGCTGCACATTTAGCATTGGTTTGCTATATTAAAGATGGTTTTTAACATGCTTTATCATCATTAAATGGAGTAATGATGTTATCATTAAATGGTTTAATGGTTGTCTTTTAATGATAACAATAACCTTTCAGCATTCATTTGATTAAAGAAGAAAGAGGTGCATTGATGAACTATCTTTCTTCTTTCACCACAAAAATCGAAAATGTTAAGACAATAGAGAGGAAATTAATGATGGAGTTGGAAACTTTATTTTAAGTGTGAAGTCTTCGGTGGAGAAGAGAACACTAAGAAGTTGGTTGTTGCATAAAATAATCCTTAAATCCTACCCAGAGGTCACAAGCAGCGTGATAAATGAGGGTAAGGCCTACAGTAAAGTTTGACAGGGATGCAATTAAGCAACAATAAATAAACTGATCAAAGTTCTACTCCTTGATGTATTTAAGAGATGGGAGATCCGTGATTGAGATGTCTCCTTACGAGAAAAAGGTACCATTGATATAGCCAATAAAATTAGAAATGACTAAATTAATTTGAATCTAATTTCACCAGACAAGGAAGTTTGTATAATTTAATGGTGTGGTTAAGAAGCATATGTTTTGGTTGAATGGTAATATAAGTAATTTTTTGTCATTGTTTGTTTATGTGAATTTGTTGTTGGCTCTTATGATATTGTTATTTTATTTATATGTTGTTCTCGACAATGTTCAAAGATGATATAAGAAATTATATGTTTGGTGTGGGCTGAGATACTATAATAAAGTGAGTACAAATAAAGAGATATATTGTATTTCTTGTTATTGATCTATAAGATGTATAAACTTTGTTATGTACAAGATATGAAAAAAAAATTTTATAATAAGATATACAACTAAAAGAATTTATATACTAGCTAAAATTTTAGGAATATTGGTATTTGGGGGATAATCTGAGATTAGATATATAGTTTGCAATGTCAAAGTAGCTAATTACTTGGCCCTTTCAAAAGAAGTAAAGAGCATATTATATAAATGACAATTTTTTTAACAAGCAATTTCCATACGAAGGTTGTATAGTAATTCTTAATTTATAATAACAGAACTCTTATTTTATGTTTGTAGTGCCCAAGCCCCTCGTTTCCATTCATTTCTTTTCCTCTTTGATGGCCAAATTTTCTTCTTGGCTGGTTGGTTCCTGATGATGATCACTCGCCAGCTTTTTCTCAACTTCTTTGGTCCACTCCCGCAGACTTTTCACTTCATCCTGTAACATAACCACGTCATCACATCAATTCCAACTAAGATATATAATTGAAATAAATAATTAACCTCCGATTTACAATAATACTAATGTCAATCAGCTTAAAAAGTATGTTTTATACGTAATTAGGCTACCAAATTCATACTCCCAAGACTTCAATAGGTATAACCAACGAAAGGTTATAGAAATGATTTTTTTTTAAAAAAGGGATGTCAAACCATTAAAGCTTGAAGCATAAGTATGATGAGTTTCCTCTCTTCTTCCTGGGATACAGGCATATTGGAATTGAAATTGGCGGTGAGCTTCCTCACAAGCTCAGAAATTCCTTCCTGGTCCATGTCGACTACTAATCATAGTAACACACACAAACAAAGAGGAAAAAAAAAAAATAGTTTAATTACAAATATAATTAAAGACGAAATTTAATAAAGAACAACAAGAAGTATCCACGTACGCTTAAGCCCTTGCGAAAACAGTGATGGTGATGGTGGTTTTGCAATGTTGGGAGGGTGACCCAAATTGAGGCCCGACGAAGAAAATGTAGCCAACCGCTCGGTTGGATGGATACCCATTGCATGTAGCTGATCCATTTTGGCCAAGGTCTCCCATGCAATTTTGGCTGAGCTAATTCCCTGAATCTGAGCTCTTACACTTGGCTCGCATGAGACTTGAATTGCGTTTAACGCCACGTTGTTCTTCTTTGTCCAAGCGTCGTAGTCAAGTTCCGTATTGTTTGTGCGAGAACTTCCTTCAATTATGTCCCACAAACCTTGCCTTGACAGATAGCTTTTCATGTGATCACTCCAATCCTGATAATTCGTTTTGTTTTTAGAATCATCAGTTGAATTATTTGGGTCCATAGTCAGCCTGTAGAAGAATGAACGAATTAGCTAGCTAGTGATAAATTCAATAATCGACTATTGAATGATTATGGTCCATATTTTGAAGTACGGTTATATATGGATGAGTTGACAATTAACTTTAATTTACGTCGACAATATTTATTTTCATAAGGAATCAATAAAAAAGGGTTGAGAATCACCATTCTCAATCAATTTCTTAGTGTAGGTAAGTCCAGTAATTGACTCAAGTTAAAGAAATCATGTTATACTATTTCATTTTTGACGATGAATCGAGACAAATGACTGATATTTGAATAGGAAAAAGAGAATTAAGTAAGGTGATGCAACCGTAAAGTGTAGAACTTCCATTTTAACCAAGCATATGTCAGTTCCTTTGCTCAGGAGCACTGTATACTATAGTAAGAAAAAAATAATAATAATGATCAACATGAATCTGAAACAAGCTCTTACAAGGAGACATTTGGGATATGAGAGATCTGAGGCATATCAGAAGCCATTCTTGTGAAAGCTACAGTGATCTGTAAGAAGAAATTTCGATTTATTAAATTAATCGATGCTTCAACTCACTTCAGCTATTCCAAGCACTTACACCAAAGTAGCCAAAAATCTGTTTACATCATAACAAATCTGCTAAAAAGGAGATATATACTTACATCGTTGACGAGTTCGGAGTTTTCTCTAGCGTGTTCCGGAGGTGGAAAACCAAGGAACTTGCAAAAAGCACAAGATATGTAATTGCAGTAACCAAGTTCAGAGCCTTG
>JANZLC010000005.1:30647139-30657320 GCA_026413385.1 Erythroxylum gracilipes
AATCTGTGGAACAACAAATGAGCAAAGTACAGGTAATAGACTCAACTATATTGGGCAAAGCCACAGTATTACAACTATTGCTATTACTTTAAAGATCAACTGTAAAAGCATTAACTAGAAAGCTTAGCAGTAGCATTATCTTACTATATATGAAGGTTTGGTTACTTTGGTCTTTTAGCATTGAAGTCCGTCATCCAGACAACTAGATTCATTTTAATGAGTTTATATTGATGAGTAGTTGTTCCCTAATCCAATGAATACATTCCCCCTGAATCAACTGTTTTGGTTTCTCTACACCCTTAAAGAACTCGTTATTCCTCTCCTTTTAGATTTTGTATACATACGAGACAAGTTTTTGACTACATTTTCTTCTTAGTCAATAAAAATCAAGTTTTTGACTGAATTTGATGCGATACCTTTCAACTTCCCCAGTCAACAATCCAATTACCAAAACAACAAAATCCAAATCAACACTTCTAAAGCAAATCCCAGATAAATCACAATGTCTACTAAAAAATCAAAATTTCAGATAGAAAAATGAGTTGGCAAACAAGTGCTAGCCTATAGTTAAACCAAACTGACAATTTTATCAGCCATTGACACTATCACGACACAGTCATTGTTTCTCACTTCCATCTTTGACTGCAGCTATAACGTGTACTTGCTTAGTTTTAATGTTCATATTTCGGTAAAAGGAAAACACACACACACATATGTTCTGATTTTCAAACATTTCAAAATCTCTCTTTACATTTAGCGTATAAAAAAAAGGGCCTAAATGAAGATTAGTAATGTAACATATTGAGAAAGATTAGTACTTTTTTGCATAATCTAGTAGCTAGACCCCTAGGAAAATAGAAACAACTCACCTGAAAATATATATCAGCTTTGCCGAACAATGAACGCCTGGGTCTGCATTTTATGGAAAACAAATTAATTGAACTCATTCGATATAAACTTGTGAAAACCAAAGGCCAAGGTTTGTCGGCACTAACCTTTTCTTGGTGAAAGCTACAGTTTGCTATGATGGATAGAAGCTTGTGTTGTTTTTTCAATTGGCGAAGGAAGAGAAGCAATTGATGAGAGAGAGTTGTAGGAGTTGAGGAAAACCCAAAAATACCTCTGAGAGACAATCGTGAAAGCATGAGTTCATTGGACAAAAAAATGAAAAAGAAAGAAACGAAGAAAATTACTGGTGCTAATTCTTGGTTTCAGTTTTTTGCTACAGGGATTGTTTATGGGTCTCACGTAATGGGTAAGAGAAAAGCTTAAGAAAAAAAAATCTGTTATTAGCAGAGAGTGAAGGAAGACAATCGCGACAAAATTGCCGCGAAAAAATGTAGGAATCACTTCCATTCCTCTAGATTATTAGAGGAATGGAGTATTCCTTAAAACCAATCAGAGGAATGGAGTATTCCTCAAAACCAAGGAATGAAAATGTTACCTCTGGAATGATAGGTTCGTCCCAACCATTAGTTTTCATTCCATTCCCATACATTTTTTCTTATACCCTTCAAACAAGCACCCCATAACTACTCCAGATGCAATTCAAATATAGCACACATTGCCATAACTACTCAAACTGTAGTGAGTCGAATCACAGGAGAAAATATTTCGTTAAAATCAATACCTTCTTTATGAGCATATCCTTTTACCACCAGTTTAGCACGATATCACTCCACTTGATCATCACCACTTCATTTGA
Source organism: Erythroxylum gracilipes (assembly GCA_026413385.1). Taxonomy (NCBI): domain Eukaryota; kingdom Viridiplantae; phylum Streptophyta; class Magnoliopsida; order Malpighiales; family Erythroxylaceae; genus Erythroxylum; species Erythroxylum gracilipes. The sequence goes on from JANZLC010000005.1 coordinate 30,648,845, forward strand.
TCATGTAAACCCATTTATTGCTAATAGGTCTTCTTCCTTGTGGTAGTGATACCAGCTCCCATGTCTTATTCTTATGCAGAGCTTCAATTTCTTCATGCATGGCTGCCATCCACTGAGATGCATCTGAACTAGTCATTACTTCTTGAAGAGTTGATGGCTCTCCATCCTCAGTTAAAAGATAGTATGCAATATTGCTCTCCATAATATAATCTGAGTGCCAGCTCAGTGCTCTTCTTATATGAGTTGGTCTCCTAGTATCTGGAACATCATATTCAACTGGTTCTTGCTCCTCATGCTCTAGTGCAGCTTCAGAAGAATCATTTTGATCAACTTCTCTAACCACATGTACTGTTATAATTTCTGGATTCTCTTGTACAGTGCCAACATTTTCTGCCTGCTCTTGATCCTTATCTTCTATGAAGATAACATCCTTACTGATAACAATCTTATGGGCACTATGATCCCACAGACGATACCCCTTCACACTTTCAACATACCCTAAGAAAATACATCTTCTTGATTTTGGACCCAACTTTGTAATTTCTTGGGCATTAAACATCGCATAGGCTGGATTTCCAAATATATGGAGGTTGGAATAATCCACTAGTTTACCAGTCCACATCTCCATCAATGTCTTCAACTCAATTGTAGTTGATGGAGCTCGATTCACCACATAATAGGTAGTATTGACAGCTTCTGCCCAGAATTTCTTATCTAAGCTTACAGTTATCAACATCGCTCTGGTTCTTTCCAATAGAGTTATGTTTATCTGCTTTGCTACTCCATTTTAGTGAGGAGTGTATACTGTAGTGAACTGCCTTTTGATGTCTCCTTGCTTACATAATTCATCAAATTCTTTCCCAGTATATTCACCTCCATTTTCTAAGCGCAAACACTTGATCTTCTTACCAAATTCAAGTTCCACCCGCGCTTTGTAAGATTTGAAAGTTGGAAACATATCTGCCTTCCTCTTGATAGGAAACACCCAACATCTCCTCGAATAATCATCAATGAAGGATACAAAGAAATTTGCTCCTCCTAGGGATGCAACTGGTGCTTGCCATACATCAGAGTAAATCAAGTCTAGAATTTCTTTGCTTCTGAACTTTGATGTGTTGAATTTCAATCGATGTTGCTTACTCACAATGCAATGCTCACAGAAGGGTAGTGTTACCTTTGTGAGTCCTAGAAGTAGATTCTTCTTTCTCCTGGATTTTGATCTACCTTGACTATGACTCCTATTTGGGCCACGTTTCATTGATCTTCCCCTCGTCACCGCCAAGGCCTCTACTTGTTTTGAATTTGCCAACCTATCTCCCTTACTTTTATGCCGACTCTCTTCTTCCAGAATAGCAGCCGTAATATTGTCGAAGACTAGAGTATTTGTGTTGTTTGTTAAATTAATGACAAGTTGATCATACGAATCTGGTAGACTTTGGAGTAGAAGTTCTGCACGTTCACTTATCTCTATTATGTACCTTAATGATGTGAGTTAGGAAAATAAAGTATTTAAGTGCTCCGTTACCGAAGTGGATTTTGCCATGCGTAAAGTGTATAATTTCCTCTTCAGAAAAATTTTGTTGCGGAGTGATTTGTCCTCACACAATTTTGTGAGGTGATCTCATATTTCCTTTGCAGTCTTCTTTTCCTCTATGCTGGATAATACTCCATCTGGTAAAGCTAGGTGAAGATTAACTACAACATACCCGTCCATCTCGTTCTATTTTTCATCTGTGACTCCAGCTGGTCGTTCACTAATAGTCGCTAGATAATTATCTTTTCTCAATATTGCCTTTATCTTCAACTTCCACAATGAGAAATTACTCCCATTAGACTTCTCAATCTCAAATTTTGTTGCCATTGCTTCTATCACGAACAGACTTTAGCTCCCACTATTTCACGTAAATAGTATCTTATGTATGAATAATACCATATACATGAATAGTACCACACACGTGAATCGTGTTAGGACTGTTTTTTTCTCTCTTTTCTATCTTTGCTTGCTTTTTGTTCTTCATGCTACTCCCGTGTCTTGGCTGTGTTAAGTAATTTGGTGCCTACCAGCCAACAATTGTTGACTGTCAACAATTTCAGCCACTATTGCTGACATTTTTAACTTGTCAACATTTATTGTTAGCACAAAATGTTCCAGCTATAAGCAATGCAGACAATGTTAGCACCATTATGTCAGTTTTTTATTTTTTATTGCGTTAATTTATGGGTTAATTACACCGAGTAATTCTAATTTTATATTTTAAAAATTAATGTTAACTTTTTATAATATTATTTAGTTATCATATATCGTATTTTGTTAGTTTCTATCTTTTCAAAACGTTTTATGCAAATTTAAAATTTTAATATTATGACAGCACGGAGAAAAATTAATAAAAAACTAAATCAATCGACTCAAGATATATATATATATATATATATAAAAAGAGGACAATAACCTTAATTTTTTAAGAGTAGTATGCCCTCATCCACCCCGACTTCTAGGATGTAAAGCTAAAGATGAACATGTAAAAGATAAGGAAAATGAGTGGAGGAGAAAGATGGGAAGAAAATGGTCGACTCTTAATGCTTAACAAACAAGCTAATGATTATAAAACCAGCAGCACCATCTCTTCATCATACATCATTGAGCATACCATACTTCATCGACGACTCTGCCTCACTGGTTAGTACTCTTGGCTCAAATTTTATTTCTTCTTCGAGTGCGATCTGATATCTCATTATCTTTTTTGCTGTACCTGTAATGCAGATCTTGATATATACTATCAGTTTTTGGAATGACTACTGCTTCGAGTAACAATCAACTACCCTCCACCGGAGTCCAACCGCCCATGTAAGCTCATCATTAAATATGCTTGATAGGATCCTAAAAACTTGTCTCTCTTTATACAAGTGTTCCAACTGTGTAATAACTCTTCTTAATTATAAGATGAAATATCTCTAATTCATGCCCTATGATGATATACAATAATCTGCAAGTTATATTAATGTAGGAGATACGTATATATAAAATATTTACTACTCTTTTCCGTATATGTATAACAGATTAACAATCGCAAATTATCCGGAGTGGAGTGTGAGCATGAGAAAAATTCTTGAAGCGCAAGGGTTTTGGGAGGCTGTAGAGCCAACAAGCATACCAAGAAATAGTGATAATTGGAGGGCTAAGAACAACATTGCTCTGGTCACAATTCGAAGCTTTTGCCACCCCTTGATACTCTCAAAGATTCACAATATCAGCTCCGCGAAGATTGTGTGGGACAAGTTAGCGAAAATGTATGAATTGCAGTTGCTTGGAATTTATCGAGTTGATCCCCCACAGAACGTTATAATGGGACTCAATTTGGGTGATCTATCCACACTCTCAGAACCCCCTTCCATAATGGTGCTGCACCAGTCAACTATTTGTAAGTAAGGTATTATTAAATTCCGTGAGTTGTCAACTCAAGAACAGTTTTAAGTGAAAAAAATGTGGTATGGGGTGGGATGCAGGGACTTTTGAGATTGATCATCTAAAATATGGGCGCATGTACGCGGCTGTCTACAAAGGTGATTGGACAAGCTTGAAAGCTGAGATTGATTCACACCCTGAGGCCTTAAATGCCAAAGTGGCATTATCTGGACAATTGCTTATTCATATTGCTGCTGCAGCTGGAAAAGGCAAGATAACCCAAGAATTAGCCAAGTTAATGAAAAAGAGTGACCTGGAAATACAAGATTCATGGGGTTGTACAGCTCTTACTTACACTGCATATAATGGAATGACTAAAACTTGCGAATTCCTAATCTCGTTAAACAACAATTTGGTTTGCATTCCCACCATACGTGGTGTACTTCCAGTTGTTGCCGCACGTTCAGGAGCCCACAGAGAAACCACTTCCTATCTTTACTCCCTCACCCCATTTGATAGTTTTTATCCAGAAAATGGGTATAACGGAACTACGTTACTCTGTAGCTGCATTGTTAGCGGAATACTTGGTAAGAGCTGTATGTATTATCGTCTTACCTATTGTTTCAGAAAGAAATTCATTACCTTCTTCTTTCCTTTCATCTGAAAAGATGTTGGCTTGGATCTTATTCGGTGCTGCCCAGCTCTCACTCTTGCTCCAGATTCTAGAAGTTACATCCCGTTCTCAATTCTGGCGACGGCAGCCTCGAAATTTCATAGTTGTACTCGACTTGTATTTTGGAAACGCTGGATTTACACCTGTTAGTATTATTTATATACTCTTTATCACTGTCGACTTGATGTTTTTCATTTCTCACCCCTCTACCCGTAACAGTGACACATGTAGAGGTCCCTGTTGCCCACAGTGAAACTCGTATCCAGATCTCGCACCACGCCCAAGCCAAGCCACACGACATGATAAATCCGGGTATATTTTTATTTTCTATATCACATAATAATTTTTTTTTTTGGTCGAGACATAATAAATTATTATTATGATAATAATCATAATAATATGACATTCTTGTCTTATTAATTATTGGTACAAGAATTTAATTTTCTAATCATAATCATAATAATTAGAAAATTAAATTCTTGTACCAATATTACATTCTTGTCTTATTAATTCATTCCATCGAAGTTTTTCACAAACTTACTCTTTAAAAATAAGGCTATTTAAATAATGTTGTAGAAAATTTTTGCTAAACTAAATAATTTATTATTGGTTCTGTCTGATTCTGGTGGGGTTGGACGCTACTGCTTGGATTCATGAGATTGGTTGACTTTGGCTTAGAGATACCTGCAAAACAATAAGGCGCACTGGGGGTTGACCGCCGGTAGGCCCCTCCGATGCTTAAGTTAGTCTTTTTGTGAGGGTTTTGGTGGCTAGGAATAAAGAATACTAGGGTTCTCGAAAGTCGTACCTTCTTTATGATGAGGTAATGAACTTATATATGAAAAAATACCTACTAGGTTTAGGTCTTCTCTTATGAATGGGAAGTTACCATCTATGAATGGGCCGTCTATGCCTCTATGCATGAGCTTGGCCCTGGGCTTAGCACGACCGACCTAACCATAAGCCCCCCAACTCCTCGAGTCTGATCATGGAGAAGGGTCGAGAGAGTATACCAAGATTGTGCGGCTTGGTTGTCTAACAGCTCGTGATAGGCCCGACCAATCGAACGTAGTGATAGGGTCGGCCGATCGATCGTGATAAGGTTAATCGATCGATCGTAGTGATAAGGTCGATCGGTCGATTGTAGTGATAGGGTCGACCGATTGATTATAGACGCCTAATTAGAGTATTAAGTTTAAATTAATACTTACAGCTGTCACATCGACCCGACGGATTTTCAGAGTTTGAAATGAAGCGTCCTTTTAACCGTTGTACAGCTGTCATGTGCGTCTTTTTGATGTGCAGTTGTCATGTGCGTCCTTTCGACTATTGCGCCGCTCTGGGTCTCTGACAACCCTAATTCGCCACAGCTCAGATTGCGCCACGTGTCCAACGTCGGCTCTGATTTCGCCACGCGTCCATCGATGGTTGGAGCGACAGTTCAGTTGGTTTCTATGATAACTACTAGGGGTCGACGGATTTCCTTCACTCTCACTTTCTATTTCGTGCATTCGGTTCTCCAGCATTTTCTCTATTCTTTATCTTTCTGCTTGCAGTCACCAGATTTTACTTTTCATCACCGTCTCCATTCCCGACTTCAGTCTCTAAACTAGGTACGTCCTTATTCCTTTCCTTGCCCTGTAAGTGTTATTTTCAGTAACCATGTCATCGACTAGCCCTAGAGATGAACTTAGACTTAGGAACGAAGCTAGCTCCCCTTCTCCGGTTTCCTCGCCTCCTTGCCGGCCTTCACCACGAGCATCCCCAGGTCATAGCGGAGAAGGAAGCACAGTTCTGGGGGAGCTCCATCGGGAACTGACCACCGAGAGGGCTTTCCAAATTATTGGGCTGCTGGAGATAGCGGCGGAAATGGTGGAGGTACCGGAAGCCGGCGGGAATGAAGCACTGGAGGCAGGGGGAAATGAGGAAGTTAGGGCAAGTGCCCGGAAGGATGGGCAGGTCGTTAAAGAGCCACCGTGTGACCCATTGACCATGACCGAGAGGGAATTGAACCGATCGGTCATCAAAAATAATGTTCCTGCATCCTGGGGACCCAGACTGGCCTCCGAGAACGAGCGGATTCATAGTAATTTGGGAGGATATTTTGTTGTTTCTGACAGCTTTTTCTCGGTTGGTGGTATGAAGCTTCCGTATGCTCCGATCATCGATGAGGTGTGTTGCGCCTACCAATTGAGGCCGAGCCAACTTCCTCCGAACGGCTGGAGATTTATTAACGGTCTGGCACTGCTATGCCATCATTTCGGGTGTCCCCCATCGGTCGGTATCCTGCGCTATTTTTTGAGAATGAACCAGAACTCAAGTGCCGGGGCCGGGGTCCCTCATCTCTAGTATAAAGATGCACGCTATCGTCCTGCTGGAACATCTTCCAAGGTCTAAGCTTGGAGGAAAAAGTACTTTTTTGTGAGGCCCCCGAGATATTCCTTTGAATCCAGGTAGTAGAGATATCCTCTGGCCGAGCGATGGAATGACGTTTCAAATGTGTTCCTTACTAGGGAGGAGTGGGGGGTGATTGACCGAATAAAGCGCTCGGTCGGTACGATTTCGACCGCCTTATGTGGGGGTATCGTGGAGGGGCATCGGTCGATGCATTTTTGATTAATCCCCCATCTCAGATTAGCGGGCTAGAAGGAGAAACTGCCCCTCCTGGTTGACTTCTCGTAGTTTAATTTCTTGCTATCTTCATAAGTACTAGTTTCGGTTTCTAACCTGTTTCTATACTCATGCAGCCATGGTGAAAATCAAAGATTTCGCCTCGTCTTCCATTTCTCCTAAATTCAGAGGCCAGCGCAAAGGGCCTAGGTCTTCCTTGAAGGCGAAGGAGCAAGGAAAGGAGGTGGAGGTCAGCACAAACGTTGTTCAGCATTTGGTGCCTGACCAGTCTACCGCGTTGCTGGCCCTCCCAGCGTGCCGCCCCGACGAGCCTGCCCTGGTGCCAGCTCAACAGGAGGATGAGGACCCAGCGGTGTCGGAGGAAGAGGTGGAACCGCCACTGAAGAGGAAGAAGACTGCTCGAAGTCTTAAACTATCGTCCTACCAGTCGGACGAGGCGCCCTGCCAATTGAGCAAGGACAAAGGGGAAAAGCGTGCACCCCGATCAGATAAGGGAAAAAAGTGGGAATTAACGATCAGTCTGGATAGGACTGCATCGTTGAGGGACATCGATGTGGCTCTCCATATTGCTCGAAAAGTTGTCCCTCCCCAAGAAGAAAAGTTTGTGGAGACGTTGAACGACCAGGATCTGGTGGCCAGTCTCGTTCGCGGTTGTGCGAGGGATCTGATGTACACCTCCGAGGTGCATCAACGCCTTGAGAAGTTCAATGAAGTGATCGGATCGATGGAGCGGGAGATTCATGTTCTTTTTGACCAGGTCAAAACTTTAAGGGCCAAACTCTCGGAGGTAAAGGAAGAGAGAGACTTTGCGCGAGCACAACTTTCTTCTTTGGAGGAGGAGAAGAAATTTTGGGAGGAAGATAGGAGCATTTTGAGAGCTCAACTCGCTTCGGGGGAGGAGGAGAAGAGCAGGGTGGCTAAAGAGTGTGAGGACATGAGGAAACAAGTCCTCAAAGCCAACTCTACAGCCAAGTTGGAAGGAGAGCTTCGTGCGAAAGCCATCCATAACTGCCAGCAAGTGGCGATAGAGAAACTGAGGGCTGAGAGGGAATTGTTGGAGCTACGAAGCTCTATCAAGGAGGAGAGGATCGAGGCAATCAAGCGATGGAAAAGGCGGCACTTAAATGAGGAGTGAATGGAATTCGCTTTCGATTTAGCTCTTTCCATCCTGAAGAACTGCCATAGCGTCTGTGTTGCTGACGAGTCGGATGGTCCTTCCTTCGAGGATTATGCCGAGCTGATGTTTCCCTCCGAGCTTGACCTTTCACTTAAGGAGATGAAGGAGATAGCGGAGAAAGAACGAGAGGCATTTCCGGACGAGATGCTGGACCTTAGTTCGGACGAGGAAGAGTGGCGAGTTCAAGGGAATGTCTCTCCGATTGCTCCAATAGACCCCGATCTTGTTTTGGCTGTTTTGCCAACCTCCTCTCCTACCAATCCAGTTGCTGGTTCTTCTCCTCCTCCCGAAGGTCCTCACTAACCTGGGCTGTAGGACCTTCAAGGCTCACCTGGTCGGGCTTGTGACCAGGGCAAACTATAGGGAAATAAAAACTTTTATTTTTATCCTTTGTTATCTTCTTAATTTTGCGAATGAAGCTTAGACCGCCATTAGTTTCATATAAGGGATTGCTTTTTCAAATAGCGGGTAGCAAGCGAGTTTGTTCGATACGCGTCGATCGGTCGTAAGGTTTAACACTACAAGAAAATAAGGCATTCTGCGACGTTTTAAAAACGTCACAGAATGTCCAAAAACGTCACAGAATGTATTC
>JANZLC010000005.1:30685068-30725293 GCA_026413385.1 Erythroxylum gracilipes
ATACACATCATATGGCATGACATTTATGGACGCACCTAAATCTAACATAGCTCTTTCAATCCGCAAATTACCAATTTCGCATGGGATAGTAAACATACCTAGATCCTGACATTTCGGTGGAAACTTTTTCTTTTGTAAGATGGCTGAAACGTCTTCGCCTAATTGAACTTTCTCATCGAATTTCAATTTCCTCTTTGACATACAAAGCTCCTTAAGGAATTTAGCATATCACGGAATCTGTTTAATTGCATCAAGTAGAGGAATATTTAGCTGGACTTTTCGGAAAGTCTCCAAGATTTCCTTTTCTTGCTCTTCCTTCTTCGCTTTTGCTAATCGACTTGGAAAAGGAGGTGGAAGCACCTTATTTTGCACGAATTTTTGCGTCTCTTCAAGTGGGTGCATGATTTCTTCCTCTATTTCTCTCTTGGAATCTTTCAGAATTGATTACGGTAGTTCTTTACCACTCCACAATGTGATAGCCTTTGCGCTTTGTCTAGGATTTACCTCTGGTTGCGCTGGAAAATTACCAAAACTTCGTGCTTCCAGTCGGTTGACAGCTGCTGCAATTTGACTTAACTGATTCCCAAAATTCCTATGTTGAGTTTTTAAATTCCTATGTTGATTTTCCAAATTTTGAATACTTGCTTCCGTATTTCGCTGAAACATCAAAGTGTTAGTGGTCAATGTTTGTAACATATCTTCCAAAGAAGACTTACCTTCGGCAGTTGCCGTCATATTCGAATTTTGACGTGGCATGTATGGTTGTCTATATGGCTGAAAATCGTGGTTGCTTGTTGCCTTTGAGGATTCCCATATCGCAAATTCGGATGATCGCGCCATCCCAGATTATAAGTATTGGAGAATGGGTCGTACTTCCTTTGATTTGGCTTAGCAATTCCACCTACGGCATTCACATGTTTCGCATTTTCTTCCTGTAAAATCAGACATGAATTAGTAGAATGTCCTAACATTAAGCATATACCACATACCTTAGCTTTTTTTTCTAGTGACCGCTAACTATCGCACCAAAGATGTGAGGTCATCCAATCTTTTTTCCAACGAGGTCGCACTAACTTCATTCATGCCCTTTGATCCATGCCCTGTACGGATTCCGAATTGTTACGTGTTGGAAGCTATGTTTACTATCAACTCTCTTGCAGCCGCTAGTGTTTTGTCGACTAAGGCACCACCACTTGCAGCGCCAATCATGCTCCTGTCAGAAAGCAAAAGTCCCTCGTAAAAATATTGAATTAATAATTGTTCAGTTATCTGGTTGTGTGGACAGCTAGCGCATAATTTCTTAAATCTTTCCCAATATTCGTAGAGTGTTTCTCCCGTATGTTGACGAATTTTGCAAATCTCTTTCTGAATATTGGCTACTCTCAATGCTGGAAAGTACTTTTCGAAGAAAAGCCTCTTCATCTCAGCCCATGTTTGTACGATCTCTCCGGCTGAATAATATAGCCAATCTTGCGCATCATCTTTAAGGAAAAACAGAAAAGATCTTAGCTTAATATGCTCCTCAGCCACATTAGTAGGCTTCATACCCATGCAAACTACATCAAATTCCTTCAAGTGCTTATATGGATCTTCTCCCGGTAAACCCCTGAAAATAGGCAATAAGTGAATCAGTCCAAAATTTAATTCAAAAGTATTATTATCACCTAAATTCATAAAATTGATGCAATGGGGTTGTTGCTCATCAGTTCGCGCAGTTAGTTCGCGAAGAGTGCGGTTGGCAATTATCCTATCCATCTTCTGCGTTTCTTTATGGTGTTTGGCATGTTTCTGCAGTCTTTTCGCTGTCGTTTTGATCTTAGGATTATACTATAAATTATCTGATTGGTTTGAACACGTAACGTACATAAACCGTCAAAATTCCTCAGCAACGGCGCCAAAACTTGGTGATGCTGTCGCCTGTAACCAAATATAAAAGAAATCACTTCCGTTAAAACAAACTAATGTAGTAGGGGTAAGCGGATATCGTTCCCACGAGGAATTTTACAATTATAGAATCACGAATTCAAACGACACAAATAACAAAAATAAGAGGGGATTTGTTCACTCACGGCATTAATAAAAATTAAAGGGAAAATCACAAATTGAAACAATAATTAAATCTGAAAAGTCAATAGAAAAAATACCTTGGTTTCGGGTCACCGATCTTACCATGCTATTATGGATCCTCGACATAAAATTATAATTATTAATAAACATTCATTGGGGATAATTTCTCTTAAGTATAATGTTTAGAAACATGTATCCTAGCAATCTTATTAAACAATAACCTAGATACGATCGTAGGTAAATTTGATTAATAGCATTAAGAACTAAGAATCAATGAGCAAATGATAAACTTGTACGACATGCAATCAAACAAGCGGATATTTTATTAGAATTTCCAACTCTAACATAGAGAAGTTAATCCTAATTGCTACTTATGATTATCGGAATTGAACGTCATATCCCGTTAATCTAGCGATTGAACCAATTAATCTCTAGTTGCGCACTTAGAAACTAATGAATTCAATTAAAAAGACAAATCTGAAAATATCCAATGTTCATTAACAACCTGAAAAATATCCAAACTATCTCATCATAATAACATGTAACATGGATTCCCTCAACCAAGATAAGAAAATTAACTACTCATAATTGAATTGAAAAAAAAAAGAAAATAACACATCCATATGTCTTCATCCTTGGTCTTTTAATGGAAGAAACGAAAATCCTACTTGAAATATGCAGAAAACGTGAAAGCAAGAACACAAGAAAGGTGCGGCATCCAAAAAAACTAAACATACGATACCCCCTTCTAACCTTAACTTGTATAAATATATATGCGGCAATCACCCCCCTCTCCTTCTTGATGTTAATCTCTTCATTATCTTCTCTTGATTTTTTCCAGATTAAGTGCACTTCTATTTTCTGTAGGAGACTTCTTGGAAATATGGAAAAAGGATCTTTAAAAATTGTGTTTTAATTGGAATCAACTTCTGGAATTTTATCTACAGACTCCAGATTTTGTCCTTAGGCGTGCCCACACTTAGTATTTGAATTTCTGTCAAATTGGGAATTTCGGATTTCTTTCCTTCTTTTTCATATTTTTTATCTTATTTCTTCCCTAAGATGTTGAAAACCATTTGTAAACAATTATAAAGAAATTTTATTAAATTCGAATAATAATTTCAACACCTTAACAATAATTACGTCCAAAATATGTGCAAATTGATGACTTAACAATCGTCATTTATTTGCAGGCTTCAAGATGCTTTTAGACGTTGTAGAACTCTCCTAGCCGTTGTAGAATGCTCCTAGCCATTGTATGAAGAATTTCTCCCTTTTAAAATCAATTGACTCAGTCAGATTATGTTCAGCTGCAACTGATAGTCGACTAGTCGATGTGTAATAGTCAACTAGTACATTATAGTCAACTTGTCTTCAAGAATTAGTCGACTAGCACTAACGTTTTTCATAAAACTTTTAGCTCCGCTCTTCAAATAGTCGACTAATATGATGATAGTCGACTAGTCCATTTAACCAACTGACAGGTCTGTTGTCAATAGTCGACTTGCAACATGCTGATCGACTTGTCCCAAGCTCCAACTAACAGATCTGATTATTAATAGTCGACTTGCAACTTAATGGTCGACTAGTACTGGCTCCAACTGACAGATCTGACATAATCTTCAATCTTTGTTTGTTGAGATGCTGATTTGAATTCTTCATACACGATCTTAACTCTGACACTTATTATTAAAATCTTGATTTAAATTTTATCTGATTTGAATAGTCAACGTGTGCCATCATAATTCAACAAGTGTACCACCATTTTAATCTAAATACCTGAAATTATTTCCTAACCAATTCTTTAAGTTTTATTATTATCAAAACATAGAAGGATTTAATTTGTCAACCTCTATTGGTCTAACACCGATGACTGTGAAATCTTGTATGAGCATTTGTATATGATTGTGATGTATGAGATATTCAGAAATTGTTGCATTTCATAAAATGCATGCTCAGATAAAGGCGTTGTGACTTGAGTTGCCAGCATGAAGCGCTTCCATGTAGAGCTTTGCTCCGTGATTTCTAATTTTGCACGTAGAACTATGCTCCATGATTCCGTTTGACTGTGAGCTCTATGGCCGGTATTTGCATAAGTTGTGATTGGCACTCGATCACAACAATAAGAAAGAATGTAAGTCTCATGCATAAATCATTATAAGACTGAAATTTATTGAATGATTTGCAATGCTGAATGAGTGATAAATTGACTTAATTTATTTGCTATGCTTAGTAATGTAGATTATGTGATCTTGTGATATACCATATTGTGTGAACATCTGGAATGTGTTTATGCTATGAATGAGTGTTTGGAAAATATGTATTATGTGTATGTGATCCGGTGAAATCATCAATGATGGTTCACTCATTGAGTCCGCAAATTTCATAAAAATTGCAATGTGATTTTTCAGGTACGAGACAGGAGACCTAGTTCTTTAAACAGGACTAAAAGACTATTTGGATTTTGTAATGGCTCAGAGGTCTGTCAACTGGCTATAGGAGTGTTGTGTCTTGTATTTTGTTGTTTTTGTTAGAACCTGTACGAGGCTGTAAATATTTGTTTGAAGGAAATAGTGTAAATTTTGTGGATAAATGTAATGAATGATGTAAAAATTTGCTAACCTTCAAATGATGTTAGTTGATGTCATGTATAAGTTGGATTTGTTTTTGCTCTAACATGCTATTATCATAGGATATGTACTTGAATGTTTCTAAATGTTTGGGTATGTAACCTATGGTAGTGGGATGTTACAATTTTATTTCAAAAGAAAAAAAATTTGAAGTTTAAACCTCCTTGTTCTTTTGACAGATATATGGTTTTCCTTGCTACCGGATTCTTTCCTATTTTCTTTATGCAGAGCTAAGTATAAAAAATCTTATATATTGCTTGCACTTTCTGCAGTACTATATGTGGAATAGGGAAGATGAAGGGACCAGAATCTTTCAATGATAAATAAAACAATATATATAAAGTATAAATAGAGAACTATTTTACCTTTTCTTTACTTTTTTTATGCTCTTTCTTTTTTGTGGCAAAAAAATAGATATTACACTAACAATATTTTTTGTTTTGAAGAATAGACACCATGAAAAAACCGTAATTCGGACTTGCGACTTGAGAAGAGAAGACGGTTATATTTAGATTAAAACGATGACAGGTACAGTATTACAGGTAGATTATAAGTACGTAGGGGTGATGATTTAGATATCACATATAGTTTTTTTTTTTTTCTCTGTACCTGTCGTTATAAACCTGGAGAAACGAACAAATTGTAAAGCTTGAATCATGTGAATTGTTCAGTCATACAACCGGTAAAGAGTAGGCTTCAACGCTAAGTACACAGAGTGCCATCCATTCTGAGAAGGGTGAACTAGATCCCAGAAGAATGTCATTTCAGGGTGCTTGCATATGACATACCCCTTTCTTTCCTCTTCTTCAACCCCATATGAGTCTTTCTTTGTCAAACATGGCGTCAACGGATTCTTGTACTCCGATGAATTCCCTGCCACCAGAAGTAGTACGCATAAATATATTTGTTGGTGTTTGATATTAGCAAGTAAAGAAAAACTACCGTTGCGAGGGGCGTTTGATTAGATCGAAAGCACAAGAATATCACAGAATAAAAGTTACCCGCTTTGTGTCTCAGTCGGTCCATTGCCCACATGAATGTGCTATACGCATCCAGAATTATGAAATCAGATTTCATGCTTTTCTTGTTCAAATTATCCACAGCTAACCGTAGTAGGTGGTTGTGGAATTTAGAGCCCGAGTTGAAAATTTTATCGCAGTCCTGATACGAAAGTTTTACTGTATATTCGGGCAAGCATCCCAATGGCCCTATTGATAAAACGAGTATTTTTCCAACTCCCAAATCACGAATGCGCTTTAGGTTCTTGGCTAGCTGCTTGATAACTTCTTTTGTGAAAGCTGGCATGTTCTGTCAAGTCAAGGGAAAAGAAACTGTCAGCCTAACAACAAGATTACAAACTTCTGTAAGATTATTATAAAAAAAATTCGTAAGCAAATCTTCACCCAATTGACACCAAAAGAAAAAAAAAAACTTTAAGATTCTTCAAGCTTAGATCATTTAACTAAGATATGTTGATTGTTTTTAACTTATAAATAAATCAGTGAACCTGAGTGTTGTATCCATTATTATCCTCCTCTTCTAAGTATTCTAACAAATTGAAGAATTTACAATCACCTATCTCACCAAGCTGTACCGAACACATGTCTAGCTCTTCAAAGTTACATCTACCAAATCATACTTTATATTTTCCATTTCTTTTGCAATACGAGTTGAGTGGATTGAGTGGGTTAGGCAAATATAGCTCACTTCTAAGAATTCGCAAAGCAGCTCAACTATTATCCTACTGATAACAACATAAAAATAAACCACTCGCTTACCTTTAATGTGCCATTCTTATATTGTACATAGAAACCATAGTCGTTGCCTGAAGCAGACACCAGTGCAGCAGATGACTGTAGGTCGAGTTTTGTGTAAACATTTTGTTGAAGTAGCTGCTTTAACTGATCGATTTGGGTTGTCATATTTGGCCCTTTCACCCATGTATCAAAAACGCCAGTCCCTCCATGAGCAAAATTCACGCCACCCTCTACTTGCCTCCTGTTTGAGTGCTTTAGCCATTTGTACGGTGATGGAGTCTGATTGCCGAGAAATGAAGCTGCAATTTATTAAGCAATTACTTTCAGCAATCTCGGAAATTTACGTAGATATTCTTAACAGTACAATGCTTCGAAAAGGAATAGAAAAATACGAAATTATATATACCCGTGATTTGTATTTATATCTCAACCCTAGAAAACCATGTACCTGGGATGTAAGAAACTCAATTTATGGTATATATATTTGGATAAACAAACGTCTAGCTCCTTATATGTGAAAAAAAATTCGACAGAGTGATGTGTGACTCCTGGTGGATCGAAAGATAATTTTTCTATCTCCTTCCTACCAAGTCAATCAGATGATGACCTATTAGTTTACTAGCATTTCATTAAAACCGTAATTAACAATTTACCCGGGGTGACTTATGATGACTCAACTAAGAAATGAAAATAAATCCAAGGTAAACTAAATGAGAGCGCCGCCCTCCAATGCCAACTTTAATTTCAGTTGAGATGTTACAGAATATTAGGATAAATACGTAAAAAAGTCAAAGGAGACTGCTGACCTATGTAATCAGTGAGGACGCGACCATCGGAGAAGCGACCACTTGGTTTACCAGGAAAAGTGAACCCGTAAGGTTCAAGCCATGAGCCTGAATTCTTATCCCAGTTTCCCGTGTCCGCATAAGAGTCTCCGAAAGCAAAAAGCTTCAAGGAACCATGAGTGTGATCAGTGCTGTGGTGAGATACCTGTGCCGTTTCTATGTCGTCATGAGTATGAGATCCATCAGCTTGAAGGGGAACAATAATAAACCACTTAGCAAGTGATACTAAAACTTGATAGCTAAGGCTTAAAGGCACAACAAAAGCTGGAAATTGGCCTACCTATGCGGATGGTGATAAGGGAAAAGATAGCAATAAGGAAGAAATAGGCTTGCTTCTCCATTGAAGAACAATACTGGGGGGACCTTTCTTTTATGTTGGTGTAACGTTTGTGATAGCAATATTTAACAAAGACATCAACATATTTATGGTATTTGGCTTTACCTTCCAAATCTTCATCTAATGAACTAGAACTTTATTCACCCTATTAATTGCCAACCAAGGAAAACTAGAACTTACTTAATAACTAATTTGTTATATGAAATACAAGCTGCACATTCCTGTACTCGATTGAAATGTCCCTTTTCAATTTAAATCCTTACTAGACGTGATACAGGAACAGTGATTTCTTAGTCAAGATTTTGGTTGGCATGTGGTTGTGGGGTGTACTGATAAGAAACTAATCAATTACAACAACCAGCATATTAACATTGATAAAAGTCTTAATGTGTTACTTACCCAAAGGAAAATTGAAGAATTTAAAATGACAAGCAAACTCATAATACTACCAAAAATCATCATGTTTTCCTAACTAAAATATTGATTAACTGAAGTTACATTTGAAAATACGTTTTACAGTAATATCACTTGTTGATAACCATAAATATAGAGTTGAAGCTTACTATATTTAATTTATATAAAAATTTGAACTCAATGTACAGGTGTAGTTCTTAATGATTTAAATTGTATTTTTGTTAATTAAAAAGCATAAAATAAAATTTGGTTAGGATTGGAAATAAACCCTTGCTAAACGTTCGTTTCTTGCTAAAAATAGCCTGGAACTCTTTCAATAAAAACTTGATATATAAATGAACATTTCTCAAAGTTTAAAGCTCATATAATAAATAAAACAAGTCATAACTAATAAAAATTATGAAGTCCAAAATATAAGAGTATATATTCGTTAAAGAATTTCATAATATGCTTATTTTGGAATCGATTACAGTGATCTATTACAAATACTACGTAAAATAATAAAAATTCCTTTTTAACTAAGATTGAGTTACAAAATTTAAACTCATCAAATGGCTTGGTATTGTTTAGAATATTTTAAATTGAACAAAGTCCAGCTAAAAATTTAGACGAAATAAATTTGAACAAAACGAAGATTAATATGGCTCCTTTTACATCATAGATTTGGTATAAGCGAAAATATATGCTGAAGTATAATTAGTAAACGGAAAAACATGCAATAAGCCTTCACAAATCAATTAGGAAGAAAGTGATAAACAAGAACTATATGCCTAGTCAGGGTGAAAATGAGTTAAAAAGAAACTCTGAAGACAATGTAGATAGAGACTAGATTGTTTTTAGAGTGGTTCCTATGTTATTTAGAATTTCTTTATATTAACAACTGATTAGGAAGCATTGTTCAATAATAAAGAAATGGCAGAACTAACAAAAATATTTGGATTCAAACTATTACACTCAGAAAAAATAGTGAAGTAGCAGCATTCAACAAAAATAGTGAAGTAGAAGCATTCAACAAATTAGTGATCATTGAGATTATCGAAAGTGTCATGTTTGCCTCAATTTTGTAAATTAGCCTTCATCCCACATCATTCGTGAAAATACGCCTTAAGTCTTTGGTCTTTTATATATAGTCCTTATCTCATATTGGGTATAAAAATTAAGCCTTTTGTCTTTAACTCCTATATAAGGAGTCTAGTGGTGGCTTTTAGATATAAGTTACAACTTGGTGGTGGTTAGTAATACAAGTGTTTAACCATCTTATTTGTAAAAAAGCTTTTGTACTCCTCCTTCATAGTGAAGATTTTTTCTGACTTGCCGCTTGAGGTTTTTCCCCGTTTTGGGGTTTTCCTCGTAAGTTCTTGTGTCCCTTTTACTTTGTGCTTGCATTTAAATTCTTGCTTCCATTGGGTGTTATTTCGATGTTGTTTTCTATCTGTTTTCTTTGTCAATTTAATTCCTTTAGGCTGCAGCCATCATACAAATAGGTATCAGAGCAGTGATGGCTTCAACATTGACAAAGTTAGATATTCCATCACTCATGTATAGTATAAAGTTTTCGATGTGGCAAATCAAGATGAAAGCAATTCTTATTAATCTTGATTTGGATGAGTCACTACTTGGGATAGAAAAGATGTTTGGTTCAGACCTAGAGAAGGAAAAGAAGAATTTGAAGGCACTCGCTCAAATTTAGCTGCACTTGTCGACAAAGATTCTTCAAGAAGTAACTAAGGAGACAATCGCTACTAGTTTATGGTTTAAGCTTGAATAACTTATCATGACAAAGAATTCAGCAGATCACTTATACACTAAGTCCAGGTTGTACTCGCATAAATTACCATAAAATAAGTCTATTAAACTACATCTTAAAGATTTCATAGAGATTATCAATGATTTAGAAAATCTTGATGTTAAGACCGATGATGAGGATTTGGCTATGCTTTTGTTATATCTTCTGCCACCATTATATAATAGTTTCTGTGACACCATGCTTTATGGATAGGATACTATCCTTAGATGAAGTTTGTTGGCTAGAGAAAGAATGGACACTTCAAAGCATGAGGAACATGAAGTAGGTTTATATATAAGAGTCAGATTGATTGAAAGGAACAATGAAAGAATTCGCAAGCGAGGTCCAAGTCAAAACATTAGAATCTCGGCTACAACTATTGTAAGAAGCAAAGTCATATTAAGGATAATTGTCTCAAATTGAAGAAAAAGAATCAAAAAGGAGGCAATGGAGGCAAGAATAAGCAGAAATCGTCAAATGAGGCTAGTGTTACCACACATGAAGATGTCTTTGCTCTAGTGGTTGATGCCACAAAGAAGAGTGCAGAAGTTCATGTGATAGCACATGTTGATAATGAACAAAGTCACGAATAGATCATGGATTCAGCTTGCTCACTCTATTTGACTCCTCACAAGGATTGGTTTCATACATATGAATCACTCAATCAAGGAGTAGTAATGATGGGGAATGATAACACTTGTAGGATTGCAGGCATAGGAAGTATAGAAGTTTGGATATATGATGGGATAGTGAGAACATTATCCAATATAAGGCATGTCCTTAATATGAAGGGGAATTTGATCTCTTTAACAACCTTAGAAGACAATGGTTGTGAGTTCATCGGAAGGAATGGTTCATTGAAAATCATCAGAGGATCACTAGTAGTCATAAAGGTGTATCAGAAAGGGAAACTCTACATTTTGAAAGGCAAGACTGTTAAAGGCTAGTCTGCAATTGTTGAATTATCTATGTAACAGCCCAGATCACCTGCTCACAGATATTGTTCGCTTTGGGCCTTGGCCCAGCCAAGCCCTTACGATTTTGCTTTTCCCGAGGCCTTCCTAGGAGGTCATCCATCCTAGAACTACTCTCACCCAAGCACATTTAATCCCGAAGTTTCGATGGGATCCGGTGCATTAGGCCATGAAAAACACGTCTGTAAGGGAGAGGTATTCGTACCCTTATAAGGCGTACTTCATTCCCCTCTCCAACCAATGTGAGATCTCAAACTCTCCACCCCTTAGGGCCCAGCCCTATTTAGGCTCCATCCTAGCTAGCACAACAGTTCGGGTACCGGCTCTGATACCATTTTTGCCCTTAGATTGTATGAAATTACCATTTTACCCTCCAGACTTTCCTAAATTTGCAATTAAACCTAAAGTTTAGAAATCCCCAAAACTTTTATTTTTATTTTGGTCCTTGTACTTTTGAAAATTATAATTATGCCCCTTGACTTTACAAATTGCTAATTGGTCCTCCAAAAATTGAAAAATTACAATTAAGTCCTTTAACTTTTAACAATTTGAAATTAGGCCTTATGTACTTCAACTTTTCCAATTAAGCTTTCTAAGTGTTCAATAACTCTATAAATCATGTCTAATCCCCTCTAAGGCATTAGAACTCATTTAATTTAACCACCATGGTCATATCTATCCAATGGATTCGATTTTATCCACTTAAAAGCTCATATGTCGGAAATCTCCAAGATTCTGTATTACCGATGAATTCCATGTTCATGTAAAGACATTTAACATTATATATCACTAGCATACGTACCAAAAGGATTCAAATAAATCTTTGAACTCATATACAACTATGTATATATCAATATACAGTAGTATCTCCAAATACAGTACAACACAAAAGGGCTCTGAAAGTTCAGCGTTACAAGTCCTCCCCTCCTCAAAAGAGTTTCATCATCGAAACTCCTAAGTCGAAGACAAAATAAATGGGGGTACTGACGTCTCATAGTATCCTCAAGCTCCCATATCATCTCCTCGACCCTGTCGCTCTTCTAAAGAACCTTAACCGTAGGTACCTCCTTGCTACGTAATCTCCTGGTCTGTCGATCCAAAATCGGAACTGGTTTCACCTCAAAACTCAGGTCTTCCCTTAGTTCTACTGGAGGTGTCTCCAAAACATGAGATGGATTCGATAAGTACTTTTTAAGCATCGAGACATGGAACACGTTATGGATCCTATCCAAGTCTGGTGGCAATTCTAAACGATATATCACAGTCCTGACACACTCCAAGATGCGGAAAGGTCCGATATATTGAGGGTTTAGCTTCCCTCGACTCTAAAATATGATGATACCTTTCCATGATGATATTCAAAGAAAAATCATGTCACCAACTGCAAACTCTAATGGTCGTTGCCTATTATTTGCATAACTCTTTTGTCGATCCTGGGTGATCTTCATCTTCTCTCGAATGATTTTTATCTTCTGAGTGGTGACTTCTATCAATTCGGCTCCTTCGATTCTGGTTGTACGAACCTCATCCCAACACAGAGGTGTCCTGCACTTCCTCCCATAAAGTGCTTCATATGGTGGCATACTGATATTTATTTGATAACTATTGTTATAAGCAAACTCTATCAAAGGCAAGTGTCGGTCCCAACTCCCTTGGAAGTCCATCACACATGCTCTCAGCATGTCCTCCAGTATCTGAATGGTCCTCTCTGACTGACCATCGGTCTAAGGATGGAAGGCAGTATTAAACTTCAGTTTAGTCCTTAAAGATTACTCGAATTTCGTCCAAAATCATGAAGTGAATCTCGGATCCTTATCTAATATTATAGAAACTGGCACCCCATGCAGCTTCACAATCTAATCGATATATAGCTTTGCCAATCTCTCCAATGAGTAATTGTGTAGATAGGCAGAAAATGTGCAGACTTCATCAATCTATCTACTATAACCCAACTAGTATTGTGACCTTTCGATGCACTAGATAATCCAACTACAAAATCCAATGTTACATGCTCCCACTTATATTTTGGAATAGGTAAAGACTATAACATACCTGCTGGTTTCTGATGCTTTGCCTTAATTTGTTGACAAGGAAGGCATCTGGCCACAAACTTCACTATCTCTCTCTTCATCCTTGACCACCAATAACTCTCTTTAAGAGTTCGATACATCTTGGTACTATCAGGATGCATAGCATAAGCCAAATTGTGAGCTTCCTCCAAGATAGCTCGCCTGAGACCCTGATCATCCGGCACACAAACTCTATTTCTGAAGACTAATAACCCGTCTTCTCTCAGTCTGCACCCCTCACTCTCTTCGGATGGCAATTTTTTCCGAATGACTTTTAACTCAGAATCGTTGGTCTAGGATCTCCTGATCTTGTCAAGTAATGTAGGCCGGACTTCAAACTTTGCTAATAACGTTCCATCCTCCTCTGCCACTGAGAGTCGAACCCCAAAGCTCTGCAAACTCATCAAATGTGTTATGTAAGGATCATGCCTAACAGCTACTGCCGAACAGGACTCACGACTCAATGTATCGGCTACCACATTTGCTTTTTCCGGATGATAGTTGATTATTAAATCATAATCCTTAATCAATTCCAACCATCCTTTGTCTGAGGTTTAGCTCCTTCTGTTTCATTAGGTACTTCAGACTCTTGTGGTCGGTTTATATACGACAAGTATCCCTATAAAAGATATTGTCTTTAAATCTTGAGTGCAAAAACTACCAGTGTAAGCTCTAAATCATATGTGGAATAATTTAGCTCGTGCTTTTTCAGCTGTCTAGAAGCATATGTGATCACTCACTCGGCCTCCATAAGTACACAACCAAGTCTCTAGTGACTGGTGTCACTGTATACCTCATATCCTGCTCCCTGGGTAGGTAGGGCAAGCACCAGTGCTGAAGTCAATCACTTCTTCAGCTCCTAGAAACTTGCCTTGCATTTATCATCCCACTAAAATTTTATTCCCTTCTGGGCCTCCGCTTATGTGTTGATTATCGGCAGTAAATACCATCAAGAATAGACTTCTCCGGATTGTGCTACAAATACTTCGCGAAAGGCAGTTGTATGTGAAGTTCTCAAAGTGTGAATTTTGATTGAGGGAGATAGAATTCCTTGGACATGTTGTATCAGGGGAAGGTATTTTTGTGGACTCAAAGAAAGTTGAAGCTATACTTAAATGGGAACAACCCAAGAATGTCATAGAAGTTCGTAGTTTTCTGGGTTAACTGGTTATTATAGGAGGTTTGTTGAGGGCTTGGCCGGGCCAAGGCCCAAAGTGGACAATATTGTAAGCGGGTGGTCTTAGCTGTTACAATCTATGTCTGATAAAGAAGTAACAAAAGTATGGAACATGAGATTAGGCCATATGAGCAAGAGAGGCCTTTCCGAATTGAATAAGCAAGGACGACTTATAGACCGAAAGGTTAGTAAAATAAATTTTTGCGAACATTGCTTATTTGGTAAATAAAAGAAAATTTATTTTGTTACTCTGACAAAACACAATACTAAAGGAACTCTTGATTACATCTATGATGATGTTTGGGGGCCATCTCGTGAGGCATCTCTTAGTGGTGCTTGTTACATGGTCACTTTCATTGATGATTTTTCAAGGAAAGTTTGGGCATATTTCTTAAAGCATAAAAGTGAAGCCTTTCCTGCTTTCAAGGAATGGAAGACCATGATTGAGAAGCAAGTGAAACGGTTAAGAACAGATAATGGCTTGGAATTCTATTTGGAAGAGTTCAATCAGTATTGTAAAGATCAGGGAATTGTGCATCATTTGACTATTCTAGGTACCCCATAACAAAATGGTGTGGCTAAACGGATGAACAAACCCCTATTAGAAAGGGTAAGGTACATGCTTTCAAACTCTAAACTGGGAAAAAAGTTTTGGGCAGAGGCAGTCTCAACAGCTTGTTTTTTGTTGAACAGATCTCCTTGTACATTTAATGGTTTAAAGACACCTGAAGAATTTTGGTCAGGTAAACCGGAAAATTATGGTGACATTAAAGTATTTGGATGTCTAGCTTATGTACATGTAAGTGAAGGGAAGTTAGACCCAAATCAATCAAGTGTATCTTTCTTGGATACATTCCAAGAGTTAAAGGGTATAAATTTTGGAATCCACAAACTTCCAAAGTTTTCACATCTAGAAATGTTGTGTTTGATGAGGCATCTATGCTACATCAAAAAGAGGAGTTGACAATAGCATTGAGGAATGAGATTGGAAGTAAGGTGAAGCTCCAAAAACATTCTAAGAGTCATGATCACGATGTTAAAGATACTCAATTTGAGGTGGAGTGACAAGCCAATGTGAATAATGTTCAGCCATTTCGTTCTATTATTATTGATTATCCCTATCATTTCAATCAAGGTGTAACTTGAAAGACATTGATTTAGGAAGCAGACTTTGTTAGGATTATTTTTGTAGTTGCTGAGAAGACAAAGAGTTTTTTTGAGCATGCTAATTATAAGGATGTAACTACCTGGCCAAATTCTAATAAATGGGTTGTGGATATGCAGGAAGAAATGGAATCACTTCAAAAGAATGACACTTGTATTCTAGCAAAATTACCGAAAGGTAAAAGAGCAATCAAGTGTAAATGGGTGTTCAAGAAAAAGGACAGATTCTCATAATTGAAGAACCGAGGTATATAGCTAGACTTGTTGCTAAAGGATTTAGCTAGTTACTGGGAGTTAAATTTAATGACATTTATTCACCCGTTGTGAAACATAGTTCCATTCAGCTATTTCTTGGTCTTGTTTCATCTAATGACATTGAATTGGAGCAACTTAATATTAAAACAACATTCCTTTATGGTGATTTAGAAAAGGAAATTTACATGCTGCAACCCGAAGGTTTTTAGGTTGAGGGCAAGGAGGACCGTGTTTGTAAACTCTATAAGTAATTGTATAGTCTTCAGCAATCACCTCGACAGTGGTATAAAAGTTTTAATACGTTTGTTTTAGATCTTGGTTTCAGGAGAAGCAGTTATGAATCTTGTGTTTATATAAGATTAGTCAATGATGGTTCCTTCACGTATTTACTGCTTTATGATGATGATATGCCCATCGCAGCTAGAGCAAGTCAGAAATTGCCAAGATTAAGGCACAATTAAGTGCAGAATTTGAAATGAAGGATTTAGCTGCAACAAAATGCATCTTAGGTATGGAGATCAGACGTGATCATAAGGCTAAGAAACTTTATCTTTCTCAGGAGGGTTATATATATAAAGTTTTGGAGAGGTTTGGTATGTGCAAAGCCAAACCAGTTAATACACCTTTTGCTGCACACTTCAAGTTGTCATCACGACAATGTCCAACCTCAGATGAAGAAATTGAGAAAATGGAGAAGAGATCATACTAGTGTTGTTAGGAGCATTATGTACACGGTGGTTTGCACACGCCCCTCCTTAGCACATGCCGTTAGCATGGTGAGTCATTACATGGCTAATCTAGGGAAGGAGCATTAGCAAGCAGTGAAATGGATATTAAGGTATCTCAAAGGTACATCTACAACTTGTCTTATGTTTGGAAATTCTATAGCTAGATTGGTTGGATATGTGGATTCAAATTTTGCGGGTGATTTTGACACTCGATGATCCACATCTGGATACATCTTTACTTTTGGTGATTCTATTATAAGTTGGAAAGCTTGTTTGCAAGCTACAGTAGCTCTTTTGATTATAGAAGCTAAATTTATGGTAGTTACTGAAGCAATGAAGGAAGCAATTTGGTTGAGAAGTATCTATGCAGAGCTTACTAAAGATGATCATAGATTAGAGATATATTGTGATATCCAGAGTGTTATTTTCTTAACAAAAGATAACATGTTCCATGAGCGCACTAGTCACATTGACGTCAAATATCACTTTGTTCGAGAAGTCATTGGAAAAGGTGATATTATGGTCATGAAGGTTAGTGCACTAGATAATGTTGCTGATATGATGACAAAGACTCTTCCTGGATCTAAGTTCCAACACTGCCTAAACTTAGTTAATCTTGTTTCTTGAGTATCGTTCAATTTGGAGGTGGCCATAAAGTTTGAACAGGGAGTTTACAATTCAGTGCTCAATTTCGTTTCAAGGTGGAGAATTGTTTCTTTACAACAAAATTGATGCAAGGTGGAGATTGTTAAGTTTGCATCAATTTTGTAAGTTAGCCTTCATCCCACATCGTTTGTGGAAATAGGCCTTAAGTCTTTGGTCTCTTATATATATGGGCCTTATCCCATATTCGATATATAACATAAGCCTTTTGTCTTTAACTCCTATATAAGGAGTCTAGTAGTGGTTTTTAGATATAAGTTACTACTTGGTAAAGGCTAGTAATACAAGTGTTTAACCATCTTATTTGTAAGAGAGTTTTTGTACTCCTTCTTTATAATGAAGATTTTTTCTGGCTTGCCGCTTAAGGTTTTTCCCCGTGTTGGGGTTTTCCTCATAAGTTCCTATGTCCCTTTTACTTTGTCCTTGCATTTAAATTCTTGCTTTCGTTGGGTCTATCTGCTTTCTTTGTCGATATAATTCCTTTAGGTTGTAGCCATCATAATAGAAAGTATGGGTGTTGAAGATCTACCGAAGTGAAATGCATTATCATAAGAAACTTTATGGGCATGTATAAATGCAAAGAATACTCTTTCTGACCTATTTCATACATATTAGTATACTAGTCGTTCAAACTCTAACAAATATGCTCATAATTGTTTCCAGTTAATGAAGGGTGAGCTCAGATTACTAGACACTAGGTTAGAGGCCTTAGATAAATATCAAACACATAAAAAGAGAGTAGTTAGTAGAAGTTGCATACAATAAACAAAGTTTCTAAAAGAAGGGGACTTGGCTTGAAAGGCACTTCTTATTTTGCAAAATGACTAAAGAAAAGTAAGCTGGGAATTCGGATCTTGATAAGTTGAGAACAGGACTAAGGAAAAAAGGCTTGAAAGAAAGGCATCTAAAGCCTTATATGTTCCAACTTTCTTTCAAGTACAAAAGATGAAATCTTAGGGACAATTATGTTTTATATTAATAAGGGGTTATTGTGTACAAGTTTTTTTTAAATATAACTAACATTTAAATAACTATTATAGGTATGGAAAAGCTTCAAGTACTCTCCAAGCTTCTGAATAAGTTACGGATTTATACAAGTTCCATTTGTTAGCATATAAGTCCCGTAAAGCAAAAGGTGGTCTACAACTTTCATCGCTAAAAGCTTCTTTTATAGTCTTAGATTCAATTTAGGAAATAAAATTAAGATATGATATATTTCTAAAACCTAACTTTGACACCGCTTTTTAGACATCACCTATGATTTGATTTAAAGTATGATTCTTCTTAAATTTTCAAGCCGTTAGAAGCTTCTCATCCTTCTTATCTTCCTTAGTTGGTCCAATAATTTACACGTGTGAGATGCCTTGGTGATCTCTCTTGTTCTTTTTAAGGGTTAATTTCTCCAAATTCTCGACTATATCAATATCATCATCTTTAAGACTTTTTTTTAAGCAATAGGATTAGATTTATTAGAAAGAAACCATAAGCATATACTTTTCAATAACAAGATTCTTCTTATCAAACAATTTATATACTTTGCTAGTGAAATAATACCTAAGAAAAATCCCTTCATTCTTTTTTGAATTAAACTTTTCCAAGTTATCCTTAATGTTAAAAAATAACACTTATAACTAAACACTTTAAAGTAACTAATCTTTGGCTTCTTCTTATGCTAAAGCTCATATGGTATTTTATCCATAATTGGTCTTATATAGATTCTATTAGATATATGACATGTGATTGCTAAGAATTTTTTCCTAAAGATAAATTGTGAGGTCATATTTATTTACCATTATTCTACTTGTATCTTGCAATGTCTTATTTTTCTTTTAGTAGCTCTTTTTTATGGATTTTATGAGTATAAAATTATAAAGATACCATTTTCTTCATAAAAAGACTCGAACTTTTTGTTTTTAAAGTTTCAAACAAGATCACTCCTAATTGATGCAATAGAGAGTTCTTTTTTTATTTTGAACTCTCTTAACAAACTCAACATATGACCCAAATTATTCATCTTTAATAGCTATAAATAATACCTATATGAATCTCCTAAAAATATTTACTATGATAAATGTATAAAATTTTCAACCTAATAGCAACTCTAGTATGGACAAACAAATTTGTGTGAAATAATTGTAAAAGTCCATACAGGTTACTGATTTTTTACCCGTAAATGAACTTTTAGTTTATTTTGCTTATTTGGCAATCACCACACCTCTTGTCTTTCTCAAACTTGACTCTTTGAAGCTCGTTGGCAAGTTATCTAGAGTTAAGGCTAGAGATGAGAACCATGCTTGCATGTACAAGAATTCCATTTCAATTATATGCACCTTCACTTATAAATATTAAGCAATTTATATTTTGGTTAAAAATATAATGCTATTATCAACCACTCTAAAAATAATGCATGCTTTTCCCTTAAAACATACTTTATAACCTTTTCCCCACATAGTTAACTTACACTTAATAAATTATGTTTTAATCTTTCTACTAAAAGTATATTGTCAATTATACTGCGATCTTCTTTACCAACATTTTAATGATAATAATCTTAACCTTGGCATTATCTTGAAATGTGGCAAACCATCCATCACTGTCTCTCAGAGATATTAGAACGCATCACTGATCATATGCCTTAAACATCCACCACCCGCATAACATTTGTTCCTTTGCTTAGGAACCTCCAAAATAAGGTAATAAATTTGTCTTAGTTTCCCAAATAAACCTGATTCTTTAATTATTAGTTTCCTTGTTCTCTCAATCCATTTTATCAAGGTTTACTTACCACTTCTTGTTTAAAGAAACAAAAATTATGAATATGCCCAAAGTTACCGCAATGATGGCATAGCATGATCTATGATTGGCATGAATTAGTTTTATAATAATGAGATCTATAGCTACTATGCATGAATGCATTTCTTTAAATAATATTTATGTTTTCTTTGAATGGAAGTTTTGTCAAATATTGTTATATACATGTAACATGTTCCTTTGGTCGTTTTCATGACTACAAAGGATGTGAGCATTTATTATGGTATTTTGCCTAATACATAGCCTAAATAACTATAAGCTTAATTCTTACTTTAGTGATGATTTACTTTAGGTCTAGATTGGGAACTATGCAAGATTATATAGGACTTGGTTTTGGCCTAGCATGTCTAAATGAATGTCTAGATGAAGATGCACCATGCTCATTTACTATCTTAGGTAAAAGTGTTTCATGGTGAATGTGTTTTCCTTTGACAAATTTAGTCTTGGTATTAGATGCACTCTCATAAGTACCCAATTTGATGTCTAGTGTTAGAATTCTTTTAAACTCTTAGCATGCTTTCCAATCTTTCACTTCCGTTAGTGAACTTTTCGACAAAAAGTCCTTGAGAGCATTAACCTCCTTTAATGTCTCATTCTCAATTTTCAATACTTTTAAGTTTTTATGGTCTACAATAGTCACATTCTTGGATGTTTTAATGTTGTGCAGTTTACTTTTACATTTTCATTTTCTCACATAAATTCATCTAAAAAATTTTAAGTTTCTTTTAAGTTTGAAAGATAGTTTCTTCCTTCTTATGCTCATAATTTCTAAGCTTTCCACTAGTTTATTATAAGTTAACTTAATATCACTATTACAACTAAAGTTGAAATATCTCATTATCATCAGTTTCCATGTAGCATATGTGAGTTGTTTCTCTTTTCAAATGTTCACTTTTAGAGTTACTTATGTCATACTAAGTTGAAGATTGAAGGCCCCTCTTCTTCTTATTGTCCCTATTATTGTTCTTGTCATTTCTTTCATTATATTTGATGAGAGGACATTGAAATTTTATGTGATTAAGTTTCTTATATTCAACATAAATAATGTTGGAAGTTTCTTTTTTTAATGAAATGACCTTATCTTCTTTGAAGTCTTTTCTTTTGGAGAAAATCTTTTTCTATAAAACTTCTTAAAGTTCTTGGTGATAACGAAAATTTTTTCAACATCGCTTCTACTTGAGGATATCTCGTCTTCCTCACTTAACTCCTTCTTTAAGACTTTAAATGCTAGGTTCTTTTCCATTGGACTTGTTGTGTTATTTTGTACATAAGGAGAGATCTAATGAGCTCTTCCAATTATATCATTGTTAGGTTCTTGTCTTCTTAGATGGTTGTCACATTGGCTTCCTAAGTCTTTGAAAGTAATCTAAGCAATTTTCTCATTATTTCAATATTAGTATATGTCTTTCTGTTGGGCCCCACACCACACACCCCGAAAGGTGGGGTGTGGGGCCCAACACTTTCTTAGACCTTTAATAATATCATTAAACTTATATACATAGTATATATACTCTCATCAAGCTTCAATTGAAATAACTCATATTAATAAGTTAACATATTTATTATACTCTCTTTAATTTGATTAGTACCCTCATATGTAACTTCAAGTATGTGTCAAATTTCGTGAACAATTTCACACATAAATATCTTATTAAATTCATTCCTACTTAATACACAAATATCTTATTAAATTCATTCCTACTTAATGCACAAAATTATATATATGTATGTATATAACTTTATTATTCAAAGAAATGAGTCTCTTATCTTGATTGTCTCATTTTTCTTTGAGTTTGGAAACCTTTTTGTTGTCCACGACTTTTATAAGAAAGAAGTTCTACTATTATTTTTTCCCCTCGGAGGATGCAGTTAGATATATAATGTCTTTTATTATAAAATTTCATTTGATGAGGATGACCAATATACTTAGTTGACCAATATGTTCATCATTGTTGATATAAACTTTTGATACAAATTTTTTACAACTTTAACATGCAGCAGTCAATCACTAATTATATTGATCGACCAATGTATCTAAATTCATTATTTCAACATTTTTTAAATTATTATACTTATCTTTATTAATGAAAATTTGATTCAAATGCTTCTCAAAGTGTATCTTAAAGAATGTTTTAAAGATGAAGAGGATTTTATCTTAAATCACTTGAATTCCTATTGGCAATTAAAAATTTTCATGTAATAGATTAAAATGATAATATGCTTATACATAACAAACATTTAAAGCATTAAAGCAGCCAAATAAAAAGATACAATGATCATTACAATGTTTTTCCTTAAGTTTTGGTTTTGTTCTTTACATGATGAATTTTATTCTAACTTTTCTGTATTATCTTGATAAGGTTACTCTTGATAGATGTATGACTATATTCCTTTCATTCAAAAATAAAATTATTAGTAATATATATGTTTTCTTATTATTAAAACATAGATTGAACCCTTTCTTCTTAAATAATATATAATTTTTAAATTATTCGTTATTAAGTTTTATATAAAAATAATTTTCAGAAAAAAAATTTAGAAAATTTTTTTAAATAAATTAAGGAAGTGTTTATATAATATATTTTATAATACTGAACTGTCGGTAATTTTAAAAAATGCATCAAGGTGCGTGTGTTTATTCCTTTTTTTTAACCACCCGATATTTAGCGTCACAGGGACAATTGATTAGTCCAAATTTAAGCCGAGTAGAACCCATTTGAGCAGCAAAACTTTCGCTCACAAGATTTAAAACGACTCCATTTTTAAGACTCAAATTCGAAACTTTACTTAAGCGAATGAAATCACCTGTTCCATAATTGTTGTGCCAATATTGTCCATTGCATCTGGTCCATATATTTTTATGGATCCCATATAAATATATGGACCAGACGCAATGGAATAGCATTGGCGTGGAACAGGTGATCTGTTCCCGTGGGTTCGTGTTTATCCCTTTGTATAATCATCCGGAATCGCCGTTAAAATATTTAAAGGAAACCGTTCGATCAAGCCGAGGCTTTTGTCTCTTTACTCTTGTAAGTAGCCGTCCCATTGGGCCATCGTGGCATGGCGGCAATAAAAGTTCTGCCACTTCTCCATGTATAGCCCTTGTCCACAGTCATAACCATCTTCCACAAGCAATCTTCTCGACTATCTAAGGAGTGCTTGACGGAGTTCTAGTGTTCTACACTACAGGTACATCGTCTTTCGAGTATCAAAATTTTCCAAAACAACGTTCTTTACATTATTTGATTGTTTGTATATTTTGGGAGATTATTAAAATTCGGTTTCGGGGTGGGTCTGCTGCAGAAGCTAAAAAGAACAACTAGGATCGAGGCCACAAGAACTAGCCGGCCGGCATGTGTTGTGTTTCTCTGTTCAAAGTTTAGTGAAAACATGGTGGTTGTAAGATAGCAGTTTGATGATGGAGAGAGGATTACAAAGATGGATTGTAGACATATCAAAGTGGGACCCATCTTCCTTGGACTTTTCTTTAGCCCTCTCTGTTCTTCCCCAACATGAGCACTCTTCCATCACTAGGTCTTTTCCTTATGCATAGTTTTTTATTTTCCTTTCCATAATATTGATTTATTCTTACTGCTTCTTGGGAATTCCAATCTTCCCACTTATCCTGAGACTTATATTTAAGATTACGATATATTCAGTGAGTATACCATAGTTGAGATTGATCGTAACAAGATCATTATCTGTAGTTTCATTCTGTAGAATTTTAAATTAAATTCTTGTTTCGTCGCATAAGATTTCAGAAGGAATGACTCTGGTAATGGAAGAAATAACATCATCTTAGTATTTAGTTGGTTTTAATTTCTGGTTCAATTATTTCACGTATGGGGTCTGATCGTAGTTTAGTCCAACCATCAATTATCAGATGACGTTCTTCTACTTCTTCTTTTCTCAGTGTAAGTAAAAGTCAGAATCACAAGTTTTAGTGAATTGGATCAAATTGCATAATGTTTCATTTCATTAGCAGATTCGTGAAGCTGGAAGATAGGAAACGGGCGCTTGTGAGCCGGTTGCTTCAATATGCTCTTGTATGTAAAGTGTTGGGAATTCCACACAACGAAATTATCATAAAACGTACAATGGAGGGGAAACCCTATTTGGTATGAATAAAGTACATACATTTCTTTCTGTTTTAAGTTCCAATTTGTATTCTTTGTTCTTTTTCTTTTCTTTTCTGCACATGCTTCCTTGAATGATTCCTGTTTTGTGAATTAAGAATGCTGTTTCAACATGTAGGAAGATGGAGTGACCTTTTAGTGATAATATTAGACTATTAGTTTAAATGGAAAACTTTCCATTATGGGTGACTAAAATTACTTGGTTATAACATGCATTATGTACGTTCTCCCTCTTCTTTTTTTTTGGTTGCTGTTTGTTCTTAGTGGCATCTTGCCATTTCTTTCTAGGAACATTTCTTTTCATATTTTTAACTCTCGTAATTTTTAGGATGACTCCTCAAATGCTAAATCGATGAATTTCAGGAACGTGGTCAAGTCAGCATGGATTTTCCTAATTTTAATTTCAATGTATCGCATCATGGTGACTATGTGGCAATAGCATCTGAACCTCTATGCCTTGTGGGGATAGACACAGTTTGTTGTATCAAACCAAAAATTCAGACAGTTACAGAATTCATTCAGAATTTCATTTCGTGCTTTTCTACTTTGGAATGGCATACCATACTTAGTGCTGGCCCAAATGATGAAATTTTAGATGCATTTTACAGGTATGCTGTCCCACATCAGTACATCTCATTTGATCAATTGATAAACTTAAACATATACATCAATTTGTGTCTACTGTTTTCGATCACCAAATTCTAGTTGGCCACATAATCTAGAGTATCCACAACTTTTAAGCATCATCATTTGTTATAGGCTATATGCAGTAACTGAAAATTGGCTTATTATAGGAGTTAAGTTTGTGATATGTATGCAGTCTTCTCTTTCCATTCCATAACTTTTTAGTTGAAGCTTCTAAAAGCCACACTTTCTGGATGCTCTTGTCAATCCTATAACAGACTTTCCATTTCATTGTATGATATGAACTCATTATAAATTAACTTGTGAACCTAAGTTTCTAAAATTATTCTAGTGGAACTTGCTGCATTTGTATATGCACTATATTCTGAAGTTGGTTAGTCAATTTAAATTATATGCTTTTTTTGTCATTTTGGTCATCTCACTGCAGATACTGGTGTCTGAAAGAAGCTTATGTGAAAGCCACAGGGTGTGGAGTGACATATGGTTTGGACAGAGTTGAGTTTCATCATAGCAACTGGACAAACATATGGGCTAAAGTCAATGGGAAGCCTATGCCAGATTGTAAGTTTTGGCTATTTGAGCTTCCAAAGAAACATTATGTAAGTTATGTTTTTATTTTTCTTATCACTATTCTTCCTCTGAAGTTTGGATATAGAAATCGCGAAGAGATTATTTTCTTTGTTGAGGTTGCATTGTGAGGATACTAACATACCCTTGTCTTCAAACCTTTTTCTAAAAGGTAGCATTAAGCTAAACTGATCGAGGTTGATAGGAAAGGGTCCCATAATCATCATTTCAGTTGTATAAAACGGTAATTGCATGCCAAGTTCTTGATAAACCAACCTTGGTCCATAAAGTGAAAATTTGAATCTTCTTTATCCTTAGTTTTTAAGACGGCATAGTATTTTTGGGTTAAGACGGCATAGTATTTTTTTCCCAACTCTTGCTTAGGATATGCATTAAAATGAGAATAGGGAAATAAAAACTCGCACTTTCTATTTTTTGTCTTATCAGGCTCTTAAAATTCAATCAGTCTCCATGACTTCTAAATCCTTCCCTGGACCTGTTTTCGTTCTAGGTGTCACTTGCAAGGGTTCACCCAAAGTTAGCTGTCGAAAGTTACAAAAGCACGATGTATGTGTCAGAATTTGATGAAGATGAGTACCACACGGCTCTCAGCCTTCCAAATATTGAATTTTCTGTACGGACTGTTGAGCAACTTATACCAGCTCCACCAGGTGGTGATAGTTGTTGAGAGGTTTTATAAACATTTGAGAGTACTGTTGAAGCAAGTTTCAGAGAATAAACGTAAAACACAATCAAAGAGAGCCACAAACAAGAAAACGAGAATTTATGAAAGCACAAAAATTACGTGTAAAACCCGAGTCAGGGAAAACACACGAAGCAATTTCATTCAAAAAGGGGTTTAGAAACTTTCACGGAGGTTCCTCTATTGACTAGTGAAGGCTGAGAAAATTTTCACGCACACCCAAAACAAGTCCCACAAGAATATATACAAAACTGAGAAGGATAACAACGTCCAACTATTGTACAGAGATGAGAAGGACAAAATAGAAAAGGATATATTGTGCTAGTTACACTCAAAAGCACATATTGTGCTGCTGAATGTCGGATAAAAACCAAACTTGTAAGGAGAGCTACAATCTGATGTACAACGGAGAATAAAAAAACTTGCTCATAATCCTAGCAACCCACTACGACATTGAGCAGGGTAAAAGAATTGACAATTTCCAACAAATCAGGTTGATAGGCTGTGTTCAACTGAACAAGAAAACGGGAAGAAAACAACCGGGGCAGGAACCTCGTTACCCATATAAGCGTAATCTCCCTGAAACAAAAAGATTTAGACGTGTGGTGACCTCTTTGTTCCCCTTTCATACGATTACTTTCTGCATCAAGTAGATTCCATGAAAGAACCTGAAGTGACTGGAAATAACAGAAGAAAAAAAAGTACAAAAACCAGCGATTTGAATCACTCAAGAGAATCATTCTTCAGGAAAAAAACAGAACATAACACAAAGCAGTAGCAAATTAACTTCTTTCCATTGAAAACCAGATCACAGGTGCTTCAAAGTGTCGTTTAATTTGGGAGGCATTGTTTGTACTAAAGGGCATGTCATAGAAAATGCAAGCAAAGCTCTTTTAATCTTGGTATTGTTTCGCTCACTAGCTGTATACTGCATAAGCGTCTTTGAGAAATTTAGATATGTTGCAAGCCATATGGATTCTACCTTGTCACCATCAGCAACTGCCAAACGTATTCCATCTTTTTTATGTTAGAAATTGTTTTATATCATTGGAACC
This sequence comes from Erythroxylum gracilipes, assembly GCA_026413385.1. Classification (NCBI taxonomy): domain Eukaryota; kingdom Viridiplantae; phylum Streptophyta; class Magnoliopsida; order Malpighiales; family Erythroxylaceae; genus Erythroxylum; species Erythroxylum gracilipes. Next base: position 30,711,855 of record JANZLC010000005.1, read on the forward strand.
GTTTCAAATGCAGACAAAAGACAACAGCTTTACATGGAAAACTTGACCAAACTTCAAACCCTAATTTTATGATATTATGAATATTAGTATTTTTTGATCAAAATTCAAAACAAAACATAAATTTATTTAAACTTTAAATAATTATATTTTAAAAAGAAAATTAAAAATTTATTTATTAGTAATTTAGTATAGATAATCAATTTTGTTTAAGATAATTTAAGAGTGTGTTAAGGAGTGATATTTAAACTTTAAAAAAGTTCATTTAAAGAATAACACTAAAAAATTTATTAATTAGTAATTGACTTAGAGAAGTAATTTTGTTTAAAATAATTTAAGAATGTGTTAAGGAGTGATTTTTAATATTTAAAAAAGTATATTTAAAGAAGGACACTAAAAAAGTTATTAATTAATAATTTAGTATAGATTAGTAATTTTGTTTAGGGTAATTTAGTATAGAAAAGTAATTTTGTTTAGGATAATTTAAGAATGTGTTAAGGAGTGATTTTTAAATTTTAAAGAATTATATTTAAAGAAAGACACTAAAAAAGTAATTAATTAGTAATTTAACATAGATAAGCAATTTTGTTTAGGATAATTTAAGAATGTGTTAAGGAGTGATTTTTAAAATTTAAAGTAGTATGTTTAAAGAAAGATATTAAAAAAGTAAATAATTAGTAATTTAGTATAGATAAGTAATTTTGTTTAGGATAATTTAAGAATGTGTTAAGGAGTGATTTTTAAAATTTTTAAAAAAAGTATATTTAAAGAAAGACACTAAAAAAGTATTAATTAGTAATTCAATATAGATAAGTAATTTTGTGATTTTTAAAATTTAAAGAAGTATAAAGAAAGATACTAAAAAAATTATTAATTAGTAATTTACTATAGATAAGTAATTTTTTAGGATAATTTAAGAAATGTAAAAAGAGTTATATTTAAATTTTAAAGAAGTATATTTAAAAGAGAACACTAACAAAGTTATTAATTAGTAATTTAGTATAGATAAGTAATTTTGTTCAGGATAATTTAAAAATGTGTTAAAAAGTTATATTTAAAATTTAAAGAAGTATATTTAAAAAAGAACACTAAAAAGTTATTAATTAGTAATTTAGTATACATAAGTAATTTTGTTTATGATAATTTAATAATATGTTAAGAAGTAATGTTTTAAGTTTTAAAAAAGTATGTTCAAAGATCGACACTAAAATTTAAACATACTTCAACTTTTTGAGTAACCTTTTAGATTTATTCACTTTTTGAAAAAATTTCAATTTCTGTTTCCTATTTGAATTGATTTTCTTTCAATGTTTTCAATTCCTTTCAACCTCTTTTCTATTTCTTCTATATATACTACAATTCCTTGTGTCAAGATCACAAGTTAATTCTCCTTTTTATTGTTATTTCTTTTTTGTTGTTGTAATGATTGAAGTCAAATATCATATTTTATATAAAAGACATAAGAATCAAGAAGACAAAGTTAAGGGGCATTTTCATTTTCAAACTTTTATCTTTTATATTTTATCTTTTTGTTTCATCTTTTTTCTTTGGTTTGTTGTTTTGTCACTTATTTTTATTTTAATTATTGTTGTGACTTATTTTTGTACACAACTAACAAAATTATTTTTATCATATTTTTAGGTTAAAATTATAATGGAGAATATGGAATCATTGGAAAAAGATTCAATGAACTTAACGTCCTCTATTCATAGTAAGTCTAATCCAGCATAGAATTATTTTTCTTTTTCTCAAGCATCTGATGGGAATATCCAATATAATTGTATGTTTTACGATATAATATTTAAAGGGGAGGAATTTTTGGAATGAACGAACATCTTGCTGGTATTAAGGATAATATTGCTTCTTGCAAAAAAAAGTATCATTTGATGTATATGAGAGGATTGGAAATTATTTGCAGCAACAAGTAGAAAAGAAAAAGAAAATTAGAAAGACTTATGATATATTTTTTTGGATATGATAAACCACCATAAGTATTAAATAAAGGAAAGAGAAATCTACTATTGACATAGATTCTTATTTTCCTCCAATTACTCCTAGTTCTCAACCTAGTCTAAAAAGTATTTTTGTTGGATCCCGTTTCCAGAATCCAACTCTTGCGAAATCATGAAACCTGAGCGTATTCTCATGAAATCTCCTTAACTATCATCGATTCATCTTCTTGCTCTGATACCACAACTGTTGGATCCCACTTGTTTCTAGAATCCAACGCTTGCAGAGTTCTAAACTGTGAGCAGGTTTCCTTGTAGGGTTATGTCAATGTACCCTCATTAGCCATCATCGGTTCCTCATCATTCTCATAACATCTCAAGCTACAAAGGCAAGCCCACACAACGAAATCACAATAATCACAATTGACTTCTTCAAAATTTTAGCTCTTAGTCTCTAGTTTATTTTGGAGTAAGAACCAACTAAATCGGAGTTCTATAGATGACGATATAGTTAAGAAACCAAAGTATATTCATGGCCCTATCATGCTCTCCCAATCGACCCCTCACTTTCTTTCAATAAATCTTTTTGAATTCAACACCAATGGCTATCAATTTTAGAAAAATGTGTTAGAAATCCAATGCTTCAAGAATCACTTCATTTGGAGGTCGGGTTATGAAGTTATGGCCAAAAGAATCAACCATGCTCATGTCCTCAATCACATTGTCCCTATCTCGGGACAATTGGTACAACTTTCAATAGAGATGTTGGATTAAGGTTTTCTTTAGACAGTTTCAAAGAAGACTTCTAGATCTACAACTTTTGTGAAGAACTTAAAGCAAGATTTTGCCATTTTAATGGTCAAAACACGGGCCGTGTGAACCCACATGGGCAAACCGTGTAACTTTTGGGTCTGACAGTTTTTCAGCATCAGGAATACACGACCAGTGTGATTTTACACGGCCTGACCGTGTAACCTTTGGGATTAACAAAAATTTCCACTCTCCAAGACCCCTCCAATGGATCCTAAACTTATCCTATCATCCCTTTTACTCATAATCTTTCCAAATCGAACAATCCTAGTGCGATATCACTCCATATACTCTAATTATTCGGGATACACGTCCTATGCAACATCACCTACTCAAACAATCATATCTCTCATCTCCAATATCCAAAAATCACATATTTATATCGTTGGAAGGCTGGAAAGACAAGCTACAACTTCTGTGAAGACAACTTAGTCAAATTCATCCTAAATTAGTGCAGTTTTTTCCCAAAGCTAGAACACAAATCCTACCCCTATGAAAACTTGAAATGCCACAAACAACCATAATGTATATGTATTTCATTCACATCAAAATAAAAGTTTTACAATGCTTTAGTGGGCATTTCTAGCTACCTTACAACATAATTCCAAAATACAAAATTTACAACAACAATAATTTTTCAAAATGCAACTAAAGCCTTATTTTACAAAATCTAACTTTAAAAGAACAAAATATGCAAATTGGAGTAATGCCTTGACGCTTGACTCGATTACTCGATATCTTGCTCATTGCTTGTGGATGGGAAGGAATAAGGGTAAGCTTAACGCTCGTGGATAACAATTTTATAACGAGAAATAAGCAAAAACCCTTGAATTATTCATTTCCATAGTAAAATTTCACATTGGGATCCATGCAACACATATTTCCCAAATTCACAACTTATCAAGCAATTTATAACATCAAGAATAATGAATTAATCAAACTTGTCACAAATCATAAACACATAAGCACAACGGAATGATTTGGGTGGATCCAAAAACAGATTTTACTACACATTTTCACATAGCGGTCTTGTGTAGCCGTGAACTTAGGGGAGTCCATGAAGGAGCTCCATGCCACTAGCGGGCAGGCGGGAGAAGCCTTTTGTCAAAGTGCACTTGACTTAATTTAGGGGACCACCACAAACCCACATAACATGTAATTCATGACTTGTAAACTTGTTGCCCAAAATGGCACATTCTCGATAACATGATTTTTTATAAACGTGAGATTATTTCGAAAACCATTTCCAAAAACATGATTTCATTTTCAAAGTCTTTTCACAAATCATTTACACAATTCATATATCAAACATATAGCAATTTCTTAATTCATTCAAGAAGCAATAAATGCAACACTTATGATGCAGTTGAAATCATTAAATTTCCTTGATTCAAAGAAAACATTAGTGGCTTATTTACTCTATTATAAACATGTACCTACCTTGCATTCCTTGTTAAAACTTTGCTAAAAAATGCCTCTCCTCTTGCTCCTCTTGCCTCTCTTGATTCCCTTTAACAATGGAAAAAATCCCACTCAATAGGGTTTTCAATTGAAAATCTCACAAGGCACAATCACTAAAATTTGTTCTAGAATACCTAAACCCATGCATTTCCTAAGCTTCATGAACCAAAATCCTTCCAAAAATCTAAAAGATTAACAATGATCTTACCTTGATTCTTCACCAAATGAAGAAATCTTTGGCTTAAATGGAAGCTCTTCTCTTCCTATACCTTTTTCCCTTCTTGAACAACCTCAAATCTCTCTTAAAAACCAAGAAATGATGAAACCCTAACTATCTTTCCTTATTTTCTCTCCTCTCCACCGAAACCTCTCCTTCTTCTCTCTTATTTTTGTTTTTCACTCTTCTCTCCCTTCAATTCACGTTTTTCTCTTCTCAATAAGCAAGACAATATATTCCTTTTCCTAATACCCTTAATGAGTGTGCAAAGTCCCTTTTACCATTCCTTCCATGCCTTATGTCTTTTATACTTAAGTGTCTTGCCAAAAATACCCTTGAACATTCTTATAACCTTAACACTTTAATTCCATTGACCCATGAAATAAATCCTATTAACTTTGACATAATAAATAACTCCAAAAATTTAATTTATCAAAACCTCAAAAATTATTTAAATCATGCTTAATTCAATAAGACAAAAATTTGGGGGCCAATAACCAATGCCATAATCACGTGTAAGGAATCCTTTTTAGATACAGGAGAAAAGGTCTTTGTGTAATTGATTCCTTCTTGTTGAGTAAATCCTTTGGCAACAAGTCTAGCTTTATATCTTTCAACGTTACCTAATGAGTCCTGTTTTGCCTTAAAGGCCTATTTACATCGAATGGCCTTTGCACCATTAGGCAAATTGACAAGATCCCAGACTTTGTTAGATGCCATAGAATTCATCTCATCTACCATAGCATTGTAACATAATTGTGATTCATTGCAACTTATGGCTTGTGAAAACATTTCAGGGTCATTTTCGGCTCCAATGTTATAGTAAGCTTCTTGTAAATACATAATGTAATCACTAAGTATTGTTGATTTCCTATCTCTTGTTGATCTTCTTAATATTGTATTAGCGCCCTCCTGGGGAGGAGCTTGGATAACTTGTTGCTCAACAACCTGTGGTGATTGCTGAACAATCAGATCTACTAGATTATCATCGACAGCTTGTGGAACTTCAATGATTGGTTGTTCACCTCCCATTTGACTTTGAGGGATGCTATGAACGATAATCAATCTATTACTTGAAGTAGGAGTTTGTATTTCACAATGATCCTTCTCAAGAACTAACTCCCGAGATTGATCACTCCCACTAATCAAGTCATTCTCAAGAAACTTTGCATTTCTTGATTCCACAAACCCAATATTATAAGATGGACAATAAAATTTGTACCCTTTGAACCTTTCAGCTTATCCAATGAAATGCCCACTTATAGTCCTTGGATCTAGTTTCTTTTCTTGTGGATTATAAACTCTTACTTTAGAAGGGCATCCCTAAACGCGTATATGTCGCAAACTTGGTTTCCAATTTTTCCATAACTCAAATGGTGTTTTAGAAACAGCCTTAGTTGGAACTCGATTTAATATATACACTACCATTTTAAGAGCTTCAGTCCACAAGGATTTAGGAAGTTTAAAGATGCTAAGCATACTTCACACCATGTCTAATAATGTTCGGTTTCTTCTTTCTGCTACACCATTTTGGTCCGGAGACCCAGGCATGGTGTATTGAGCTATTATCCCATGCTTTTAAAAAAACTTTGAAAATATCCCATGCTCTTATCCACCTTCAATGTATCTACCAAAAAATTCTTCACCTCTATCTGATCTCAAGAACTTTATTTGCTTACCACATTGTTTCTCTACTTCCATTTTAAATACCTTAAAGGCATCTTATGTTTCATTCTTATTATGAAACAAATAGAGATACATATATCGCGAGTAATCACCTATAAATGAGATGAAGTATTTCTGACCATGCAAGTCCATTTCTGGACTACAAATGTCTATATGTATGATCTCTAATATTTCTGAACTCCTCTTAGCACCTTTCTTTTTCATGTTGGTCCGCTTTCCCTTTATGCAGTCCACATAAACATCAAAATTAGTAAAATCTAGAGTATTAAGTACTCCATCATTCCTAGTTTTTATATTCTTTCAAGGGAAATATGTCCCAATCTTCGGTGCCACAATATAGAGGATTGTTCATTCATAACACATCTTTTAATACCAATATTACTATGTACATGCATTATATTGTGGTAAAACATTTTCTTTCAAATGAATTCAGAAAAGACCATCAATCATTGTACCGTTCCCAATAAGATTAGATTCATAACACAAACCAATTGATGTATTTTTTTGAAACGTTGTCAGGTGCGCTCAGCGCATATTATTAATATCCAAAGTTAAAACGTTGTACAGAAAACTTAGAGGGCATATCCCCCATTCAAAACCAGACATAGAATTAGCTGCCCTAGATATCTTATAAGCAACCTGATTCGCTCGCCTCCTAATAAAAGCAGTAGAAATAAATTGATACTCGTTAAGAAGAGCTTTACAATCCTGAATAATCATTGAAAAGTAAGAAGGAAAATTATGTGTGGATGTCAAGAATTGAGTAATTATTTGACAATCTGTTTCCACATAGATGGGAGAAAAGGAAATGCTTCTAATTCAGCTTAGGGCTTCTCGAAAACATAATGCTTCTCCGATTTAAGGATCCCTCCACCTCGGTAAAATCATTAACTTCCCCACACAATTCAGCCCTTTACAATATCGTATTACCATTCCTAATCCATAAAAGCCATAAGATAAAAGTGCCACATCTACATTACGCTTAAACTGGTTCAGTTGTGGAGCTTGCCATTTGGATGAAGGATGTTGTTGCTTTGTGGATGGACTGTTATTCCTGATTTGAGGAGCCTGCCATTCTATTAATGTTGTTGTGGCTCTACGAATAATAAATGATGCGTCATGAGTTTTCTGTTGCCATACAATGTCATTGCAGTGAGTCCACAAGCTCCATATAATCATACGTACCTCCTCCTGCTGTGCCTTTATGAAGTAGGACATAATCAAGTAAGCCAATGATGCAGTGTTATAGTAAGAGACACGTTCCAAGTCACAGAAGATAAATGCCAAACAGAAGTAGCAAACTTACAGTGAAAAAATACATACTGTTTATTCTCTAGTGCTCTACCGCATAAAGGGCAAGTGTCAATTATGTCAATGTGTCTCCTCTTTAGATTTGTTCGACATGGAAGTGCATTTCTTAAAAGACGCCAGATAAGTAGTTTGACTTTACTTGGAACATGAATATGCCAAATCTTTTCCCATGGAAAACCCATTTCTCTTAATTATATATTTACGCACTCCATACCCATCCTATAACCATCTTTAACTCTGTATTCTCCCTAGTTATTGAGAATCCACATCCAATCATCCTTAGCCTTGAGAAGCCGAGCGGGATCTGTAAAATCAGTTCTGCATCTTGTTGATCAAAGAAACGTCTGATCAGTTCTTCATTCCAGTGATGATCCCTAATGAGCTCAGCTACGTACTCAAAATGCTCTTTGTAGTCTGTCTGGATATACGGATCCCCATCATCCATTAACTAGGGATCTCTCCATATATGAATGTCCTACCCGTCGCCAACCCTTCTTCTACATCCCTGAATCATAATTGATTTTGCCTAAAGTATACTTCTCCAGATTTGGCATGGGTTGTTACCTAAATCTGCTAAAAAAAAGTATGTCTTGGGGAAGTATCTGGCTTTGAGAATTTTTGCCGCGATCAAGTTTAGGTATTTGAGTAACCTCCATCGTTGCTTTGCCAAAAGAGCAAGATTAAATTGCCTCAAGTCTCGATATCCCAATCCTCCATATATTTTTGGTATAGCCATCCGCTTCTATTGCATCCATCTTATACCATTTCTTTCTCGTCCTCCGTTATGCTAGAAGAAACCATTCATCAAGTTCTCCAAGTCCTTACAAGTGTCTAGTGGTAATAAAAAGAGTGACATAAGGTAATTCAACATAGCTTGTGCAATAGTCTTCAACAATATATCTTTTCCGGCTTTAGATAGCACTTTAGCTTTCCACCCTTGTAATTTTTTTGTAAGTTTCTCTACCACATAATGAAAGACATGACGTTTACCTCTTCCAATGACAGACAGCATACCCAAGTAATTAGTATGGCCAGCAAACTCCGCAACCCCCAATGTTTGACATATCAAATTCTTCATTGTACGTATAGTATTAGAAGTAAATGAGATACCTTAATTTGTTATCCAGAAGCATTCTCATATAGCTGTAGGATAGTCTTTAATTTTATCGTCTCCTCCACTGTAGCTCTAGTAAAAAATATAGCGTCACCCGCAAAAAAATAGATGAGACACTGGAATGGCCCCTCTTATAACTAAAGTCCGCGCTTGAAATTTTTGTAAGCTAGCAGATAAACCTTCCGCACAAATGATGAACAGATAGGGAGACAACGAGTCTCCTTGTCTTAAGCCTCTACTAGGAATCAAAGGCCTATATTCTTCATTACCTCGAACAAAATAATAGAAGACCTATGTAACTATCTTCATAACCTTAGAGACCCATGCTTCATGAAATCCCAACTTCAACATAATCAGTCGCAAATACTCCCATTATATTCTATCATAGGCCTTACTCATATCGGTTTTGAGAGCGAGAGAACCCACCTTTCCTTAAGTTTTCCTTTTAAGAGCATGGAACAGCTCATATACCACACTAATGTTATCAGTAATTAAACGATTGGGGATAAAAGCACTCTACGTATTTGAAATAATTAGAGGTAAAACCTGCTTTAATCTGTTGGCGAGTACTTTGCAGACAATGCAATCAGTGACATTGCTCAATGATATAGGTCGTAAATCAGCTATTATTTCTGGTGCTTTCTTCTTAAGGATAAGTATAATATTTGTTTTGTTTATACCGGGCTTTGGAGCATCTCCATTCAAGCTTTTAAAACATTCTTGAGTAACATCCTTTCCAACTATATCCCAGAAAGTCTGAAAAAATCCTGGGTTGAAACCATCTGGTCCCGACGACTTATCTGGATGCATGAAGAACAAAGCTTGTTGCACTTCCTCTTCAATATATGGGGCCACTAATAAGTCATTCTAGAGGGGAGTTACCTTACAGTTCACATTACTCAATATCAGGCTTGTGTCTCCATGTGAAGATGTGAATAGTTGTTGATAATAATCCAGTAGCATATTTGGTAGTCCTGATTCCCAGTCAATCCATTCCCCATTACTATTTTTGAGCTTAAAAGTGAAAATTTTCCGATGCTTGTAAGAGGCCATCAAATGGAAGAATTTCGAATTAGAATCACCTTCTGCTAGCCATTGTTGTTTTGGCCTTTGTTTCCAATACACTTCATGCTGTAGAAGAAGCTCACTGTACCGTTGTTCTAAGTCTCTTAAGACCTCCATGTTAATCGTCGATTGTCATCGCAAAAGTGCCATCTACTGTTTAACCCTTTTAATTCGATTGCGAAACTCTTGATGATGAGATTGTGCCCAAATTTGCAATTTTTGAGAACAAGAGCGTAAACGATCTTGAAGAGAACGAAGTAAGCCTGTCGACCATCCCCTACTTATCATCTGTCTATATTCTTTCTCTATAGTCCACGCATTCTCAAATCAAAAACATCTTTGAACATATTTCTTCCATTGAACACCTAGCGATAAAAAGATGGGTAGGTGATCAGAAGATTCTGTCTAGAGAACACAAACTTGTGCCATCGAGAACGATGAAGACCAAGAAGCTGTTCCGACTGCCTTATCCAGCCTCTCCCTTATAATTGCAGAATCATTTCTCCAATTTGCCCTGTGAACAGTGAACCCTTAGCCCCCAAATCATATAATTGACAATCCAGTAGCGCTTGTCGAAAGCCCTCCATCAGTACTTTAGGATGTGTATGATTGCCCTGTTTCTCAGCGGATTTAAGAGAGAAACATAATATCATTGAAATCGCCTATGACACACCATGGTAAATCCGATCTAGTTTGAAGTTGTCGAAGCAAATCCCACCCCAGTTTCCAGTTGTGTCATTCTGGAAACCCATAAAAGCCAGTTAAACGCCAGTGTTTGACGCCTTCAAGACAGACCATCACGTTAATATGATTTTGGGAGTAACTTATTAATTAGGCCATTTCCTTTTCTTTCCACAACAGAACCAAGCCTCCTCTAGTTCCAATTGGATCAACAACGAACATACCTATAAAGCTTAACTATGTTTTAAGTCGTAAAATTCTGTCTCTGGTAATTTTAGTTTCCATAAGGAAAATAAAATTGGGTCTCATTTCGGACACCATGTCTTTTAAAGCTCGGACTGTTCGGGGGTTCCCAAGCTCCCGACAGTTCCAGCTTAATGTACTCATGGGTCACAGTGGGCTTCGGAACCAAAGCCCACCAAATTCAAGTTTTTTGACCCAGTCTCGAGGGTACTCGGGATAAATTCGTCCTCCATGTTAACATTTTCAGAGGCCGCTTCTTCTTGGAGACGTATGCGCTTAGAATCAATTACCATGATTATGTCTGTTGCTATATATAGTGAGGATGTAGCTTTTGTGGGATTTGCAACTATCAAGCTCTCAGATTGATGTTCATTATTACTCTGGGATCCACTACTTACTGGATTGGCATATGGAATTTGAATCCCATGAATCTCGGCTGTATTTGTAGACGTTCCTATGTCAGTAGATATCACCGAATTATGTCCATATGTCACCAGAGCATCTGGAGGACTGTCTTTGACATCTGCCATAATATCATTTTCCAACCTTAGCCATCTAGCTCCGACCTAGGTTGTTTTCCTAGATTCCGCTTTTAGCCATAGGCTATACGCAAATCTTTCTCTGGGAATTCGTGGATGTTCATATAAGAGATGACAAAAACGATCAGTATGCCCAACTATGCCATAAAAATAGTAGAATGTATTCAGTCTTTCATACTTAAAATCTAAACAGACTTTTTCCCTTTATGGTCTCTTTACAAAGAGTTTCTGTTTTAATGGCTTGCGGATATCAATTGCCACCCGAATCTGCATGAAGTCTCGCCAGATATGCAAGAAGTTACATGGGTCTGATTCCACATATTCTCCGATATAGTTTCCAGCATCAGCTGCAATTCTTTCAGACATAAAACCATTAGGAATATTATGAATCTGAATCCATAACTCTAGTCTTACTAGCTCTACTTGACGAGGTTTCTTATTGGGTTATAATTGACGTAGCAGAAGGGTAAGTTGTTGAAAATTCCATGGACCACCCCGCATCACTCTTTCCACATCGAGGTAATGAAAGAACTAGAAAATGAAGACGTTATTCCCAAGTTCTTTGATCAGTATCCCTTTAACAGGACGCCATACGCTTGCCATAATTTGTTTAAATATCAGGGAGTTTATCATCTTCTCTGTTACCAATCGACCTATGACACAGTGTTGCCATTCAGTCCCTGTTGTCCCTTGTTCTCCGTTGGCTGTGTCCTCAGTGTATTCAAGTATACCTTCATCCTCTTCTACGTTTAGGCGGTGATATATCTCATGCACCAGTTTATCCTCTTCAGATTCCGTAGCCATAAGACTAAAATGAACTAGGTTATATAAAAGATGAAGTAGTACGCAAAAAAGAACCAGAAACCAAAACTGGGATTTAGGTGTGAAGGTGAAGAAAGAACTTGTTATCTAGAAACAAGAGGAAGAAAGTCTCGACATAGAAAGACAGGAATTCAATAGTACCAATTGATGTATTTGAAAAGTTAAAGGAATATCCCATAGGTACAAGTCTTGAAACTGAAATCAAATTTCTTGAGAAACTTGGAATATAAAATGTTCTTTCTAAATTCTAAACAAAACCGGAATTTAAAACTAATTTGCATGTCCTAACAACTTACACATGTGAACGCATCTTGTTGCCTGAATAGATGCATTGTTCACTGCCCACTGGCTTATTGTGGCTTAGAAAACCCTGCAAGGTATTGGAAATATGGATTGTAGAACCATAATCAATCCGCCAAGTGTTATGACAAACATCAACCATATTAGATTCATAATAAAACGTGAGATTGAAATACCTTTCTTTATAAGTCAAGCCTTAAATTTGGCACAATCCTTTTTTATGTGCCATTTCTTTTTGCAGAAGCGGCACTTAGGATTGAAATCCTTTTTGATTTCAGTACAGATCGATATTTTATGTTTTCCTTTTTGTTTGGCTTGCCCTCTATTCCTTCCTTATGTTGCCATATGTGCACTTTCACTCAATTCCATTACTAACCTCCCTTCCTCTTGAGCACACATGGTCAAAAGTTCATTGATAGACCATTTATCCTTATGTGTGTTGTAAGTGATTTTAAAGGGTCCATATTGAGGTGGAAGGGAATTAAGTATGTAATGCACAAGGAAAGACTCGGACATTTCAACCTCAAGAGACCTCAGTTGAGCCATAATGTCCCTCATTTGCATGATGTGCTCACGCACATCTCTAACACTTGTGAGCTTCATTGATGATAACTTAGTCATTAAGGTACTAGCTAGGGCCTTATTTGAAGACTCAAATTATTCATCAATAGCCTTCAATAGATTCCTAACATGATCACACTCTCCAATAGAACCACGAATACTAGGGTAAATTTTGGTCTTTATGGACATCATGCTGAGGCGATTAGATCGCTCCCAACGTTCATAAAGAGCAATTTAAGCCTGAGTGCTAGTTTGAGTAGGTACAGCTAGTTCATCTTTTTGGATAGCATAATCAGTGCCATACACCCTAATTGGAGGAGAATCCTCTCTTTTCATATTTTATAGTTATCACCATTCAATTTGGGAATATCACATTTAATATCAGAAAAATTCACAGGTTGATAACTACACAAAATTCAAAATACATGCTTATGTCACTAAATTTGTTGAAGCAAAGAAACATGTATTATGTTTTACCAATGTTAAAACATGCAATCATATTTCATATATGAATCATATAACAATTAAATCTACTTATGGACTAAACTTTAATTAAAAGATTCGTACATACTCTTTATGATGAAACTATCAAATTATATTCTTTTTTTAATACCTGTGGGTAAATTAAGAAAAAGACAATTTGCTATTCCATCCTAATTAATCATGCAAATATAATAAATCTT
>JANZLC010000005.1:30746533-30771327 GCA_026413385.1 Erythroxylum gracilipes
AGTTTTTCAAAGTTAAAATTATTGAAAACCTACTTGAGGTCATCAATGTCACAAGAAAGGTTGAATGGTTTAGCTATATTATATATGGAGAAGAATATGTTGGATAATATTGATCTTGATAATATTATTAATGATTTGCATCTAGAAATGTACGGAGAAATTGTTTTCCATAAATCATGATCCTCTGTGTATTTGTTAGTGTTATGATCATTTAATATTTAGTTGGTTATATAAACTTATACATTGAGTCATTTATGTTTCTTACAAATATGTAAACTTAAATATATTGTCGATTTATTGGAGTCCCTTTTTTTAATTTCGCCCAAGACCTATAAAACTATAGGAACGACCCTGCCCACTAGTCCCATGAGTTCTTCTCCTTCTGTTATAACACAATGGAGGCAGGCAAAGAGAGAGTGAGAGACATGACTGTAATAGAAGTAAGTTGGTGAGTGATGACTGTTCTACAACAGTCAAAACGTGGTTGTGTTTTAATTACTAAACTCTTGACTAGAAAGAGGACAAAAAATAGTAGGAATCAGAGAGATGGGATGAAAAAGTTAAACAACCTCGGAGAAACCAAGACTTTTATTTTTGCAAGTTATGGAGAAATCAAGATGTAGACATGTGAGTGCCTATTGACACATTAAATATTTTTGGGTTGTGGTCTTATGGAGGGATGTATGGCTTGCTTCTTCTTTTTTTTAAAGTACAAAATTTTAATTTCATTAATATAATTTAATTTTTTAAAAAACTAAAAATTATGGTAATTAAGAAAAAAACATTGAGTTTATAATGTATATGAATTTAAGTTATTTTTTATTACATTATACATATAATCTTACAATATGTGAAAATAATATTAATAAAAATAAATAAATTATTGTTATTTTAAATTTCAATTATTATAAATTTTAGAAACATTTTGATGGAAAATTATTATGGTTATTATTTATATGTGACATATCTGAAAATTATTGTTATTTTATGTTAATTGTAGTTATTATTTATTATTATGATTTTTGGAGACAGAGTTGATGTAAACTTATAAAGTATATAGTACAACTATACAATATAACAATGGACTATTTTATAATTTTTAAAAAAATTCCTAGGCAATACTTGAAGAGTGTATGTAGGGCAAAATTTATTTGGTTGATCTCATTATTAATCAATTATATCTTTCTTTTCATTACTCTCTTTTTTTGTTATTATTATTATTATTATTATTATTATTATTATTATTATTATTATTATTTTGAAATTCTCTTTTGTTATTATTATGATTATTTTATATAAATTTTTTATAACTATAAAATGTAAAAGACATCAAACTCTTATTTCGTTTAAACAAATTTAAATAAAACTCTTAATCTTTAAAATTTTAGAAAGAACATTTTGTAGTTTTCAATTTTCTAAAATAATTTCTTTCTCCTAAGCTTTTGTTAAAAAACATTGAAGCATACACATTATAAACATCACATGTGAACCAATAAAATCTTGCTATCATAATGAACCAATTTAATTTTTAAATTCGATTCAAACCTAATTTAAATTAAAATTTTATTATAATTAATCTAAATTATTAAATTAAATTAAATTAAATTAATTTGCATAAGATTAATAGTTGAATTGGATTGTCGTGTCAGCATCCCTTAAATTCCCTACCATTTCATTACTAACCAGTAACCACCGATTAAACAAGATATATTTTAACTTATTACAAATTTAACTTAAATAATATAATAATCCATTTCCTTGATCGATTCTCATCCCATGGTATCGGTTGGTTGGTCGCTTGCTTGCTTGTCACTGAGGTTGGAAAGAAGAAAAAGGCTTCTCTTAGTCTAAGCAAACATTCTCTACGGGGCAAGTCTCAAGCTTTAGATCCTTTAATGGGTTTTCTGTTTTCTATTTCCAATATTATACATGTAGATGCTTTCAGGCCTTCTGAGATATCCTTGTATTGGTTTCCGACACTTTAGCATGCTATTACATGATGGGCTGGTGATAATATTAGGACAGCAAGAAAATTTTCAGCTTGGGTTCTATTTTCTACATCATAAAATGGGTTAACTTGAGTGTTTTGTTGCTTTGATCATGCCTAAATAAACGACTTATAATGAGTTCAGAGAAGTGAGGAGAACAGATGAGAAGAAAAGGGAGAGACAACAGAGGAGAGGTGAGGGGACAGGGGAGTTTGGGAGAGAATAAGAAAGAGAAAAAGGTAAAGGTGTGAGAAAACATGTTGCAGAGGAGAAAGAAGGTGCGAGGAACATAATTGGATTGATATGCAAATTTTTATCGTGATATCATTGCTCAAATACTCGATTCAATTATTAGCTGCAAATTGGTAGTGGTTTCTATTGTCCGTGTACCTGATTAAATCTAATTACATGCAATCAACTGCATACTCTAGGATCCAGATCAATTAGAGGACACTATCTTAAACAACAAATTAAAGCTTTGAATCTATAGATAACGAGTATTGAGTTTTATGAATTGGATTAATATTTGTGTGTATTTTACGGGATTTTTTGTGTTTTAATCATTGGGATGCAGACTGCAGCCGAATTAAAGGTTCCTTTATCATTTGTTTAAATCCAAACTGATTATAAGCTTGTACGCATGTTTGGATCTACTTATTTGAGCATTAAGTCTTGATATAAATGCTGGATTCTGAACTATTTGTTTTCTCGTCAAAGATAGGTTAATTATAAGAAGTTTGAGGAAGTGTTGTTTTTATGTGGAAGCCAGTTTGAAGATTCGTTTTCTTGTGGGTTGTGGCTCTGGTGACTTCAGAATGTATTGTGACTTTTTGGGACATGGTAAGGAGTATGCAAAGCAAGCTGTAAAGGAGGATGATTCGGGAAACTACAATAAAGCTTTCCAGTTTTATATGAGTGCACTAGAATATTTCCACACTCATTTAAAATATGAAAAGAATCCACAGATTGGGAAAACGATTAGGGAAAAAGCCATGGGATATCTTAGAAGAGCAGAGGAGCTAAGGGCCATACTTGATAGTGGGGACAATAGGCCCACATTAACTAGCAATGCCGCTGTTGCTGCACAGCCGAAGGTGCAGGCAAAGACAAATAATCAAGAAAAAGGAGGGAAGGAGGATCCTGAGAAAGCAAAGCTTAGGGAAGGGCTCGATTCTGTAATTGTTAGGGAGAAACCAAATGTGAAGTGGAGCGATGTTGCTGGCCTTGAGAATGCCAAGAAGTCATTGAAGGAGGCTGTCATTTTGCCTGTTAGATTCCCACATTTTTTTACTGGTTAGTGGTTGGTATTTTGATGAATGAAGCAAACTGTTTTCTATCTTTGTTTTCTTGATTTACATTCCTAGAGAAAAGATCAGCTGAATGTATAGTCTGACAACGCCATTTATCAGCTCTCACATTCAGCACTATTTTTCCACCTCTTTCATATCAATTTTTTTTTTTCATATCTAACACATAACTATTCAACCTTCTTTTCTTGCTTAATGTGGAATGCCTATGCTTTCTTTTATGTTTTCCAATCCATTCAAGAACAGTGTTTTTGTTTTTGTTACGGCAGTATCGTAGAATACAATTGAGACACAATCTTAAGACCCTCATAGCCTTTATATGATAGCTTAGGAATAAATAGGAAATCAATTAGGTCTGACTTTTCCTAATAGTTTCATAATAATCATAGCATTTACTCTTCATGCAAGTCATGGACATTATCTACTTTGGATTTGTGCAAAATCATGGTACTTGGTTCTTCATGTAATTCATAGGCATTGTCTACTTTGGATTAATACAACACAGTTTTGCCATATGCCCTACAAAAGGGTTATCACAAGGTTGGTTCTTGAGACTAAAACCACTTCAATGCACATCCAATATGGGACAACCACAGGCTGAAGTGTTTTGAATATGCATCTTGCGAAGTTGCGATGACCACTCTTATAAACCCAAACAACTTAGTGTACAATTGATATGGGACTATGACACCATGATTGTTATCTTTAAGTAAACCTGTGACTTAAATCATTCCCCTTTTGGTGTGAGATGGGAAAAGAAAACTTCAAGTGATGTGAAACCAATACATGGATGATCATCAATACTTTGTTATACCATAGGAGAGGGCCTGTCTTTTGGTCTTCTCTTCATGAAATTTTGATTTTTATTATGAGTGGACAAAATACTGAATAGTTAAGTTGGATCAAGAAGCAAAAGATAACTTTTTTAGTAAAGTGTCAATGCATGCATGCTTACTTATCAACTTTTGGCATTGAAAAATTAAGTGTGTATGTTGTTGTAGGTGTCATTGGAGTCCCACTTGGATTCAATATTCCATTATAATGCTTCCGTACATGTGAGAGAGGATATTCACTTGCTCTTTTTCCACAGGACTTGAAAACATCCATTTCCCACTATCAGTTGGTGGCTTCTTTAACACTAACTACTCCGCATATATATGCTTTAAAGGGCTCAAATATGAAAATTACTGAAAAGAAATAAGAAAAGAAAGAGGTTTCCATTCCGCTTGGTTGAAAGTTTATGTGCCAACAACGTCATCTTTCATAAGCATCAAATGTCAAATTAGTTAGCATATAGAGACCTGTTTTTCAGTATTGGTTTTTGCTTGTTTGAATTATTCAGAAATAGAATTTGAAGAAATGATGAATCACTCATTCTCCCATCTAAAATACTATGGCATATTTTTGCACTTAAGGATGCTTGAACCCAATCATTTACATGGAATTGTTACTCTTATAGGAAAGAGAAAACCATGGAGGGCTTTTCTGTTATATGGTCCCCCCGGGACGGGCAAGTCTTACTTAGCAAAGGCAGTTGCAACAGAAGCAGACTCGACTTTCTTTAGGTAAATCATCCTTAAGCTCATTGTGTGTGACCAGTTTGCAACAAAATGAACAGAAGATGTTGAAATTCTGTACCATATGATTTACATGACAAAAGCTTTGGTTTTAGGACTACCTAAGAATTGACATTCTCCATAGTCCAGTTGTTTGGGTTCATATCTAGCAAATTAGCATATTATCTATACATAGATATGCTGATATTTTGTTAGATATGACAAGTGATATACTCATTCGACATATGAGTTTACAACATAGAGGGGGATTAATGTCATATTGTTTCATCAATGAATTGGAATAATGTACTTTTTAGTAGATTATGCCTAGGAAGAGGATGTAGTAGTAAGGGGAAAAATGTGAAATTGTACAAGGCTCAAACATGGATGATAAAAGCTTATTTGTTTGTAGCTAATCACATAATAAACGTGGTCTTAGCAATAAGATATACCCCTTCAAGGACATTTTACCCATATGGATTTAATCTCAGAGTGCCAAAGCTCCAAACCTACCCCTCCTATCCCCAATGTCCTTCTCCAAACATGTCTATCATCACTAGGGATGGCAATGGGCCGGGCTAAGCCCGAGCCTGCTACATCGGGCCCAAACCCCCAAATTATTATTTTTTTAAATTAAAATGTCAAAACAACGTCGTTTTGCTATTTCTTGGCGGGCCTGAGCAGCCTCAACCCGGTCCGAGGCTCAAAATATTCAAGAAATAGGGTTGAGGCCCAAATCGAGGTCCGGTCAACCCGGGCTTGACCTGTTGACCTCAGGTCGGGCCCAGACTCTATTGCCATTTCTAAACATCACAACTAGTCATCACATGGTCTTAAGTAACTGGCCAGAGTCATCACAAAGAGATGCTAGTTGATGAGATACTTGACACATTCAAAGAATGCTCTTGGATTGCATTTCAACCTTACAAAATCTCACACTTGGATCTGTGTTATGGATTAAAGACGATGGCAAACAGTTGTGCTAATTGACTAACCGATGCATAAATTCAAATCTTGTTCCTTGTTGATGAGTGCTTGAAGTGGCAGATCGTGTGTGCAGATCAAGATGACCGCTAAGGTGACATAAGATGCTTGAAGTACCAGCATGATCTTCACTTAAGAAGTTTATTTCAGTTTTTGAGGTCTACTGGCATGAAGCATCTCTACATTAATTTCCACTGTCATAGAAGCCTCTTTTGCATTCCTTGCTTTCTTAAAGGTGTCAATGATATCTTGTTTAAGATATTCAAAGAAAGATATGCTTCTTTCACAGTCACCCTGATGCCTCTGTTGGGAGAAAATGTCATATGCCTAATGCTAGTATATCTGGCTGCTATAGTTTGTGCACAAGATGAACTCTACACACCGATTCCATCTAGCATGTCTTAATTTAGAACTTGAGTATTCACAGATACACAATGTCTTGTGGTCTCTATCCAAACATCTGTTCCCTGCTTATATTTTGAATACTATACTGATAGCCTACTTTTGATTTTATTGGTCAAAATTATTGGAGGTATTTGATATGCCTTATTTTAAGTATTGAATGCTTTCTAGTGATGAAAGAATTGCCATGTTATGGCAAATGAGTATTTGTACAAAATAGATTTTACGTTTTCCTTCTCTCAATGACATTTCCAGGTAACATAGGCACATGAAAATTTTCATCTCATCTTTGTTTAGACTGTTATTTTTTCCTTCTAATCAGTTTGGCAATCTTGGTTTCGTGAGGGTTCAGATACCTTGCATCCAGATATCTTTGTCCTACTTGTATTTGACCAAAATTTTGACCGGTTGTTTATGCAATGTACACCAAGTGTTTCTTCCTCAGACTTGGTTTCCAAATGGATGGGTGAAAGTGAAAAGCTGGTGGCAAACCTTTTCCAAATGGCTCGTGATAGTGCACCTTCAATCATTTTCATTGATGAAATAGACGCATTATGTGGCCAACGTGGAGAAGGCAATGAGAGTGAAGCATCTAGACGCATCAAAACAGAACTTCTTGTGCAGATGCAGGTAATTTGTTTTAGGATGTTGGAGGAAAGAACTATTCAGAGATTTACTGACATCACTAAATTTTGTGGATGAAAGTTTTGATTCCACTTATGGCATGTTCTCATATGTAAATGAATCCTCCCACCCACATCTGCTATATCTTTTGAAAATGCATTTCTTTCTTCTTTCCCGTAACCTTTCTTGCAGAAGATGTATCTTCTGGCATACCATTAAGACAATAGAAAAATAACAATTTCCTATCACCTATTACTTTGACTTTGAGAAGAGAATTGTTGGTTAATGACTTATTAAACCTATTCTTTACATGGAAACCGAGTTTTAGTGAGAAATCAAGGCATGCAATTATGATATTAGCTTTCTTTTTTCTGGGTAAGTCGATAGCAGCATGTTCTGTATTATGAAATTATGTATCTGCTAAGTATATGATGATTGAAGTAGATAATGATTGATAGCTAAAAGGAAGATTGCTGATCATGTATATCCAGTACAGAAGGGTATTCTTTTGGAGTTGAAATGTTGTTGTTGTTGCATATAAGTGATACTATTGTACATAAGATTAGGACAATAATAACACAACCTTGGGGAAGCTAATCTCTTGGGTATTATTTATTAAATAGATGTTGAAATAATTCTAAGCATTCACCAATCTGCATTTAACAGTACTCATATTCTTTGAATCCATAATGCTGTAGTATAGGGGTTAAAATAATGGGAGTAGTGTAGGAATCATAAAAGTCTTACCCATTGCATGGAAGAAGCTAATTTTAATATTAAGCAAGGTATTTTCTTTTATGGATTGCAGGGTGTGGGAAATGATGATGGGAAAGTGCTTATTCTTGCTGCCACAAATACTCCTTATGCTTTGGATCAAGTAAACCTTGTGCTTTAGAAATTAGTAGTAATTAGCAGTATTATTTATGACCATCAGAAAAGTCACTGTCATTTTGCCTGCTGCAAAGCAAAACACAGGCAATTCGACGGCGTTTTGACAAAAGAATATACATTCCTCTTCCAGATTTAAAGGCGAGGCAATATATGTTTAAGGTATTGAGTTCCCTAAGCAACTGGAGTCTGAGTTTTTATATCTTAGTGAACCATGTCTGTGTTTTTATGGGATCTTTTCTCGTTCATGAGCAGCTACATCTTGGAGATACTCCTCATAGTCTAACTGAAAGTGATTTTGAGCAATTGGCTTACAAAACTGAAGGGTTTTCAGGCTCAGATATTTCAGTTTGTGTAAGTTTCTTTTCCACATTCTTACGTGTGCCAATGTAGCATAAAATAATGAAGTCTAATATTAGAGTTTTCTCTCTTTGCTTCTGTTGTTTGGAAGTTATTTTTATTTGAATCCCTGTGCTTAATTGGCAGGTGAAAGACGTGCTCTTTGAACCTGTCCGTGAAATGCAGGATGCCAAATATTTCGTGAAGACCAATGATGGCCTGTGGGTTCCTTGTGAACCAACTCAGAAGGGTTCTGTTAAGATCACATTAGAGGAACTTGATAAGCGAGGTCTTGCTTCAAAGGTCTGGGATTAATCAAATTTTAAGTTGGAAATTTTGTGCAACTGATTGCCCAGGAATCTGTTTTATAAAATTAGTGCAAACACTGTTGCGCACATTATAACTACGCCTTATGAACCTAATAATGGTGAAAACTAGTCTAATACTTGTCTCCAACCTCTCTATAAATAAGCTTCTATGTACGACATAGAACATGCTTTCTTGTGATCGTATGTTTTCTATCAAAATGTCAAGTTTCGTAAACTCTCGGTTCCTACAATTGTGATCTGACGCATGGACCTTTTTTAATCTTACAGATCCTTCCACCGCCCATCACCAGATCAGATTTTGATAAAGTGCTAGCAAGACAGAAGCCAACTGTGAGCAAAACTGATTTAGAGGTTCATGAGAGATTCACTAAGGAGTTTGGAGAAGATGGATGATGGCTTCAGTTAGTAAAGGTTTGATCTTCGTATGTAGTTTGCATTCAGAAGATCATAGGTTTAAGGTATGAGCTACACTGCTTAATAATTCAATTATGGTGTATATTCGGTACTAAAGAGATAAAAGCCCCAGCAACAACATGCTACCCTGATACTTTTAGATATTATTCTTATGAAATGGAAATGTTCCCTAAGAGGAATTTAGTCGTTTTCAGAATATGGAGACATGATATTTCATTTTCATTCTTCCGTTTCATAAGTTAAGTCCACTAGGACTACGAGAAGATAATTGATGGTATCTAATACTTAGCCTCTTTTCAAAGAAGTCACCATATGAGCAGCAAAAGGAGATGTCTTGACGTTTAATTACTGACATCAGAAGAATCATTTTTCATTGCTAATTAACTTATTAATAGGAGTTTCAATCGTAAAATTATCATAACTGATTAAGATTTTCATAAAACAAAAACATTGGTGAAATGATATTAGATTCCTTCCTTAGAGAACTCAACTTGTTATATATATATATAGTAAATGAAGTTACGTTAAAATGTACTCAAGTAATTGTTAATTTAGTGGTTGATAATTGAATATGATTATTACGAGCTATGTCAAAGTTTCAATGAAGTGTGTAGACATGATGACAAACAGGTGTCTTTTCCATAGTGACGATCCTTTGCCATGTCAAGTATAACTTATTAAAGTAAAAGATTTTCCTTTGAGATATCTCGTATCTGTCTGCAGTTTACATGATTAAATAATTAAGTGCATAATATATTATTTGTAGCGTTACAAGAAGGAAATTCAACTACCAATCTTCGTCGACTAGAATATTTTTTCACGCTAACAAGACGAATCCAATGCAGCGCTTCTTTCTCCCCATAGAATGCGCGGTCTTTATCCCTGATGTAGACAAGAGGAAATACATTATTTCTTGTGCTTGATGTCAGAATATATTATAAGAATAGCATTTTGTAAGAGTAACTTCCGCTCTTTTTAAAGTTCCCTGTGTTATGAAACATCTCCTAATCGATTTTTAAACTGGAAAGAAACTACTCAGAAAAATGGAACTGCATTGTTCTGGCCAGAAATAGGAGGTCCAGACAAAGTCTTGCCTAAATCCGATTACAAAGGTGGGAATAAAATATTTACATAGTGTTTAAGCCAAGAGGTATAAATTTCCAAATCTTCTTAGACATTTTCTTCATAAATAACATTACCATTTACTATATTCAATCTGGGGCTTCAGATAATATAACATTAAACATGTAGCCAGCTGCTTTTCTGGTCAATTCTCTGATAAAAGAGGCGCTTCAATATCCTCAGAATCAAGCCTCCAGTGTTCTTTGGGTGGAAGCATGCAAGCCCTGCAAAAGGCAATAACCTGACAGGCCCAAATTCCATATTATTGAACAATAGAGCAAGATAAAGAGATGTATCAGTAAAGTTACATACACATTTACCATGCATACAGAAGCGAGTACAAGGCTAAAACCTTTGAAGTGGAAAGGGGCACTTGCAGATAGGAATAATGCTGAAAGAAACAATTCAATTTGTAAGAAACAAGATTGAAATAGTTGATGATCCGGATCCCAATGCTAAACATACAAAGTAAGCAAGAATTTACAACTGACAAGTCAATGGACTTAGTGCAAGTGGAGACAAAAACTGTGCTATTGCTTCCACTCCAGCCACAAAACCTTGTGCTTTTCCCTGTAACAAACCACCTTAACACGTTTAGTGATCAAAACTTGTATCTAACCATTTGGAAGGCCTTCTAACCCATTGTTAGACCCCTAGCTTAAAACAGATTTAATAAAGGTTCTCAGCTAAGTTAAATGCTATATGAAACTTCAAGTTTATTTACAAGTTAATCTCTGGTAACACTCTCCCATTCATAAGAGTACAGAAAACCTGATATGTAAATTCCATCAACCTGCTTGGAATTATGAAACTTAAGAAACCTGCCCTTCATATCACTATTTTCACTGATTTGATGCATTGTGCAAGAAATAGCACCACAAACCTGGTCTTCTGGGCTTGTTGCTTTTGATATAATAGCATAGCCCTGAAGTCAAAATATTAAGTTATATTCTGCAAATGCCGCTGGAATTCAATATATAATCACTAGGATTCTACTATTAAATACACAGTATTTGAAAGGTAACTTACAGATGGTTTGACTATTACGTAAATGGATTTAAATGCTGAAGCCAAGAAAGGCACCTACGATAAAGCCGTGAAAAATGAGTATGAAACTTTATCGTCACGTTCACGGATGACTGTCATAATTCCCTTAATTTTAGCCAGAAAAGAATCAGAGAGGGAATAAAAGGAACTTGCTTTAAACGAATGCAGAACTTAAAATCATTTCAAGAAAGGATGGAGGAAATCCAGCATATGGAGTAGAGGTACATACCCAAGACGCCCATGCCAAGCCATTGAGCAATCCCTATTCAGACAGAAGCAGTATAAGATTGTTTCTCACTTTCTTCGACAATTCATATGATCTGATGATGTCATTTAGAAGAAGGAAACTTACGAAAGCTACCGATGCAAGTAAACCCAAACTGAGTACTGCTTTATCTCCAAATATCGGATTAATAAGAGGGACCATCAAAATCTATAAGTAAGCACAGAATTAAGTCTAAGTTGCACATAGGAATTTCAGAACTTGAAAAATAAACCACGTCTGAAAACATGGACATGTATGCTATCAGTATCAGCAGTCTCCTTGTACTAAGATGTTGAACACACAAAAGAGCCAATTAACAATTTGAAATTGCCTTTTTCCAGAGAAGTAACATCTAGCATAAGAGGATTAAAAATAAGCACCAAAAATGATAAAAATAAATAATTAAATCTTCCTCTTTATTTTTCATTTTTTTCCTCATCAAACAAGATAAACACTTGAAAAATGACATACCTGAGAGAAAAGTTGACCAACATTGACCATCATCATAATTTCTGAATATTGATTCTTGCTAAAGCCGAATAACGATTTCAGATAATACTGCAAAAGAAGTTAAATGTAAGAAAAATTAAAAAAACAAAAATGATATAAACCATACGACCTCCTTGTTTTAAACTAGCAGAGTGTTCTTAATGACTTGATCAGCTTTATGATAATAACTTGTATGTGCCTTAATAGTTAAACCATCTACATCTACAGCATTTATATGCAATAGACCAAGAAAATGAAGATAAAAAAAGATAAAAACACAAGGTGATGGTTGATTTTTGAACTCTTTGGCCATAGTAATGTCTAATGTTTATGCAGTATGTTCCTGTAGAAAGTTTGCATGGTGAATGAGGGGAAAGTCAATTGAAAAGTCTCCAACACTCAATCTAAACGACGAGTAATAATGCATTGTTATCAAAACACAAGAACAGGGAAAATGGTCAAAATATAATTTAACTTAGTTCAGACAAGTACAGAATGAGCTTACAAATAAGACATTGCTGATGCCAGACATTCCCAGCTCATAGAAGAAGGAAACAAAAGAAATGCCTCTAAGTGTATGGCTGAAAAGATAAATTGAACTTATTAGCCAAATTGATTAAATAGGAAGGAGAAACAAAGCCAATTCAAAGGTAATTCTTCAGAACTAGATCATATCTTTTAAGTTCTCAAAGAAAATGTACCTGTTTAAGACTATTATTGTAGTATCTTTCATTGAACCATATCGTGTTTGCAAAATCTTAATAGAGTTATTCCAAAAGGTTGAATTGTGATCTCTCCTTGGACTCCGCCTATTTGTTTCAACTAAAAACAATTGGATATAAACTGGACATAAGGTGAAGAGAGCAACTACTACCTGGAAAATGAAAACGGATCTTCATCAAAGTGAAGCTATGAAGGTATCAATTGTAAGGAAAAGTTTAGAAACAAAAGTACATAAGATATATAAGATAACAGGCCCCATGAAATGGATATCACTAACCAGAAAAATATACTTTGCAGGTAGAAATCGTGCTATAACATTTCCTAACAGATGTGAAGCAGAAAAGATGCCCGTGACCCAACTAAAAGCTGTAGCTCTCTTCTCTTCTTTGACAAAATCTGCCTACCAAATGAACCAAAATTATGATCACTTTACTTTCCAACTATGAGACTCAGTCAAAGGCAATAATCCTTACCGCAAAAGCAACAGCAAGCCACTGAATACTTCCATGTCCTAGAATATATGAGATTGTTCGAAGTACATAGTATGCATACACAAATCCTCTTGACTGATTGCAGGCAAGTATAGCTGAGCCAAAAAGGAAGCAAGCAATAGTAAACATTGTCATGATTGTGTTACAGTGATTTCCTTTTGTGTATAAAATGGCAGATAAAAGCAAGAGTATATCTGCTTCTTAGTGGAGTTCCATTGGTAAAGAATAATAAAACATCAAATGTTCAAATAGCAGGGGGAAAAAAAACACTTTCAGCTAAGCCACTGTTAATCTCTTGCATTCTGTAATATAACTATTCATTTGAGTTAAACGGATGCTTAATCTGACAACTATGTGTATTGCATCTTATCTTAATACAGTTTCAAATTTAAGAAACCTACAGTCACATCTGTTTGATAAAATGACACCAGTTTCAGCTATTTCCTCTGTTTCTTATGAAGGAAGGAGAGGGGGAGTTGAGGGTGCATACAAGGTGTAACTTCTGTGATCATAACCATCAATCCAGGGAAGAAATCACAGACAGTACTTGGATTTTTGAACATACCAAAAGGGAAAATGTTAAGGGATACGGTAAGAAGGAGCAGCGATTTGCGTCCATAATCATCAGCAAGCTGGCCTAGGAGTGGCAGGATTACCATTTTGACAATACCGACCACCTACAGATGGTAAGATATGCTTATGTGTTGAGTGGAAGAAAGATTTAATTCACAGTTACAGAATGCTTTCCTTATTGTATAGGTAAATGAAGTTTCAAATCAAGCATAAGGGTCTTGTGCATTTGACCCCAACAGTTACGATTCTTAGTAAGCTCATAGGTCGAAGGGACACTTTTAGGACATAGCTGCCGTAGGTAAACAAAAAATTGATAAACCTTTTCAGTGAAGTGAGTTATAATGCCTTCACTCAAATTTGAATAAAAGATGTTGGATATTTCATTCAAATCTGAGGTGACATAAATAACATAAGTTAATGGAGCAAGGACATCAAATTTGCATTTGCTAAGAAAGCAAAGAACAAGACAGACAAAATTCAACAATCCCATGTTCTACATTTCTTCACTTTCTCGTTCCCTTTGCTAGGAAGCCAAAAGGAGGGATAATAGAGAGAAAACAACATCAAACAGAAGAACAATTAATATATATATGCAGATATACAAGTTAATCCTATAACGAACGGATAATTATAAAAACAGAAACTGAGAACTCAAACTCAATAAACCCTGTGTTCCATAATCAAGTTTGTTTTAGAAGCCTTCTTCCAGTTTTTGTCATTTCAATCAACCCAACCAAGAAACACAGAGAAAGCAACAAGATAGTGACTAAAGCTTTAATTTTGTGATGTACCGTCTGTTGGAGACCATTGATGTAGATAGCCTCAGAGCAAGTGGACTGCTCAGGACACAAAGCAGAAGTAACAACATCAACAAGAACAGAAACAGTCATCTCTTCAGCAATCCAGTAGAAACTCAGTGGTACTAGTAAGTGAACTAAAGGCCTCAGCTGCCTGAACCCACTAGAAGAACTCGTGCCCTCCATAGCTAACATGCTTAGGATATCAGAATTGCTACGGAAACAAGAGAAAGTGTTGTAAAGTAAAATTAAGCGATGAGTACAGAGGGAAAGTGTCAAACTTTGTAAAGAAAAGACAGTGTTCTATTGTTGAAGACTTGAAGTGAATTGTTTGGAGGCGGCCGGAACCAGGAGTGTACCTGCCAAGAATATTGTTTACGGCATTGGCACGAAGACTGCTAATCAAGCATGGCAGGTAAATTCTGATAAGAATATTGCTTATGGCGTTGGCACGGAGACTCCAAAACAAACGGATTGCTCACGTGTTGGCTTGTGTTCGGGACGTGGCACACAACACAAACAAGGTCGTAGGAATCGTGCCGATGAGGTGGCTATATGACTGTGTCTGTCCAACTGGAGACCCAGGTTTTTGTATTGTTATCACTCTAATGTTCTATCATTTTAGCGGTAATTGGTATATCACAGACATTAGGATGTTTGTGATATACGAATTAGGATCTTTCTTTATACATTTTTATTTAATATTTTATTATTAACCAAATCTATATTTTGGATGCCAGGTGTAATATGACATGGCACCAGCATCATATCCGTTCAAACAATACAATTATTTGTCAAAGTCAGGTTAGAGCATCTGATTATGGGTCGGCACTTGTTTAACATTCTTTTAATAGTCACTATCATATTTGAAATTTAAAATTGTGAAAAAAAAAATCGTATGTAATAGCTTTGCGAATCAATCGGTCGTCAATGGACATGAACGTTGGTATGCTCCACCCAATGATCATATGTAGCTATAATAATCAAAATTTCAGGAAAAGGAGATGTCACGCAAGCACTGACATCACGGGAATATAAAACAAAGCTAAAGGACGCGTAAATAAACTAATAGAGGAAAGCATCCTGTTGCTACGTAACCTCCTCGTATCTTCTGTGCCAGCAACTCAGGCTTAACTCTGTGTCACTCCATTCTAGCCATTTATATGTGCCAACAATTTTAACTTAACTTTGTACCCATATAAATAAATAGTTAGGATGGAGTGACACAAAATTAGGTCAGAATTATCGGCACAGAGGATGACATCCCATATGCAACAGCTATGTGATCAATGCATGCATCACTAATTAGAGAGTTTTGCTTTTTTCTTTTTCTGTTTCTCTTTCTAGAGAAGATGCTTTACTTGTTTCAAAGACATAAGTATAGAAATTAAATATTAAAAATAAGTCATTATAATATCGTTCAATCAAATTTTAAAATAAAGACTAATTGATTGTAATTCTTATTAAAAAAAGTTCTAACATTCTTTTAACTAGACAAAATTAATTATGACTTAATAATTTTCTCCCAAAAAAACATTAAAATGAATTTATTAGGTCAAACTAACAAATTTAATAAATTTATTTTTCAAAATACAAGTTTAATTTCATCAATATTCTTTATGTTGTTAATAAAAAAACAATAAAGGAGTTACCATAGTAAATCATGATAGGCTTAAAAATCGAATCAATATATTAAGCCCTTCAAGAAATTTCTTCAACATTTTGCATGAACTCACAATCAAAATAAACTATAATCTTAACTTTCATTCATGAAGTGATAACAATAGATTGTTTAGAATTCTTCTAAAAAATAATCCTCCAAAAACAAAGTGTAACTCGTGGACTTGTTGTTGGAACACTTATCAAATTTACCATTAACATATCCAACAATTTACAAATCATCTACACATCTATAAGCCAACATATAATATATGATCTTGTAGATATAACAAAATACTTTTTAAATTGTAACATAATGCTCGTGATCAAAAATCCTATATGCAAAAGAACTATTAGATCTAGTGCATGTCTCATAATGCATCATACTTCTTCTGTAACACTCAAATACCCCCTGGGAGGATATGTGGATGCCACCCAAGACAGGCGTTACATCTTCCCCTAACTACACTACTATAAGAGAAAAATACCTCGTTCAAAGGACAATGCTCCTTGCTCAACTTGTAATGCCCTAAGAGGCTTAAGACAAAGTGACCCACTTTTTCCTTGTCTATTTACTATATGCATAGAAGGTTTATCTCATATTATTTTTAAGAATCTAAATCAGGAGTAAAGATGGCCGCCAGAGCTCAACTTAACTTAGCTTAGCCAATCTTTTCTAAACTAAAGGGACAAAATGACGTTGTTTTTAGTTGAATGAAGTCGTTTTGCTTAGAATGATCGAGCCTCGAGTCAGGCCAGGCCTGGACAGTTTTAACCTGAGCCCAACTAAAAGCTCAACCAGACCCCAAGCCTAGTCTGAGACCTTGTCAACCTAGGCCTGCCCGTTGACTTCAGGCCAGGTCGGGTCTAACCGGTCGGGCCTAGGCCCAGTTTCCACCCCTAATCAAGAGCACAGATTCATGTTTCACAAGAAATGTAAAAAGTGAGCTATTACACATCTTGCTTTGACTAATGACTTAATTGTTTTGTGGTGCCAATGTTCCTTCTATATCTTGCCTATTAAAATCACTTGATGAATTTAGCACCATTTCATGCCTAAGTATAAATAAAGACAAGAGTTTCTTGATAGTTCTAACAAATGCTTCCTCTTCTACTCAAAAGCCAGCTACACTTTTAGGTTATCACTTAAAGATCTACCATATACTTATTTGGGAATCCTAATCTTATCGAGAAGACTCTCTTTCATAGACTGGATGTTTGATGTGATTAGGAAAAGGATTGGGTGCTAGACTATAAAATGCTATCTTTTATTGGCATATTATAGTTAATCAGCTCATTGCTTAGTAATTTATATGTTTACTATTCAACTCATTGAGTTTTTCTTAAAAGCTATGCAAGGAAATTGAAAACCTACTTAGGAATTTTCTATAGATTAAGAATGTGGTCCCCAAATCCTTTTTAAGGTAAGTTGGAAAGACATATGTTTAAATATGCTTGAAGGAGGATTGGGCATCAAATATGTTATCTTAATGAACAGGTTAATGATGGCTAAGAGGCTCTGGATAATAGTTAATAACAAGTAGTGTTTATGGATTAAGTGGGTACATGAACATTATTTGAGGAATGCCAACATTTGGACTATCAAACCTATAGTAGATTCTTTTTGGAGCTTGTTACAAGTCTTAGAACTTAGGAAAACTCTTTAGCTAGTGATTTAATACACATTTTAGGGAATGAGAATAGGACTTAGTTATAGTAAGACAATTGGAATATTCTAGATCCTCTAAACTTACTTCCTGATTATGCTAATATTTTAATCTTCTTCCCTGTTAATATCAAGGTCAATTGCTCCATTAATGGAGAAGGCTGGTATTGTTATAATAAGAGTTTAGGATTTTTTTCAAAGATGTTTTCCACCCTACTCCCCAATTCCTCCTCAAGAGGACAAAGCATTATGGTTGAGGTATCCTTCAGATAAATTTCCTAATAAATCCAAAATGGACTTACTTGGAACTTCAACTCCTAAGGTCAAGTTAATTCTTCTAGTTTGGAATAAGATTATTTCTCCAAAAATTTCCTTTGTTCTTTAACTTGCAATGAAAGAGAGACTCGCTAATATGGAACGCATTAGAAGCTCCTCTCTTCGTCTTCCTAATCATAGGTGCAAACTATGGTTGGAAGCTTAGGAATCCAATGGACATTTATTCTTTGAATGTTTATTTTATAATATAATATGGAAGAATATTATGAGCAAATCCAACATGGATTATCATCTTACAAAATGAAGAAGTGTTGTTCATTAGATTACTAGCTTAATTCAAAGGAACAAGGATGATGTTTAACTCATTAGAGTGACTTTAGGTAGCTCACTATATAGTATATGACGGGAAAGGAATCAACAAATTTTCATGAACCAATCTAGTTCCCCAAAGAAGGTGAGTGAAAGGAATATTATCTGAACCAGTAAGTTGGCAATAGCAAGAGGATCAACATTATCACTTTCTCCTGGCTTGAAGATGAGGTTAAATATGCAATTGTTTCAATGTTGACAACTATGCTCCCCTTTATGAATATGTATTCCTTTAGGATGACCTATACTAATAAGTCAATGCTTTTTTTGGCTTAGGTTGGTATTTGAGTTTCTATAAAAGCTATTTTGGTTCATTCCATGTAAATTATGTTGGAAACAGCTTCTTTACTAGTTAAGAATAAGGTTGCATACTACTAGATCCCTCCAAATCCTGCACCTCAGCGAGATTTATACTGAGTATTGTTATTATTGTTGTTGTTGTCCATGGAAACTCTGGTTTATGCTTAGTAATAAAAAATTTTATTTAAAAAATATTAAAAGATCCAAACCCTACTATAATAGGCATAAAATTTAAACAAACACTCTTGTAGATATCATTAAAAGTCGAATGCGTGTGCAGCTATTATGATTCCAATGAACCAATTTTGAGAATAGTTTAAGGGAAAGTTTAAGAAAATAACCAATTACACAATATGTACGAATTTATGATTCATGCTTACTGTATTCATGCACGAATTATGTTATAAAATTAAGGTGATCTTGACTTTTGAAAAGTGAATGAAAAGATAATTATTTCATTGCAAACAAGAACAACTTCCATTCTAATTTGCCTACAATTTATTTTTAGATAGAGAAAAGAGGAAAATGATGTAATGAAAGCTTTATGATCATTAATAATATTTACTATTTACACCTATAGATTGAGATTTCAGACATTGCATAAATTATAGAAGTAAATGCCTAGATAGTCAATTTTGAGATAAAAGAGGGGCTGCATTTTCTTCCAAGTCAGGCGTCAAGTGTTCTTGTGGTTGAAGCAGGCAAGCATAATACAAGGAAATAACCTGAGAATACCAATTTCTATTATGAAGTGACAGATGGATAGAAAAAATGAGCGAGTCATGAAAGCATTTACCATGCATACGGATGCAAGTACGATGCTGAAACCTTTGAAGTCAAAAGGGGCATTAGCCGAAAGGAATAATGCTAAAAGAACAATTCAAAAGGTAAAAGATGAGTATCGAATTGTTTATAGTTTTGATTCAAAGCTTAGAAAGTGCACTAAGATTAATGGCAACTGACAAGTCAATGGACTAAGTGCAAGAGGGGAAAGAAACTGTGCTATGGCTTCCACTCCAGCGACAAATCCTTGTGCTTTGCCCTGTAACCAATGACTAGTGGATGTTATCAATGGAAAACATGAATAAAACAAAGCGGAATGTCTTTAAGTGCATATTTAGATCATATTGTTATGCTAGAACTAACAGAAAATTAGCTTATCATTTCTTATCATATCTGACAAAGTTGCTAAGTGATGCACGACTTTTAAGTACATTTGACTCAATTGAAGATAAAAGTTCGAAGTTCGTGTTTACAGATTGTCAGATAAGAGAGACCTCAGCCTCGTAACAGTAAAAAATGAATTGCACAACTTCCAACAACCATTTTGGAAAATATGAAACTAAACCAGAAACATATCTCTGCTACGTCAAGGGTTGATAAATTCTCCATAATAATCCAAACCAATGGCGTAAATAAGGAATAAATGCATGTCTACCAGAGATAGCTGTTACTAACCTGATTTACTGAGCTTGTTGCTTTTGAAATAATAGCATAACCCTGTTCGTCAGGATATTCAATTATGAAATCCACATGGCCACTGATGTTCAGTTTCCGCTACATTGACTACCATTCTACTCTTCACAGAGCAGAAGCAGAAAGAATCAAGTAAAAACTGTACTTACAGATGGTTTCACCAATATGTACACGGATTTAAATGAGGCAGCTAAATACGGTACCTGAAATTATGCCATGAGAAAATGAGATGGAAGTTTACGATAAAAGACTAGTTGAATTTTTGTAATAGAGCAATAAGAATGAGATTTTAAATTTCAATCCTGACACTTTGGAGACCATGAGATGGTGTCATGGAAACAATGTTTTATTGGTAAACGTAATCAAAACAATGCACAGTCGAACATGTAGATGTAGTGCAAGAAGTTAGTGATCATGACACACCAAAATACGACTTCGCAGCTTTTTGTCTCAGGAAACAAGTAAATGTAAGTACATACCCAAGATGCCCATGCCAAGCCATTGAGCAATCCCTGTTCGTTCAAAATAATAATACAAAACAAGGAACGTATATCAGATTGTCTTTTTATACTATAGTTAGATGCTGCAATTTGGTGGGAGCAAACTTACAAAAGTTATTGAAGCAAGTAAACCCAAACAGAGAATCACTTTTTCTCCAAACAATGGATTGATAAGAGGAACCACCAAAATCTAGAAGCAAACAGGTAATATGTGAGTAGAAAAACTTGACCAATTAGCATTGAATATAAAAGCAATCTTTAGGAAAAGTCTAGCAAGAACTAAACAAACAATATCCAGATCCGTTTTTGTTCTTCCTTTCTCTTTTTCTTAAACAAACTAAATACCTGGGAAACAATTTGACCAATATCAATTGTCATCAGAATTTCTGAATATTGGTCCTTGCTAAAACCAAATAACGCTTTAAGGTAATACTGCACAGAAAATGAAAGGTTTTAGTCCAGTGTAGAAGTCAAAACACTTTAACATTATTTCTAAGAAAAAATACTTTAACAATTTTTTTTTTTTTGGTTATGATGCTTTGTTAGACACTAATTCTAATATTTAAATATAAATTATTTAATTAGATAATTCAAAATAAATGAAAAGAGTTTAATTTATCTAATTTTAAATTTAATTTATAATTATAAGTTATATCAACGGCGTACATGTTTAGAAACTTAATTGGATACATAAAAATGACGTAAGAAAAAGAAAAGTAGTTTAATCAAGTTGAAAATAATTGTAAGGTTTAAAAACTTTATGATAAGAGAAAAGATAATTGATAAACACGATATTAAATATTATATATTATCAGGACTTTCTTAGTATTTAATTTTAATTAAAGCTTAATTTAAAATTAGAATTATATTTCAATTAAATTATTAAATTATCCTACGCAAAGGTTCTTATATAAGTTAACGCTCTTGATATATTCAACTTTATATCACTAATGAAGTTTTCTTAATTTGTTTTTATGAATATTATTAGAAGTTGGACACTTCTGCAACAACTATAATGATTTTTGATAACTTATTTGGAAAATCAATTTTAGGATAAAGTTGTTGAAAAAGTATAAAATTTTATAATAAAATTAAATTTATGATTCATATTTTATTACATTAATAAATTATATTATATTATTAAAAATAAAGTAATCATGGTAACTTAAAATAACAAATACTGAACAGAGTTTAGAAATCTGCCGAATGAGAACTTACAAATAGGACATTGCCGATGCCAGACATTCCCAACTCATAGAAGAAGCAAACAAAGGAAATGCTTCTTAGTGTATGGCTGAAAAGTCAAATTTGAACTAATATCAGATAAGTCTTTGAAGCACTACCAGAGCAGTTTGCTAAAACGCTGGAGTTACCTGCTTAAGACAATTGTTGTGGTTTCTTTCATTGAATTATACCGATTCTTCAAAGCCTTGATAAAGCTATTCCATGTGATTGAATTTGGGTCCCTCGTTTGAGTCTGTTCAATGGTCTCCTCTAAAAAGATTTGCATATAAACTGGACAAAAGATGAAAAGGGCAACCACAATCTGAAAAATAAAATGAAGATCTTTATCATAATGAAACTAAAGTTGACATAAAATATGTGACGAGAGTTCACTTACCACAAAAATGTACTTAGAGGGTAGAAAGCGTGCCATAATATTTGCCAACAGATGAGCAACAGAAAAGATCCCCATGATCCAACTAAAAGCTACAGTCCTCCTCCTTTCTTTGACAATATCTGCCTATCAGGAAAAGCAAAAAATATTACGCAGTTTATTTTCTATCTTCACCACTAAGTTATCATAAACTGGTCTTACCGCATAAGCAACAGCAATCCACTGAATACTTCCATGGCTTAGGGTATTTGAGATTGTTCGAAGTACATAGAATGCATACACAAAGCCTCTCGATCGATTGCAAGCAAGTAAAGCTGAACGATAAAAAAAAAAAGCAAGCAAGCAAGCAATTACAAAACCTTGCTCATTATACGTTGATCGGGAACATTTTCAGTTGTATGTCGTCTAAAATTTGGGAACTTTATGGATAAGCCTGTTAGTTTTTTAAGATGTACAATGTTGAGATATATACCAAAAGGGAATATGTTGACTGATACTGTAAGAAGGAGCAGCGATTTACGCCCATACTCGTCAGCAAGCTGGCCTAGCAGTGGCAGGACCACCACCTTCAAAATTCCAACCACCTACCACCATACAGTAATTTGCTTAATTATGCCTTTTACTAATGGAAGAGTTTCAGCTTAAATGAACCAAAGTAATTTAAAACGTTAAATGATGGCTATAATTGATACTCCCTTACAATTTGGAAGAAAGGAAAGAAGACATCCACCAAACAAGTAAAAATGAAAGCCGCTGATCATATGAGTAAAGAAACAAGGTGTAATTCAACAATAATCCCTTTTTCTTTATGTTATTTTCTGGCTCGTCTCTGTCCCATTTTCTCTGGAGTCTTAACGGATGGAAATAGAGAGAAAACAGCAAAAATCTTAGATGAACAAAGTCGACTAAGATTAAGAGAAGAAATCAGCAATATTCAAACTCAATAAACAAACCCCACTTGCATTTTAATGACTGAAGCAGGAGGCATTATAATTTGCACATTACCGTTTGCTGGAGACCACTGATGTAGATAGCCTCAGAGCATGTCGACTGACCAGGACATAAAGCAGAAGTAACAACGTCAACAAGAACAGAGACTGTCATTTCCTCACCAATCCAATAGACACTTAGCGAGACTAGTAAGTGAACTAGAGGTCTCAGCTCTCTGATCCCGTTAGAAAAACTCCTGCACTCCATGGTTAACATGCGAACATTGGGTTATCAACAGAGACTTGGCCCAAACAGTGAGAGTAGTGGACAGAGAAAAGGTTTGCAACTCTTTCAGTCGTTGGAGACTTGACTTTCTTGAAGACAAGAGAACCAAATACAAGTCCTGACCGGCTTTTACCTTAAAAAGTGGTTGGAGAACTTCTTTCTTCAGTTGTCAGTTGGTAGATAAATTACAGTTGCAGCGAGCGAACTGTCCAGTTATTATTATTATTAATTGTAATAATTATTTATTACAATTAATTAACGGTTGACCTTTATGACTGCTGACATAAGTAACGCTTAGATCAATAACCGGTTGAGGCATCATCCAGGGAGGTAGTACTAACAGGGACTTGGGTAATGATGATTACTCCAACACAAAAGAATTTACACGGGGGAGGAGCGCTTGAAAATGTCTTGAGAAAACCGAGGGATAAGAGTGGCCACATCCAGCTAAAAAGCCCTGCAGTATAAAGATGAAGACTAGTTGTTGTTGACTGGTTGATGAACTTCTTGTTCAATTCAACCGTACCTTTCTGCAGCCACTGTCCAATCCCAATCCCAAACCCTATAGCCAAGCAACGTACAAATTCTCTGTAGATTCCCAATCACCACAATTCCCAATGTAATATATATATATATATATGTATATATGTATTGATAGACTTTCATTACTTGTTATTATTGCTCTTTTCTAATTTTATTCTATAAAAATTTATTTATTTAATAAATAAAGCTCATAAAAATAGGTCAGTTGATATCGAACCGGAACAGACGACACGCCAAATTTTGAGAAAGAAGATTTTGCGTCCAACTAGATATATCAATATCTAATTCCATATCAGTTATTGAAAAATGTATGATTAAAAGACTCACAGATCCCATTCTTAAGGCTTGAAGTAAAGATAATCTTTTCGATTCTTTTCTTACTTGCTTAATTCTGCTTCAACAGTGCCACATGGGAAATGGAAACCACCGTTATTTGATTGCTTGCTCGCTCTTGCTAAACAAAGAAACCAAAACAAAACACGAAAACAGATATCAAAGAAGTAACTGAAGAGTTAGGGCAGGTCAATCTGACTGATTTTTAAGACGTCCTCAATTATTTAATAGCATCATCATGTAACATCCAAATACTTCCTGAGAAGATACATGGATGCCACTCAAGACAGAACAAACAAACCGAAACATTTATCAAACATTCCAGAAATAAATTCAAAGAATAGTTACAGGCCCAAACAAACTAAACAAAATATATATTTGAGTGACACAAAACTCAGACTCCTTTGGCCATTGCGGTTGACTCGTCCCAGTCCTTAAACTCTTCGCTCTGAACCTACACGGGGCAAATCCACCGTGCTAAGCATATAGCTTAGTGAGTAA
>JANZLC010000005.1:30771427-30787762 GCA_026413385.1 Erythroxylum gracilipes
TCCCATAAAACCAGATCATATATATAACCATACATGCAAACATATATATAACACCATAAATTAAAACAGTATAGCTATAAATTAAAACAGTATAGCTAAAAATCATTGAAGTATCCACAAATTACTAAAATTATATTAATCTTGTCCGAATCAATCCAAAGTTTCATTACACCAATGTACCCAGAAAATTCCATGAATGCATGCCAAGATCCAAATAGAAATCATAAAACGTGCCGAATTTCTTTACTATTCTAACCCCTAAAATGGGACGTTACACATCAGCTCTCATCAAGGTTGGCTCAAAACAAAAACAAAGAAGAGTGCGCTTTGATTGACATTCGTTGTCAAGGTGTCAGCCCAAGATTTGAATGGATCTTTATCATTTTCGTATATTTAAGTAATGTTAGCAGAAGCCTTGAGAAGGAATTAAACGGCGAAGTTAAGACATTTACAGTAGCGACTAGCGAGAGATGAAAGTTTTAAGCTGGTGAATAAGCAAAATTAGTTTTTTAATCTAAGAATACGGTGAAAAATGGAGAAAGTATAGAGAGTAAGACAGAAGTTTTAGAAGAGGAAAACTCTCTCTTGCTTTTGCATTGATACCGTGGTGTTTATATATACAAACTGTACAACGAATAAGAATAACAACTGTACGTAAATATCCTAACGAACTACTGACAATCATGAGGACGCAAGAGCGTCGTGTATGTTTACAAAGTGAAAAATGATGGTACGGGTTGTTGTTGTGAGAGTATAGTGGTTGTCTGTGGGTGCTGTTGTTATCGGTGAAGAACGTGGATGCTACAACCCCTCCTTAAGTTGGAGGGTGAGTAACCCCAACTTGACAACAATAGCAAAGAGGGTTGTCCTTGGGAGAGCTTTGGTGAAGGCATCTGCTAGTTGATGTGTAGAGGATAGGTGTGTCGTTTGAATAAAACCGTTACGGACAGCATTGCAAACTAAATGGCAGTCAATGTCGAGATGCTTGGTGCGTTCGTGAAAGAAGGAATTATTGGAAATATGCATAGCAGCCAAGTTGTTGCATTTAAGAGGAATAGGGAGTGGGAGAGTGACTTGTAGGTCGCGGAGAAGAAAGTTGATCTATTTGATTTTGCAGAAGGTGCTAGCCATGCTCCGGTATTCAACTTCTACGGAGGATCGACTCACTATGGCCTGTTTCTTTGTTTTCCATGAAATTAGCAGTAGGCATCGGAGAAAGCATGGAAAGAAGGGGTGGCTGCAACTGAGTAGAGCAGCGCCTTGTGAATGGTGCCCGATAAGTATCGTAGGACATGTAAGAGTGCTTTCCAATGAGAATGGCGTGGTGTGGTAGTAAATTGGCTGAGCTGTTGAGTGGCAAAGGTGATGTTGGGGCGAGTAAAATTGAGATAGAGGAGTTGACCAACAACTCGTCTATATTTTTCAGGATCAGTCAATAATGAGCTATCATCAATGTCGAG
Source organism: Erythroxylum gracilipes (assembly GCA_026413385.1). NCBI lineage: Eukaryota > Viridiplantae > Streptophyta > Magnoliopsida > Malpighiales > Erythroxylaceae > Erythroxylum > Erythroxylum gracilipes. Next base: position 30,772,888 of record JANZLC010000005.1, read on the forward strand.
TTTAGAAGTTGGAGTCATGGGAACTTTGGTGACTTGTAATTCTGTCAATCGGAGATCAATTAAAATGTCATGTATGTATTTCTGTTGAGACAGTAGCATACCAGTTGGTGATCTGGCGATTTCAATGCCAACAAAGTACTTGACGTTGCCTATGTCTTTAATGGTGAAAGCACGATTAAGGAATCGTTTGACATCATGAATCAATTCTTCGGAGGGACTGGTGATTAAGACATCGTCAACGTAAATAACCAAAATAACAAAGTGATGATGGGTACCTTTCGTGCAAAGACAGTGGTTTGATTCCTTCTGAGTGAAACCAAAAGTCGTGAGAGTGGAAGTGAGCTCCTTGTTCCATTGCCGCCCTGCTTGTTTAAGACCGTAAAGTGATTTTTGTAGTCGTAAAACCTTTTCTGACTGAGTTTTTATTATACCCTTGTGGTGGAGTAACGTAGATTTCTTCATCAATGCGCCCGTGTAAGTATGCACTGTTGATGTCACAATGATGGACTAGCCACTGGTGGGTTGCAACTACTGCAAGGACAGTGCGGATGGTTGTGATTTTGGCAACCTGAGAAAAGACATCAAAGTAATCAACCCCTATAGTTTTCTTGAAGCCTTTTACCACGAGGCGTGCTTTTCGACGATCGATTGAACCATCTGGATGGTGCTTGATGCGGTATACCCACTTTGTCATCAACGGTTTCTTCCTTATGGGCAAAAAAGCTAGAACCCAAGTCTCATTATTTTCCAATGCTTCAATCTCTACCTACATGGACTCAAGCCATAATGGGTCATGTTTAGCGGTATCGTATGAAAATGGTTTATGGTCAGTGGATATATTTGCCAGAAGGGTGGTGTGGGGTTTGGAAAAAATGAGCTGGGTTGTGTTTATGGGTTGATCTGGTGTGGTAACGTTGAGGGAAATATTTGGAAGGTTGGTGACATAATCGTTGAGGTAAAAAGGTGGTTTGCGTGGTTTGGTGCTAAAACGAGTGGGGCTGTGTGTTGGGTGGAGGTGAGTCAACGATGGTGAAGAAGAAGGTGAAGGTGAGGAAGATAGGAGATCTGGGTTTTCGGGTACATTTAGTGGATTTGGTAAGTTGGGGTCGAGTAGGTTGGGGTATGATGTATGTGGGCTTTGTGATTTTTGTGGGTTAAAAGTAATGTGTAGGTCGTGGGGCTCAAAAAGGGGTTTTTCTTTTAGTATTTCTAGTTAGGTGTAAGGAAAGATGTGTTCATGAAAGGTAACATCGCGACTAAATATTATTTGTCGTGTATCAATCACAAATAGTTTATAAGCTTTCCGGTCAATCGTATATCCAAGTAGTAGACATTTCATGGCTCTAGCTTCTAATTTTTCTTTGTGGAGTTTTGTGTTTGTTGCATAGCATAAACATCCAAAAATCCTAAAGTGGTTATAAGTGGGTGGCTTGGAATATAATTTTTCATATGGTGTTTTCCAAGGTAGAATTTTTATTGGTAGGCGATTTATAATGTGGGTTGTGGTTAAAATTGCGTCCCCCCCAAATTTCTTTTGGTAAGTTGGCTTTAAACATAAGAGCTCGGGTTATTTGAAGTAGGTGCTTATGCTTACGTTCCACGATGTCATTTTGTTGGGTGTATAAGCATAAGTTTTTTAGTGGATAATCCCCTTTGACTCAAATAATTGTTGGTTGGAAACGTTGACAAACTCGGTTCCATTATTTGTTCGTATTTTTGTGATTTTTTGGTTAAATTGGGTTTCGATCATGGAGGTAAAAAGATTGATTGTATGGGATACTTGGGTTTTGCTACTTGAAAGGAAAGTCCAAGTAGCTCTACTGAATTCATCCACAATGGTTAAAAAATACGTGGAGTCGTCAAAGGCTTTTGTTCCATACGGGCTCCAAAGATTCATGTGGATTTGTTCAAAAGGTCGATTTGCGGTTATAATATGTTTTCTGAATGGTTTCCGTGCTTGTTTTGCTAAGGGACATGTTTCACAAAAGAAGTCGTTTGATGGCTTAATATGGCGAAAATGTAAATGTCCTAAAACCTTAGTGGATACGTGACCGAGTCAGAAATGCCATAAACTAAAAGTATCAATAACATTACAAATAAAATGTTCATTGAGATAGAATTGCAAAGATGGACCTTCCTTCGAATTTGGTGGTAGGAAGTGATGAGGTTTGAGTCTGTAAATGACCCCAACTTCTTCACAACTTGCTACAATGGAATTAGTCCTCAGGTCCTGCAATATAACCTTGTTTGATATAAATATGACAGGTAAGTTATTTTCCTTAGCAAGTTTGCAGGCTGATAAGAGGTTATGGTGAAAGGCAGGGACATGCAAGACATTTTCTAATTGAATTGAATCAGTTAACTCTATGCTTCCCATTTTTGTGATATATTTAAATGAGTCATCTGGAAATATTACGGGAGAAAAATCAGGCGTGGGATCAGTGTGTTTGAGTAAGTTTTGGTTGTGGGTCATATAGGTTGATGCACCTGAATCCACTATCCATAAAACTCATTCATACTTTGAGCTAACATTATCATTATGGTTAGAATGCATACCTGCGTAGCTGTTAAGAGCTACGTGATTCACTTCATTAATACCTTTTCCCTTGACTAGACGCATCAACTCCTGGACCTGTTTGTTTAGAACACTAAATTGTAACTCTTGCTTGATGCCTTCACTGTTTAAATCCCTTGCCCAATGTCGATGGGACTTTCAGTCACTGCTCCAGTATAGTTATTCCTTTCTCTTGTATGTTTTTGCTTTAGTTCTTTGAACCATTCGGGCTCTCATGGCAGTGGGTGCAATATTTATCTTCCTTCCTTACATAGCTCCTTTTTCTATTCATTGAGAAAGCTTCTCTGTTCTCTGTTTTCCTGTTTTCGATAGGTTTTGTTGTGAGAGCTGCATTCATTTATCCCATTTCATTTGTGGACAGTCCATCAATATTTCTCTATTTTTCGATAGTAAGGATCATGGAGTATGTTGTTGAGAATTCTTAGAATAGAAGTTCCTAGAAATCAGGGATATACATCGGCGTAAAATATTTAGAAGATCAGTATATATTCTGTAATTATCCCTTTCCTATTTAGTCTCTCTAATCGTGAGCATGTATAGGCTATATAACCCCTGTTTTTTGTATCTCTGTATTGTGAGTGAATGAAATAGAAAACGTTAACACATATACACTTGAATTCTTCGTATGCTTTGTTCACAACTGGTAGAGGATCATTTAGCATCACTTGGCTTACTACACTTCCGTACTCCTCTCTAAGCCCCATCAAAAATTGAACCAACCTTGTGTTATCTTCCACTATGCTATTAAGCTTGCCAACCTCACACGGACAACTTCTATAGGGCATGTCGCATCTGAGATCATCCCAAAGTCGTTTTAGTTTTGTGAAGTAGTTCGTCACAGACTCATTTCCCTGCCTCAAGTTGTTGATTTCCTCCATTAGTTGGTAGATTTGAGGTCCATTGCTCTCACCGTACTTGGATTTTAGCTCTTCCCATAGATCTCTAGCAGTGGTCACAATAAGAAATGATTTTGTTAAGTCCTTAACCATAGAGTTTAAAAGCCACAAGATTACTATATTGTCAGCTGTTCTCCATTTTTTTTGTAAAGTCGGGTTGTTTTCTGGCTCCTTGCAGCAGCCATTCACGAAGCCTATTTTGTCCTTTGCTTTTAGAGCAATGATCATCACTCTACTCCATGAGAGGTAATTTGTTTCGTCCAATAGCATTGTTACCAGGACAACACCTGGGTTTTCCGAAGCAGACAGCTCATACGACTCCCTTTAATTGTCATTTACATCGGGTTGTGTTTGGAAGGTGCTGGAATCTCCTTCACGTTCAGTAGTCATTGTTTATTAAGAGCCTTTGGCTCTGATACCATGTAGAGAGTAAGACAGAAGTTTTAGAAGAGGAAAACTCTCTCTTACTTTTACATTGATACCGTGGTGTTTATATATACAAATTGTACAACGAATAAGAATAACAACTGTACGTAAATATCCTAACGAACTACTGACAATCATGAGGAGGCAAAGGCGTCATGTATATTTACAGAGTGGAAAAATGATGGTATGGGTTGTTGTTGTGAGAGTGCAGTGGTTGTCTGGTTTTCTGTGGGTGCTGTTGTTGTCTGGTTGTCTGTGGATGTTGTTGTTGTCGGTGAAGAATGTGGATGCTATAAAAAGAATGACATATAATATATGCTTGATAGATTTCATTGATGCTATTAAATCTACAGGACAAGTGAGATTACTATTAATGAACACTACATGGTTTAAGCACTTGCATTCAAACAAGACAATTGACATATGGAGGAGCTTTGTTGTCTATTATTACAAGGACGGTTACGACTTCTACTAGAATTGGATACCAGAATGTAATTGTTCTTGTCACGAATAAATAAACTAATCATTGTCTATGGAAATTTTGGTGGTTGTACCTCTTCTGATCGGATATTATTCGGTAAATAGCTTATCAGTTATTTTTAACTGATTTACATAAATTAGCTGATTGACTATATTAAAAAGTTATTGAAGTTGTTTGGTAATTTAGTTGATTAATTAGCTGTTTTAAAACAATAAGCTGAAAATGAAAAAGTTGGTATGTTATGAGCGTTTTGCTCCAACAGTCAACATTTAAGAATGAAAATATAATGGTGCCCTTTGAATTTAATGGGTATTGTAAGTATCTAAGAATTTTGCATAAATTATCAACAACCCACGTTTTATTCCCCTTCATAAGCTTTTTTTCTATTAAAGAAAGTTGGAACAATAACATTTTTCAAATAGAAAAATTATTAGTAAAAAAATAAAAATCATATATTTAAAATAACACAATATTTATTTATTTATATATATACTTAAGAATAAGAAGATAATAATATGAAATAAAGATAAGATATCCATAATTTCACTAAATTTGGACACTAAAATTAAAAGGATAAATTATGAAACTATATCGAATTTGAATCAACTTTAAAAGCATATTTTGTCAATAAATATAAACTAAATTTAGAATAAGTTAAATGTAAGTTTATTTAAATTGGATTGATTTTAAATAGCAAACTAAAATTTTCAAGATTTATAACATATATTAACCAGTAAGGAATAGTATGTTTTCACTATAATATTTTGTACATGTAAATTTTAAATAATGGTATATTAAAATTTAAATATATCTTGATATTTTTACTTCTTAAACATATATTAACCATGGTTATTTTATATCCCTTTTTCCTAGCAGTCATAATGAAATAAGATATTTTTTAAGTCATATCATCGTAAGTTATTTTATACATAAACAACTAATTCTAGTCAGCTAATTTTATCAAATATTTTTAATAAATAGCTGATTTTATTAACTAATTAAATTAGTTGATATAATCTATTTTCAATTAACCGCCAATAAAATTATCTAACAATTAATGCAATCCGATAATTTTCAAATAAGTTCGTAAAGAAGGCACAGCACGTCTCCTAATTATTCGGTCCAAGCTAGAGCCGTCATGAATAAATTTGTCGCAATTGAACCTTTAGTACCAGAATGTGGTTAAAAGAAACTTAAAATAATCAAAAGGGAAATGTTGAACAAGCAACTCACTCACCATATTAGGCAATCGTAAACCAATGGGTAATCTATCAACAAGCTCTACTTTGAATATGCGGGGGTATGACATTCTATTTGTGTGATAATAACGTCTAACAAATGAATTATAATAGGATATGTTATTTTGACGATGACTATGAACATGTATGTATACCTTTTACTTGTATCGTAGTCTATGATAATTGTGAACTTAATTTTGTTATATAACTTTGCTTTGTGAACCGTGTTTTATAAATTTAAAGGGAGAATCATTCCAACCTTGGAGCAGGACGATCCCAAGGATTAAGAAACAAGTATCACATGGATTAAGTTTGTTTGATACACAACAATAATAGTAATAATAATACTTTGACAATGAGATTAGTCACCGCATCTCTCATATAGAAGACCACCCATTTCGACAACCATATCCAGGTACTCCCTACCCCGTCCCATCTTTAGAACAAGAGTTTCGTAATAAAGGGAAGAGCACCATGGAGATGAAAATATAAATTTTCTACAAAAAAGGACAACTGTATCCCAGCTATGTTTTCACATGAATATATACATCTGTCTGCTCCACACGACCATTACAGAAATGACATTAAATACTACAAAAAATGCAGAAACATCATTATTCTCTCATTTAAGCCAAAATCCGTAAGTCCTGTTGACCTCTCCATGAATCTAACCATGCGAGTAGAAGTCTCACTCCATTTGTCCACTTACCACTGCGTCCTCATCCTCCATATCTAATTCTTGTTCCACACCCTTCACCTGCATAGCCAAACCATTTTTATCATTCACACAAATTTTATATTTTATACAGAGATGTTAATGTTGAATAACAGTACAGAATTCAGAAATACAGAAGCTATGATTATGACTTGTTACCTCAGGCACGTAGTGCATCAGCATATTTTCAATTCCAGATTTCAAAGTGACAGATGAGCTAGGACAGCCACTACATGCTCCTTGCATCCTTAATTTGACAAGTCCAGTTTCCCTAACCAAAGCAAACAAGTTAAAATCAATGGCTAATAACCAAATGACTAATATTAATTTCTAAGCAAAGAATGCAAACATACGGATCAAAGCCCCGATACTCGATATCTCCACCATCATCTTGCACTGCTGGCCTAATACGGGTCTCCAAAAGTTCTTTTATCATAGCAACAGTTTCTGAGTCATCCTGCAAGGAAAAATTAATTTTCATTTCAAACCACCTCGAGGACTTAAATTGTAATTATAACTAAAATATATTATTAAAGCATCGAAATCTGCCCACTCCATATCAAGCTTCTGGATTTCTTTAGCTGTTTCTTCCCTTTCCTTGGGAATTCATAAACACTTCATAAACAGTCCTATTTTTGGAAGTAATCCAACCTAAGATAGAATTTCATATCTTACTCTTCTATTCAGTATATGCATGCATCTGATATTCATCTGAATAAATTTCCAAAAACAAAAATGGCATTTCATGCACAAAACATTTTGAAATTTTCAACGCAAATTTGGGAACTAAAAGAAGAAACTACTTCTTCATAGGTTCAAGTGCAGAGTGTAGTGATTCTGTTTACTGCAGTATTCTCAAGTTGTGCACACATCGTCCCAAAAAACTTTCCAAAAAGGAAATATTTTTATAATAGCACCTTTTAGTGTTCCACAAAATGATAACCTGAAACAAATGTCTTAAAGCTATGGGACATCAGAAAATCATGGAGATGTGTACCAAGCAGTCTTCCAATATCAAGATTAGGAAATTCATTGAATAGCCTCTGAAATAAGACATTTCCACACCAGACCACTTCACATAGTAAACAATTTTCTAGTTCTACTTTCTGTTTTATGGGAAGACCTAAATCCAGAATTTAACCATACCCACTTCATTTAAATCAATGCTCAAGGGCAATCTAATGGTGAGCACATGTAAATAATCAATTAATATGAAATTTCCAAATGTTCAATAAATGAATAACCTGAAATTATACAACTAAGCTTTTTAAGCCATCAAATAGATCAATAAATAAAAGACACACCTCACAGATTGCTGTGTCCTTGGCAGCTGCAGTTTGTGAGTCCAGAAACAATGGTTGCCCAGAGGAATAAAAGTCCATAATTGCTGCAAATATTTCAGGCTTCAGTAAGTCCCATGGTGTATCATCTGACTTTGTTACTGTGACAAAATCTGATCCAAAGAACACACGAGTAACACCTGTAGAAAAGATGAAACGTGCAAATCATGCTTTTGGTTCCCCAAGAATTACTTCTGAAGACAAAGTAACAGATTGGATATGTTAAAAACTGCATGCCTATAAATATAAGACCTTTCTTTTGAAAATCTTTCTTCAGTCTAAATATAACCCAAGCCGTCCCATGTCATTAAATCAAATTTAGAAGGATACATAATGACAAGACCATCAGAATTCAGTAAGAAGTAAAATTATATAGTATAGATCAACTTTAGAAAACTTTAGTTGTTAAAAACTTCTATGCCAAAGAATCTCTTGCAAGTTTCAACGAGAAAAAGAAGATGAATAACCCTTTAATTAATTCCATCAATGGAAAATCTAAATAAAGATCAGGGTTGTGTCTTGCTTCAGATATCACTTTCTAGAAAAGCACAAACAAACTACAATGGCAAAATAAGCAATGAAAACAAAAAGAAAATGTAAAACTTACCATCAATTCCAAAGAGGGCTTTGGCAAGATGAGAATTCATGGCAGAACTGGCGTTGGGAAAATCGGCACTACCCACTTCCATTACGGGCTTTCCAGGATAGAACATAAGTGATGATGGATTTGGAGTGGATTGAGTTTGTATAAACATCGTCCTCCTCTGCACTGCTGACATAGAAGAAAAAAGAAAACTGCTGAACTTCACAACATCCAAGAACTTGAGAAATAAGTGAAGTTCACTGGCAGAGGGGAAGACCTCAAGAACTTGAAGTTACAGGGGTGCCCACGGTTGCCCTCATCCAAAAATGGCAAATTCATTGTCGCCGTCGCCGTCGCCAAGGGAATTTGTAGAAAGCGGCGGGAGATAAAATCTCTGTGATTTTGGTGGGATAAAGAGCGCACCACCGATCTCCCAAACCCAAAACCTCTCATTGTTTTCCTCTATCCTCAAGTACAAGAAACAAGCCTTTATTAATTGGTGACAAGAACAACAAAAAACCCAATATACAGAGTGACATAAGGGGAAGAAATCATAAGCCAGCTAACACAGGAAATACCTGTGTTAATAAAAGAGAAAGAACTTGCGTGGACGGAAAGAATTTCAACTTCGATTACGAATCTCCAACAAAGGACGTCGGCGACGATTTGTTTAAGTCTGCGTCGGAAAAGCGGTTCGGTGGATTAAAAGCCACGCTAGCAAGGAGGGGGAAATAGCGATGGCATGGGCCGGGCTATGTAATGGCTATTCCAAAAAAGTCGGTTAATTGTGCAATCCAACACCCAAACCCAAACCCAATTCCCATATTTGTAATATCTTTTCCTGTATGTCGGGCGTCAAAACGGCGTGACATTGGCGACTTAAACTGTACTTCACATTAAGTCGGTTCATTTTCAATTTTCAATTCCTATCCGGTGTAGAAAAATCAACTAAGTGCAGTGCTATGCTTATGCAACCAAAAATAAGAATTAACAATTGTGAGATCTTGTTCTAAAATCATCTGGACCGTCCACGTTTCCCTCCGGGATCGCCGTTTAGTCTCTATATAAACCCCAAATTGTGGGAATTGTTGCTCAACTCTACTTAATAGATCTCCCAGAAAATTCCTGCAGCTGATTCAATGCTCAGCTTCGCGTCGAAGAGAATCTTAAGACAGGTGCCAGCGGCGAGAGAGTTGGCACCGCCGGCGCTCCTTCCCCTCAGCTCACGTTGGTATCACGAGAGGGTTGTAGACCACTTCAATAACCCCCGCAACATCGGTTCCTTCAATAAGAATGACCCTAACGTCGGCACGGGCCTCGTCGGAGCACCTGCCTGCGGCGACGTTATGAAGCTGCAAATCAAGGTCGATGAGAGGACCGGTGAGATCGTCGATGCTTGTTTCAAGACCTTTGGTTGTGGTTCTGCGATTGCTTCTTCTTCTGTTGGTAAGTTTTGTGCAGATAAAATTTTCAATTCCAGGGATTTTTCAATGGTTGGTGGGTTAATTGTTCGATTCTAAGATAAACGTATTGATTATTGTAAAGGAAGATTATTCTTCCAAGTCTGATTTTGTTCCTGAGTTCGTCTCCGGTTGATGAAGTTCGTTTTTTGATCAAGTCTGTTTTGATTTTTTGCTGTCTTTCTTTTATTTGTTTTGTTAAAATTGATTATTTGGTTGTTATTATCTTGTTTCAGCTTCTGAATGGGTCAAAGGAAAACAAATGGAGGAAGTTATGACCATCAAAAATACGTGAGTGGACAAATCTACTTCTACTGTATATGTACGAGTATTTAACATGATTGCTGGCTCTCTTTATTCTTTTAATTTTGTACTTCCCCCGTTGAATGATCACTAGATTGTATGTTTTATTCTTTACATTAGCAAACACTGCCGACTTTTATTAAGCACTCCTTCTCAAGTATTTTTATCGTACTATTAAATATGTATATACCGACATATTTATACCAAATTTGGCATACTATCCTGATGACAACCGACTTGAGAGATAATTTTGAGGAATTGACTCTCTCTGATTTACTTGTATAATTATTTGCTGAGTTCATGCATTTATTTGTGGAAATGTAATAATTGATTCCTGGTTCTGAATTGTTTCAGTGATAGGCATGGTTTATCAACGATAAGTATATACTAATTTGATTTAGTATATATACTATAAAATACTTTTCAAATTCAATTTAAGAGAACATGATTTTCCTTTATGTACCATTTTCCCATAAATGGTAGAAAACTGAAAATTTAAAAATGGAAAAAAAATTAAGCCACGGTTTCACCTTTTGTTTTTGTTCAGAATGAACCTTTTTGTCAACGTGCACCCAAGTATCCAAGATTTTCAAGCATTCTGGAAACTTTGAGTAGTGATTTTTGTATTCAACTTTTAAATATTAGTGAACATGCATAAAACCTGTGAATGGTGGTGTTCAAACTCTACAATATTGGTTTACTGCAGGGAAATTGCAAAGCATCTCTCTCTTCCTCCAGTTAAGCTTCACTGCAGCATGCTTGCTGAGGATGCAATCAAGGCAGCTGTAAAGGATTTTCAATCAAAGCAGTCAAAATTAGATGGAAATCCCGAGGCAGCACCTGGTGAACAAGATCCTAGCGCCTGATGTTATCTGTCTCTAAATGATGAAGAAAAAGTCTCCAGAGTTATTCTGCCTGAAGGCTGTCCAACAGGATTAGTAACTTGTTTTAGCTCACCTTAGAGGCATGTTAACTCAGGTTTATGATGTTCCGAGGAGGGTACCTAATGTTGATATAGAAAGATACCGAATGTTGTTAGCTTGTAGTAGTTGATACCTTTATATATGTACATATCATATGGCGGCACGCCTTCTCTTGAGTTGTTTTTCAATTCCAATAAAATAGGTTGTGTTGAGGCTCATTTTCTCCATTCTTTAGCTTCGTGATCCAATACCTACACGGTAGGTTTACGGGTTGGTAGATGTCTGTTCCTGTCCTGGCGCTGTATGTGGCTTTTTCTTAACGAAGGCAGAGAACAGAATTGCCTTAATAACAGAACATGTGCATTCAACTGTTTGTATCGAAAATTTAACATAGCAGCAGAAATTGTACTTTCAGCATTGGTAATTTGTTGAATCTTCTCTATCATAAGGAGAAATTTTGAGGAAAAGAAATAAGACCATGTGCATATTTCCATGGCTGTAACTACACTATGGACTTTCATTTTTGGAACTTTAACACAAACAACCGTTGGTAAAAGAGAGTTTGTTGAGAACTTGAAAGGATGTGTTTAGTTTGTTACAGTGATATCAGAAGGGAATTTTCTTTCTTTAGCTTCTATTTTCTTTTTTTTTCTCCCTGTTTAGTGGAGAAGTCGGATCGTTGATTCTTGGACGCATTTTTACAAACACTTAAGAATGAACTCAAAGTCAGATCTAGTTTCTAGGTTTCTTGCTTTCTTCGTTGTTTTTGAATTCGAGGTTTGGTACGTGGGTGGTCGGCGTCTGGGGGAGTGGACCCCAGTTAGCGCCGAAAAGGACAGATGTGGGGCTGACATGGAGGAGAATGACGGTGTCGCCTAGGAGTATGTAGTAGTGGATGGCGTAGGCCCTCTCATCGGTGAGGTCGATGGCGACGCCTATCTTGCGGATGGCACCGGCGGTGGAGTAGGAGTGGCGGCAGAGGGATGAGGGTGGCGTGGGGAGGAGGGTGGTGAATCTTGATGGATGGGAGTTGGGGTTGATCCGGATCAACTGGAATCATTTAGAGAAATGAGTATTGCTTTCTAACTACTATCAACATGAAACCATCGTTGCTCCATCCGCTGCTATTGCAAGTCGCCTTCGCTCTAATAAACCTTGCCAATAATATCTCTAAAATTTCTAGATCCTAGTGTTCTGTTTGTTCATTGGATACGCCGAATATCTTCCTATAAGCCCAAGTTTTTCTTTTCTATGTACTTTTTAATCTTTAATCATTTAGCACATAAAATAAGAGGAAGATATAAAGATGTGACTTTTGGGTCAGATAGAGCTACCACCAAAAAACTGTCCATGACTTCACTGTAAAGATATCGTCTTCATCAGTGTCATTGATTTGTGTCCCCATTGTTGTGTTTCCTTCCATGCGGTGGAGGGTTGCAGACAATGATGCGACCTGTAAGTAGGAAACTCTCTGGCATCGATGACAACTCTACTGTATTGAGCGTCCTGACAAGTATCGTAAGAATTCTACTGTCTGGACAAGGTCTAGTAAGAACTCTGCTTATAAGTCCCTACTTGACGTTTTTTATTATCACACTTTGTTTTTTCTTAATTATTATTTTATTTTATTTTTTATTTTATTTTATATTTTTTATTTTAGTATTTTCTTTACTGATTTTTATATTCATGGTATTTATATATTGTCTATTTTTAAGTATTTACGCTTTTGACTTGCATCACTATTATCCTGTAATATCTGCATGTGGGTCTACTAGAAACAACCTCTCTACAATGTAGGGGTAAGGCTGTATATTATTAGGTCCCCCAGATTCCGCTTCATTGCGGGACTTCGGGATATGATGATGATTTTCATTTTTCACACGTGGACTAGCTATTGCTCTTTACTTAGAGGGTAAATTAGGACTGTTTGTTTCCATTTTTTTTATTTTCTATTTTGGCTGTTTAAAATATAGAAACAAGTTATTGAAATACACTTACGCGTATGTGGTTGTGGTTTTTTAATTTTTAAAGTGAAAACTCAATTTTGAAAATACAAATTTTGTGTTTTTGTCTATCTCAACGACATGTTTTTATGAGCATGTTGTAACGGATCAACCAACTCATAAGAAGGAATTAGAGTTGAGTACCACTAAAATCTATAACCAATTAGAGCACTAAATAAATCGAGGGAAACTAATTCTCTAAAAGTCATTCAATAACAAAAAACATGACTAAAAAAATCAATATAGCATAATATGGTGACTCGAGAGGAAGCAACCTTGAGTAAGCAACCTTGAGTAACAATGCTCCAAAATAAAACCAACTAAAGTCTAACCAAAGAATAATAATAGAAAAGAAATAGTGGAACTTGATGGGAGTAACAAAGAAGGGGATATCATCTCTTCTAATAAAGTACCTAACATAAGGTCAAAGAAAAAACTTTCTACTAGTTTACATGTCCAAAATTCATCTTGATGTCTATCTTAGTATGGGATGTTAAGGGCCTTAATTATCCCAAAAAATAGCAAATATTTCATAATTTATTGATCACTAAACTTCTTGTTAGGCCTCTTAGAGATTAAAATAAAAGCCAACCCTAGTAAAGATGGTCTTTACATTTTTGGAGGAGGATGGAACATTACCCTAATCACCTACACCATTATAATGGTAGAATCATTATAGCTTTTTTGACACTGAAAATTTTCAATTTCTTTAATTCTTCTCTTATGATTAATTAATATACCTATCAATTAAATTCTTTTTCTTTCCAAATTCCATTAACATCACCTTCATTTATGCAACTAATTAGCTTTACAAAGAATTCCTTATGGGAGACCTTGAAGAAGATCCATTTTGGTAACCTAATCCTTGGTTAATCCTAAAGAGATTTTAATAACACTACATACATTAATGAAATTGATTCTTAGGCACTTTATTGATGACCTATCTATTTAAGCCAAACTGGTTAAATAGATTTGAGGTTTGAAAGGCATTTTTCACTTAGTGTAATAGATAAAATAGAGATTGGCTAACATGAAGAAACTAGATAGGGCTTTATTTAATTCCAGTTAGATGACCTGTTTTCTCTCAATCATAACTCACTTTGGAAATTCACTTAACTTTTATCATTCACCTATCAAGATCCTTAACCTTTCTATTAGCTCTCTTATCAAATCCCATTTCATATTTAAAAATTAGTTATTAAAACCTAAAGTATTTAAAGAAGGTGTAATAAAAGGGATGCTAGTCAACACATATGGTTTTAAAGCCTATAAGTGCATGAGTAAGTTGGAAGCTATTATAAGAGAGTTTAAATCCCTCAACTAGAAACATTACCCCAATATATACACAACTCTCTAGGTAGCTAGAAGTGACCTCAATTCACTCTAGGAGGAGTGACCTCAATTCACTCTAAAAGGAGTTATATCTTTCTAGGTAATGAATCCATAAATTTAGAGAAAATGTAAGCATTAGTAAAATATATCTAAGTTGAAAGCCTGAAACTCCCTTATGAAGAAAAAATCAAGGATAGGATGGTGTAAAGATGGAGACAGCAACTTAAAGTTCTTTCACAATGCCGACTCAAAGTTCTTTTATAATACCATCTTAGTTAGAAGGAATAGAAACAAAGGTACACTAGGTAACTCTAATATTAGCTTGTCTTCTGTGCAGGTCAGTACAACTTTCATTATTTACTCAGTTTTTGTAGGTAATGTAGAATAGCTCATCAAACCTTTTACTAGATTTGATATCGATGAAGCTCTATTAAGCCTAAACCCATGCAAAGCTCCAAATCTAGATGGTTTTAATACTCTTTTCTTTCAAAAATTTTAGAACATACTAGGTGATATGGTTTAACTGCAATCTTGAAATTCTTTTACAAAAGGGAAATACCAAGACAGGCAAACAAAACCTTTCTAAGCCTAATTCTTAAG
>JANZLC010000005.1:30787862-30799443 GCA_026413385.1 Erythroxylum gracilipes
AGGAAAAAGGAAGAGGAGGATGAGAGCTTCCATTCAAGCCAAGAAACTCTTCATTTGGTGAAGAATCAAGGTAAGAGCATTTTTTATTTGTTGGATTTTTGAAATGGTTTTAATTCATGTAGCTTAAGAAATGTATGGGTTTAAGAATTCTAAGATCAATTTTAGCAAATATGTCTTATGGGTTTCTCAATTAGAATGTCTATTGATTTGGAGATTTTTTTTGTCCATGTTGAAGAAAATCAAGAGAGAGGCAAGAGGAGCAAGTTAGAGGCTTTTTTAGCAAGGTTTTCAAGCAAGAAAATTAAGGTGAGTTTCATGTTTATAATTTGAGTAATGAGCCATAAATGTTTTATTTTGAATCAAGAGAATAAAATGATTTCAATGGATTCATAAATATAGCATCATTGCTTTTGAATAATGTTGAGAATTTACTATATGCTTAGTATGTGAATGTTGTTGATGAATTGGAATTGATAAATGAAAAGGGTTTTCGAAAAATTGCATATTCATGAAAAACAAGTTTCCAAAATGTTGCCATTTGGGCAATCTATTTTCAAGTCATGAATTACATGTTATATGGGTTTAGTTTGGTTCGTTCTGTATGTCAAGTGCGCTTATCTAAAGGCTTCTCCCGCCTTCTCGCTAGTGGCATAGAGCTCCTTCACGGACTCCCTTAAGCTCACAGCTATGCAAAACCATTATGTGGGATTGCGATAGTACGTTCTGTTCACTGCTACACAAGACCATTTTATGGAATTGTGTTAGTACGTTCTATTTACGGACCTACCCAATCCATTCTGATGTGCTTATGTCTTATGATATGTGAACAAGTTGATGCATTCATGTTTTGCAGTTTGTGAATTTGACTACACGACAAGAATTTTGAGAAACATGTGTTTTACGATTCAATAAGATATTTTCTATGATAATGAACTTTTTGAATGGTTTTGCTTGTTATTTGTTATAAACATATTACCCACGAGCTTTCAAGCTCACCCCTATTTTCCTTCCCTTATTCAGGTGATGAGCAAGAGACCAAGTGAAAGAAAGTTAAGACATTACTCCGAATTTGCACGTTTTCTTTTGTTTTGGAGTAGTTTATATAAAACAAGGCTTCAGATGTATTTCGAGAATTACTGGGTTTTGCATCCTTTGTATATTGGATTTTGATATTGATGATGTAATGTGGCTTGGAAATGCCATTAAAGCTTTGTAAATACTTATCTTATGATGTTAATGAAATATGAATTCGTGTATGGATTTTAAATGTGAATTTGTGCATGGATGAGGTTAAGTTGGAATTAAGTACATTTGAAGAAGCTATCTACTTGAGTTGATGAACTTTGAACATGAATTGTTGTTTTATATATATAAGTAAGGCACTATGGAAAAGAAAGATAGGAATGTTATGAATGATGAGATGTGGTTGAATATGAAGAGTCAAATGAATTGAGGTTGAGGGTTTGATGAATTCCAATTGGTAGTTGAATTGTTATGAATGATGTTGTAATAGAGAAAGTAAAGTTGGGAAGGTTTTGCAAGTTTTCACAGGGATAAGATTTGTGTTTTGACTTCCAGGGAAAATTTGGAATAATTTAGGTAGAACTGGTTAAAATTGTCTTCTTACAAGTTGTAGATGATCTTTCTAGCTTTCCAACGACATAAAGTTTGTAATTTTTAGATACCGGAGTGAAAAGATATGATTGTTACAAGATGTGATGCTGCATAGGATGTATGCATAGGACAGCTTTACTAAATGATGAGAATGTATGGTTTTGATTAATCAAATGGGTTGATAATTGAGAGTTTTATGTGATAAATTTGGTGTTTGAATTGATATGAAGTGATTTTGCACTAGAAGAGTTGAGTTTGGGAAGATTATGAGTGAATATGATGTTAGAATGGATGTAGGAACCATTAGAGGGGCTTTGGAGGGGTTTGGGGAACCCCTATGTTCGTTAGATGGACTTTAGGTCCGTTAAACGGATCTTCTAGGGTGAAAAAGGACCCCCAGAATCGTCCATATCCGTTAAACGGACTTTATGTTCGTTAAACGGACCTTCTAGGGTGAAAAAGAGCCCCCAGGCCCGACAATGTCCGTTAAACAGACATTCATTGGACAACTTTAGTAAATCATGATTTTTTAACCCTTTTACAGGCAGAATCTCACTTTGTGGTCTTCATGAAAGTTGTAGATCTCAATGACTTCTTTGAAATAATCAAAAACAAACTCAATCCGACATCTGGATTGAAAGTTATGGAAATTGCGCCAAGACAGGTACAATATGAATGAGGACTTAAACATGTTGGATTCTTTTGATCATAACTTCCTCATCCAACCTCCAAATGAAGTGATTCTTGAAGTAATGGATTCCTGATTCTTGAAGTAATGGATTCCTAACACCTTTCCCTATATCTATATGAAAATTGGTATCTTTTGAAGTTGATTTGAAAATTTTTGATGGAAAGAAAATGAGTAATCGGTTGGGAGAGCATGCTTGGGATATGAACACACTTTGGCTTTTCAAGCATATCTTGATCTATAGAGCTCTGATTAAGATGATTCTTGCTTCAAAATAAACTAGAGACTTAGAGCTACAATTTCTTTAAGAATTCAAATTGAAATTCTAGTTTGAAGTTTCCCAAAATCTGTTCTGAATTAAGAGAAATGAGTTTGAGTATGGTGATTAATTTGTATGGGCACGCCAACAAATTGTGAGGAAATTTTTGGGATTTTATGAGAATGAAGATGAATTGATGATGAATAATGAGGGTTAAATGAAATAACCCTTCAAGGTAATATGCATGCTGACGTTTTATATTTAAGTAAGAGTTGGGTTCCGGAAACAAGCGGGATCTAACAATTGTGGTTCATGATTTCGCAAGAGGTTAGGCTCCGGAATCAAGTGGGGTCCAACATATTTGGTATTAGAGCAAGAGTTGGGTTCCATAAACAAGCAAGATCCAACACGTATGGTCGTTGTATTGGTTTACAATCTATCTTCATACATGTCTGTTGTAACTTGTATAATAAATCATCATTAGTAGAGGCAGATGATTGTGATGATTATTCTTCATCAGTTGACGCATAGACAGCAAACTGTGTATCACTGTCCTCACTAGATTGTTCCTCAAAGATTTCTTCAATGTTGCTTTGAGGATGAATAGGCATAAGAGTTTCAAGCTTTTTAAGAAACTTGACGTCTTTCTTTGTTGCCGGAGGACACTTGTTAGCAAAGTGATCTAACTTTCCACAGATAAAACACCGAGGCTTGTTCCGGTGTGAGGATTTCTTGAAGAACCTCATGAATTTGTGCTTTCTGCGTATTTTCTTCTTTTCGAAGTTTTGCTTCCAAGGCTTTAAGCCTTCCTTCTTCCTGTGGAACTTTCTCCTTTGGTAGACTTGAGTAGAATAAGCTTTCTTCTTACTATGACACTCACAAGTCTTTTTTTTGCTTTACACTTTATCTGGAGATACGACTTTTTGCAAGCCTGTTTCAGAACTAGACCTCCTTTAAGGATATTCTTGAACAAAGTATGCTAATCACATAGCTTGTCAAGAGAAGCTAACGCAAGCTGATAGATTTCTCCAAGAGATATTGTTGACATGTCTCATCGTAGAGAAACTATAGTCTGTTGTAGTTTTGGTTGTATTTCATCTGGAAGGGATGATATAAAAGTATAACGTAAGTTAACATCATTCCATCCATTCAATAGATAATACCTTTCTATCATGCGTTTGTAATGCTTTTGAATATCACACTTATCAAGAGAACAACATTACATCGCGAAATACTCATGACGGATTCTTTTGTCAATCAACTGGAAATCACCAATAAATTCTTTGTGAATGACACCAAGTAGTGCTCCAGCTGTTGATACTTGAATGTACTAAAGACATTGACAGTCCGAAATACTTTGCCACTATTCTCGCAAAATACCAATGAATCTGGATGTAAATTTAGACAAAATATCTGAAAAATGATAATTTAGTCCGGTCATTTATAAATCTATCCATGCATCGAATTCATGAAGTCTATCCCTCCATTTCTTTGGGGGTAGATCATCAAAAGTGAACCAAGGTCCTAAAGTAGGCTTGGTATTCGTCGATTGTGCAGCTGCCATAGCTGGTGTTGCTTGAGGTGCAGGCTCTGGTCTGAAGGGTTCAGTCCCAACAGATTGTACTTCACTAATTTCTGGTTCTTCAGTATATTGAGGCATAGTCATCAGAATATTTGATCATTCTGAAAGATCAACAAAGTTTGCTAAATCTTCAGTCGATGGCGAAGATACTAGTTCATATGATGACTTTGATGTGTGTTCAGATATTGGATCTGACGAGTGTTCATCTGAACAAGATGGTGTTGCAGAAACTTTAGATGTGTTGCTTTTCGAATCAGTTTTTTAAAAACTGGAATTGTCTGCAAGAGGTTCAGTGGTTAGAGTAGCTATGTACTCTGGCAGTTTGGCTTTATCCTTCCTAGGTACAGAGGTGGAAGGTTGAACTGGTGGTGGAGACTCAGGTAGTTTATTGATACATTCTAGTTTGCTCCACTCAGGTAATGGTTCAAAAGGTGTATATGAAGATGAAGCTTCTGGAACCTTTGAATACTCAAATACTCGAGGTTTAGGTATACGATCAGATGTTGATTTTAACTTTGATCGTTGAGGTTTCTCTTGAGTTATCTGAGGATGTATATACTGTTTAATCAAAGGATAATTGAATTTGAATACCTTTGAATAGTCAGCTTCTTCTGGATACCTTTGATACATCAACGATGGATATGATGGCTGTGTATTTGAAAAATTCTAAGAGGATGAGCCATATATTTGTTTAAATTGAGCTGCATACATATCAGCTTCCATTTGTTGTATAATCCTTTGTATCTTTTATATCTCACAAACTTTGAAGTCGAACTCTGGCCCTATGTAATGGGCTGAGATGTATTGTTTGAGTTCAACATCAAAGTGTTGAGCCTATACATCATTTGTATTTATTTCGAAACATAATCGACTTTCTTATGAGTAGCAATGTGTTGTTGACTAATTCCATCTAGCTTTGAATCAATTGTTGGACCCCGAAATTTTTCTTGTGAATTAAGCATGATTTCAAGTTATTTTGAGATTTGATTTAGCATGATTGAACTAAATTATGAGGTTTTGATGGAATAAATTTTGGGAGTTAATTATTATGTTAGTAGGATTGATTCATGGATTAAATTTAAGTGATAATGTTATAAGAATGAATAAGGGCAAATTGGGCATGACACTTAAGGGCATAAGTTATAGGGCTTAAATGAAGGGCAAAATGGACATTGCACATTTAAGAAAGAGTATAAAAAGAAGACAGAAATTGAAAATGAGAAGAAAAGAGGGAGAAGCCCTCGAAGAAGAGAAAGAGGAGAAGCTAGGGTTTTGAGAATTTAGAGATTTTGAAGACTTTGAAGTTAAATCAAGTAAGTTTGAGCTTTAATCCTTCTTGATTGTTAGATGAAGAAAGATGGGAAGTGTATGGGTGAAAAATGTCAAGAAAACGGGTTTTCAGAGGTTTCTGGGGTTGCACGTCGTGACCTGCAGTTGCAGACGTCGCAACGTGCAACAATTTTTCTCGTCGCGACGTACCAGCTCCTCGTCGCGGCGAGCGGCCATTTTCCAACACTGACATGCTTTCGTATTTTGGGCATAACGTTTTCTGTAGGTGTCCGATTGAGCTGATTTTTGATTCGTTGGAAACTAGAGATATAGAGATACAAGTTTTGTGAAGAAGTGGAGTTGTAATTAAGTTTCTAAGAATATCAATATTTGTATGGAAGTTGAGTATAGATTATTGTGTCAGCTTAAGGATAGTTCCAACATGTTTGGGTTATAACTCCCACATTTGTGAACCAAATTAAATGATTTTGGAGTCATTAGAAACTTAAGACAATGGGGGTGTGAACATGTTTCTAGAAGAGAATATTATCAGATTTTGTCATTTACTTGATCATAAATTGGAATTCCTATTGATCATAAATTGGAATTACTTGTCATTAGAAACTTAAGACAAGGAACCACGCTTAAGTATCACGGTATTCTATTAAGAAGTTGGGTTCCAGAAACGGGATCCAACAGTATCAGTATCAATATCAGTGGCGACTCTGGTCACAACTGTTAGTATTAGCCATTTATGCATTTGTGTATGAAATGCATATGTCCAATTAACAGTCCATAGAAAGAAACTCAGTCCAATAAATTTTTCAAACACAATTTCTACATTAATCACAATAAAATGCCGTTTAGGCCCAATTACCGGGAAATAATCATGAATGCATGTACAGTTATTTTCATGTGCACTAATTCACTGTTGACCCATACCAGTATGCATGACATTTTCCAATTAGTCCTAATCACTTTTGACCTTTGCCAAATTACGATTTTACCCTTCCCGTCGGGGGTGGGATGTTACAATAATACCTTTATATAGTGAAGAAATATTAGAGACAACATTGTTTTGGTTCAAGAGTTACTCAAGGATCATCATAATAAAGAATCTATTAGGAGTTGTTAAATGAAAATTGAATTTCACATGGCATTTGATTCAATCAAGTGGAAATTTAGGATCAATTTTTGTGATGTGTTTATCTTTCCTTAACTTTTTATTAAATGGATTTAGCAATGCATTTCCGTAGCTCTTATAGCATTTTAATGAATGGTGAGTCAACTTAGGTGTTCAATGGAGCCAAAGGCTTAAGGTAAGGGGATCATCTTTCCCGTTACATCTTTACTTTATGTATTGAGGTTCTTATAGGTTTATATTCTTTAATGTAGAGCAAAAAGGGATTTTCAAGTACCATAGTAAATGCAAGGGCGCAAGATCTTCAATCTAGCTTTCACTGATGACTTATTGTTACCTAGTGGAGTTGACCCTAATTATGTCCATATCTTCATAAACTCTCTGCTAACTTTCAAAAATCTAAAGGCTCTCAATTAATCTTAAAACAATTTTGTCTCTATAGGCCCTTGTTAGATTACAAATCAACCATCAATATTGTCAGGTCTTCAAGCCTTGTAAATTCCATTTAAATGCCTTAGAATACACATCACAACCAAGAGTGATGAGACTCAAATAGTGAACTGAGCTACATGAACTTTTACATAGGGGAGGCATATAGAAGGGCTTGAAAAGCTTGTGAAAGGCCCAATTAAAGTATCAAAAAGAAGCTAAAGATTATGATTACAGAGCATAATTAACACTGAATTTAGAAGCAAACTGGCACCAAACTTTAAATTAGTTTTGCATATTAGAAAAGTAGAAATAAAATTGTACCAAAGTTTAACTTTTAACCAACTCCAGACTCATCTTAAAGAGGCACACTAAGAGCAACATTAAAAAAATGACTTCAGTTATATCCAAAAAAGGCGTCAAACATATATTTTATATAATTAGATATTGTTACTTCAATAGTGTTACATTCTTTTAAAACTTGTACAATTAGGTGTTTTATTTTGTTATTTATGTCTAGACAGAGTTTGATTATCTTTCAAAGTTATTTTTTCCAATTAGAATACATCTAGCTTGTTTTTTCCATTTAAGATTCTAACTTTTAGAGTTTTGATGTTACTAAGGTTTTAAGCCTATATAATGCTATATTATGGATGTAAAAAGGAATTTTTTATTAAAATTTTTAAATCTTTTTAGAAATACTCTTAGATTAGGTTCTCTATTAATTATGATATTATCTAACTTGCTAATAGTGATGAAACCTAAAATCTTATCTTTCTCAATCCCTTCTTTTCTAGAGTATGACAATCCATAATCTTGTTTTACGTATTTTTATGATTAATTTCATTGGTTAAACTATTTTAATATAATAGTCCTAGTTCCTGTAGCATTATATCAAATATCATTAGTCATATTAGTAAGAGTCGTATCACAATTTGGTATCAGAACTTATCATAATTTGGTATCAAAGCTTAGTTATATATTAAGTTTCATTCTTGATAACTTTGTCTACGTTTTCAATATTATTTTGTTTTAACCTCATATATTCAATTTTGTTATTTGTATCGTTTATAGACAAGATTCATTAAAAATTATTTTAGGTTCTTGTTTTTTTTCTTCTGATTTACACGTTAAAAAAAGTTTATTTATTAGTTGTCGTCATATTTTCCCTTACTGTTTAATAAATTCTTGTCAAGTTCTTATTCTTATTTTTAATTGTGTTTACTTGGTTCCATCAAATTAAATTTTATACTTTTTTTTCTTATTTCTAGGCCTTTAATACTGTTTATATTTTTTTAATCCAAATTTGTTTCTTTGGGATTATTTAACAAAAGGAGAAGATTTAAACTAGTTTTCTTGATTAAGATTGTGTAGTTTTTAAAGAACCTTTGGTCAATAGTTTAGGTTGTGAGTCTAGTAAAATTTTAAGAGAAACATATGAGATTGTTTTTAATTTTTACGACTAACTTTTTTTACAAGTAGGATATGACTTAAACCTGAAAAAAATGTACAAAGATAAAGAAGTAAATAAAGAGAAAAGAGTGGGGGAAATAGGGTACACTTGGCATTTTTTAATCCAATACAAGGCTAATATGAGCAAATTCTTAGTCAGTTCGGTGAGTTGAAGGATAGTTTGGATAAACATAAATATGCCTTATATAGATTTCAATCTAATCTATCTATATCTACTAGAGTGAATGAATTTGAAATTTATGATGAGGATGGTGATAGTGCCTTTGACGACTTGCGGGAGGACAATAATGTGATTGAGAGTGAAAAGGAAGTAGATGATGAGGTGTTTGAAAGTGAAAAGGAAATAGATGATGAGATGCCTAACTTGGATGATAATAGTGATGATAAGTGCAATGAGGGGCTCAAATATGTTCCTGCAAATGAAGAGGAGTCAGGTGATGATAAGCCTAACTTGAAATATGCTAGTGATGAGGAGAGCATTGAGAAAATTGAAGAGAGAAGGACGTTGGTCACTAAGAGGGTGTTGAGTATGCAAGTGGGAGAGGATGAAGCAAATAAGTAGGAGGAATAGAGGGGAAGGAAATGGGAACAAAAAGGTGGGACTAATTCAAGTATTTCGGGGATGGTATATATGAGAGATAAATACGCGGGGAAGGAGTGAGTTTGGTAGCAAGAGTGTGAAATGTGGGAGAAGCATTCTTGACCAAGTGCTAAATACTTTTTAATGGTGTAGACAAAGGTGCTAATTTAAGGACAAATCATTTTGAGGAGAGGAGAAATTATGAGACTCAAATTCTGACCTGAGATACACGAACTTCTGCACGAGGAAGGCATGAAGCCGAGCTTGAAAAGCTCGTGAAAGACTAAAGTCAAGTGTAAAAAAAACTAAAGATAATAACTATAAGGCGTAACTAAAGCCGAAATTAAAAGAAAATGCTGGTCTCTAAGCTGGGTTTGTAGATTGGAGAAGTATAAGCAACCTGGTGCTAGAGTTCAATTTAATCAGTGTTAGACTTGTCTAGTAGATGTACAATAAGAATTTTAGAGTAAAACCAGCGCTGGTTATCACAATGGCAAGGGCTAGACACGTATTTTAAATCATTAAGTTTTGTTATTTTAAAGATGTTACATTCTTTTAGGACTCGAATAATTAGGTATTTTAGTTTGTTTGGAATTATATAATGTTAAGATATGGATTAATTATCTTTGAAAGGTATGTGTTTCTAATTAAATTATAACTAGATTGTCATTTCCTTTTAAAATTCTAAGTCTTAGAGTTTTGACATTACTATGATTTTAAGTTTATATAAAGCTATATTATGGATGTAAAAAGGAAGAGTTATTTTTGAATTAACTACGATCTTATCTTTTTTGCTAGTTGCAATTAAACTTAGAATCTTATCAATCCCAATCCCTTATTTTTCAGAGTATGGTGATTCATATCTTCCTTTTTTGCATTTTTATGTTTGATTTTGTTGATTAACCTATTTTTGATAGTATGGTCCTAAGTCTTGTACTATTGATATCAAATCTCCTAAATTCTATTGGTGAGTGTTGTATAAAAAAGCTCTAAGTCAAGGATTGCTAGCCTTTATTCGACTCTATTCATAAGAGAATCAACAACTAGAATAACAAATCTCTCTCATATGCTAGTAGGTTGCTACTCATCATTTAAGTCTTTAATAACATGCATATTTATTAGAGCTCACGCTTACTTCTTTCAAAGAATCCACTCAAGGTCGTTCAGAAAATTATAAAGTTTCATGGACTATAGATGCCAATAAAGCAACTGCAAAAAAATTTAGTATAAACTATGTACTTTAAAGGAAGAAGAGGTATTGTCACTACACCTATAAAAGAAATGAACAAGATGCTAATAGCTAAGAGAATATAGAAGTTATACATCAACAAAAATTCACTTGTATCAAATGAATAAACTCCTATTTTTAAATGATACAAACTTTTAGAAGTTGAAAAATGGGAATAACAACTTTTGGACTCTAAAGTAGATATTATAATTGGGAGATTCTAATAACTAGGAAATATAGAGCTTAATAGGCAATGGTTAAGACTCATAGTTCTAGTATGATAACTGAAATGATCTAGGTGCTTTGTACAAAATTTTAGAACTGAATTCAATGAGACATATGTTGTTGGATCAAGCAAAGATGAGTGAAAAAATCTAAGGTTATTGTTGAGACTTAATTCTAAGTGTTTCACTAATAAAACATACTTTGGAGTCTTTAGATTGCACAACTAAAGTATCAAGTAGAATATCAATCTTAATTTTTCTAGGGCTTCCTTTATTCAATAGTTAGCAATTAGGTAAAGATTAAAGATCATGGATAATTTCAAGGGCTGTACAAAGTTCTCTTGTAAACTTTTCAACCAAGATGCATTGTCCATGAATCATATTTTCTTTAAATGCCAAATTTGCTTCTCTTTGGACTTATATCCAAACTCACTCTCTCTCTCTTCATATATATATATACACACACACACACACAACAACAACAACAACAATACTACCACTATAAATTTCGTTGATATACGAAGTTTGGAGAGGTTTAATAATATATAACCTTACCCGTATTAATAGAGAGACGGTTTAAAGTATTCAGATGTGTTTCCTCAGCACTGCATCACTTCAGAATTATTTTTTTTGGGGTTAATCTCTCATGATCTACCTATAATCTTGTTCCTTTATAGGTGCATCGGCTAAGGAGACAGGCCATAAGAAGCCTGCTTGTATCAAGTTGACCAATGCCTTTTAAGGACACAGGCTTAGAACTAAATAAAAGTAACAGAGGATGTGATCCCCCTATTGGAAGTTTTCTCTTTGTTGTTTTTAGGTGTTAGGTAGAGTGGCTATGCTGTCAAATAGAGTGGCGCAGATCTTTTGTAGAGTGGCGGATATCTTTTACTTTATTTGTTTGGTTCCTTGATTTATGGCATGTATAGCTATATAAAGATAATGAAAACCAACATGTAGGGCGTGTGGGTCATCTTCTTTTACACAACTTTTCTAACAAAGTTTTATATGGTATCAGAGCCATAACGTCTCTAATCGAGAATGTCAAACAATTCATCTTCTTCCTCTTCTTCTGTCACCACCATCAACTCACC
>JANZLC010000005.1:30799543-30816775 GCA_026413385.1 Erythroxylum gracilipes
GAAGCGGGAAAGACCGAACCTTTGAAGTGGATTGAGAAGTAGACGTGGTGGGTTATGCTTGGAAGAAAAGAAAAGAAAAGAATCCGAGAAATGGGCATCACTGTCTTCTCTAAGAGACCTACGCATAACACATATCATCCCATAATTATGTTAGGGGCAATTTTGTCTGTTTGCATTTAAAACAATCTGATGGGAGTGCTATTATAAATCAAAGGAGTGCTAATAGCGGCACCCACTTGAAGAACTGAAAAGAAAATCGGCTGGCTTGTTTGATTGCTGTATCATTCTTATATTTTGGCTTTGATCTAAGGCAACCAACGTTAAAAGTTTTTATTCTCCTAATTTTTGCTACTCATGCAATTGACCCATTGGTTGCTTATTTTATGCAGTCGTTATTATTAGTGTCCTTTCCCAAGTTTTAACAATATTAATAACAATTTAGGAAAATTTTCGTTGATACATAAAATTTGAAGAAGTCTAATAATACACAGACTTATCTTTAATTAAAAGAGAGGTTTTGTAAGTGTGACACTTATAATTCACAAAATATTGACCTAAAGTTATAAATCAAATATAATTAATTTTTTCTCTTAATTTGATATATACGTCTTTTCTGTGCTAAGAAATTTTCATAATTAACTTAAATAGAAAATTAATGATCATGTCATCAATATGATAAATATAAAAAGAAATCAATTTGTTAATTTAGAGACATAATATTAGATCTGAATGTTTTTAAGAGAATGCCCAATCTAAAATTCTTAAGGTTTTATACTTCTCGTGGCGAACGAAGGGCATCTCACTAGAGGTCTCCATTTTCTACCTGGTGGGTTAAGATATCATTACTGGGATGAATACCCGCTGGAGTCTTTGCCAACTGATTTTGATGCAAAAGAACTTCTTATGCTTCATCTGCCTAATAGTAATATTAAGCAGATATTGAAAGAAGTGAATGTACGTACATATTATTTATATATGCTTAATGGTTTTCTATTTGAAAGAAAGACTGTAATGTTGATACACAACTATCTGCTACTACTTACGCAGGGTGCAGGCAAGCTAAAAGCGGCTACACAATCCCTAATTGAGTCTCCTCTCATATCTCATGTCACAGATATTGTTTTTGGTATTGGAAGTTTTCTCTTTGTTGTTTTTAGGTGTTAGGTAGAGTGGCTATGCTGTCAAATAGAGTGGCGGATATCTTTTGCTTTATTTGTTTGGTTCCTTGATTTATGACATGTACAGCTATATAAAGATAATGAAAACCAACATGTAGGGCGTATGGGTCATCTTCTTTTACACAACTTTTCTAACAAAGTTTTATACCCCCTTCTAAGGCTTGTGCTTCCCTTTTTTTTTTCTTTCCAATTTCTAAGAAAAAAAGGATGACTTCATATATAATACATGACAAAAAGTAGTGTGTTCTGACTTCTGAAACTACAAATAAATATTGTTTTTCATAAAAAGCTCTCAGAAGTGTTTGCAATAATTATCACACCAATTAACGATCTTATTTATAAAATCTTATAAATTGTGTGTAATAGACACGTTCCTTAATTATTTGCTGACGACCTTGATTATATCATCATAGGCTGCGGCATTTTTATTACCTGGACCAGTTACCAAAACAAATCCCATACTTTGCTGACAAGTAATTTTGGTCTGAATTAGGACCCTGACTCTGGGAGGAACATCGGCAGGTTTTGTCTTCATGTAGCTTGTCCTTTGATTGGTTTACAGAGTTGAGAGTCCTTATATCGTGTCTGCCAATATTCGTTTTCTAAATCTTGAGGATCAAATCAGTGCCGATACAAGATCCCATCTCTAAAGTCTTCGTTGGGTGACTCCTACTCTTTGATCTACTGCTGTTTTCTTTGTTAGTTTATCTCAACCACAATTCTGGTCTTTGAAGTTTCTCAACTCATCTACCAAGACCCAGCCCTGATTTTCTATTATTTTATTTCATCTGACCCTCTGCTTTTGGCTATCTGGGTTTTGGTCTGTATTTCCAGCTTAAACCTTTGTTGCTTTCATAAGTTAAAAAATTGGTTTATGATAATTGCTACTCTTTGTATTTGTTGGAGTTGGTATTAGTTCTGAAAGTTTCATTGTCAGCGTCATATCCTTTATTTTATATGGCGGGCCTAATTTTGGTGATTAATTTCCTCTTGGGTGTCTCGTTGATAGGATATAGATACGGTTGTTGTTTACCGAACGTAATGCTGAAAAGGTCCAAAACTTTATTACGTGAAAAGGAAAGTAAAAGATGAAAAAATTTTAAAATCATCCTGTACTTACGTCTGGATGCGATTTCTACTTGATAACCCTTGAAGCCTGTCATTTGATCGAACACGAAAAATTTATGCCATTTATAAGTACAGGACAAGTAAACAAACAAGCCTCTGACCGAAAAGAGTCGTGGGGTTGTGTATGTGTAGGTTCAAGGGTAGTTGGTGAGATTTTGGATAATGGATGCTTTAAAAGCGGACCCAGTTCTTGGAATTGAGGGTATCGTACTAAAGGAGGAGCCTGAGGCAGACAAGTTGAGGGAGAGTCAAACCGAAAGAGAAATGGTTCCTCCAGCTGGTAATTCCATCCACCGGTCAAGTTCCAGGCCTCAGTTGGACCTAAGCAAAGCTGCAATACAGGGGAATTTTGAGGAGAGGGATCCCACAATCCTCTTGCCCAATCAATCTGATGATATATCTCATTTGGCTCTTGATATTGGAGGTATTAACTTGCAACCTACCTTCTGAACTGCCTTTTCTAGTTGGGTTTTCTGGTTTTGGTTTCTCTATCTGGAAAGATTGTCCTATCTTTGAATTGCTGTTTGATTGCTTTATTTTAGTTCATTTAATTGTCAGGGATAGTGGAGATGGGCTAAAGGCTTGAGTTTGGTGTGCTATGCACATACATAAATGTATTCCATTTTTCTTAGTCATTCCCTTCTACTCTTCTGTTCTTGTTAATCCTGATTAAGATATTATTTGTCAAACCTATTTTTGGAATAAGTCTCATTTCATCAACTTTACTGAGAGATTTTGCACACAAATGGTTCAGTGATTCTGTGATGCTTTACACTTAAATGCATAAGTGAGAAGGGCATGTGATCATACAAATATTTGTTGACCTCAATCTGGAAGCTTTTGAAGTTATTAGTGGAATATTGATAAGATTATTTAATATGTGACCTGCAGGATCACTAATCAAATTGGTGTATTTTTCAAGACGTGAAGACCGGTCAATTGATGATAAGAGGAAGAAGACAGTCAAGGAGAGGCTAGGAATTTCTAATGGAAATAGGAGGAGTTACCCCATTCTTGGTGGAAGGCTTCATTTTGTGAAGTTTGAGACGCACAAGATTAATGAGTGCTTGGAATTTATTTCTTCAAAGCAGCTTCATCGTGGTGGTATGCATACCTTTCACACTTGATCTATGTTGAGAAAATGAGTTTTATCTATGCTATCTTTTTCCCATTAATATCAATTCAGTTTGCAAACTTTCCTCCCCATTAGCAGTTGCATTGTATTTCCTCATCCTTCCTTTTCATTCTTGACAAATCTGGTGAATTTCTTGTGGATAGGATTGGATTCACATGGCTGGCAATCTGAGAATCCAGCAAACGACAATGCTGTAATTAAGGTAAAGTTTGTGAATAGTATTACTCTTTAGGTGCTGGTCATTTTGCATTAATGGAATCACGTATATGCAAATTTTTGTACATAAACCTGGCAAGCCACAGGGAATGTGAGAAACCAGTAGAAACCTTGGCCTTGGTGGCTGGGATGCATTTTCTTCCTTTGAGAAAATGATCATTATATGTCAAATATTGGCTCTCTGCAAGATCGCCCTTTTTCCTTAATGGAATTGAAGCAAGGATAGAGTAGAAAAGAATATGTGTTGTTAGTTGGAACTTTGCCTATGGATAGAGATTAGTGTTATGTGGGATGATTACCAATCTGATCAGAAATGCTGACACATCAGATCGGGAGAAATGACTTCCATTTGCTACAGCTATTGAATTGCTAATGGAGTGGGAATGCTAGCATCCTACTTACCTGTCGATGGAGTTTGTATCCTAATGCTTAAAACTTTAGTTTTTTGACGGATGCTTTGCCCCAATCTGTGGTTTTCATTCACTTAAATTGGTTTATATTTCGTTCTTAGCATTTTGCTCATCCCTTAAGACAGTTAATTCTGTTGATGTTTGTCTACTTCTTTTTCTTAATTTAGTCACACAGATCATCTTCAATTTTGAAGGAAAGCAAACTGTTTCTGTGATGACTCAAATATTTTTCTTTTAGTTTGTGCAGTTCTGTTCATACAACTTTAGTGTATACTGTTACTAACAAGTTCTTCTGAAAAGGCCACAGGCGGTGGGGCATACAAGTTTGCAGACCTTTTCAAAGAAAGGCTTGGTGTCAGTCTTGACAAAGAAGATGAAATGGATTGTCTAGTGGCTGGAGCAAATTTTTTACTTAAGGTAATATCTTCAAACTGTTAATGTTAATTTCTGATGTATGGCCTCAAGTCATCCATTTTTTTTGTGATTGGAATTACTGTTTATTCATATTCTAATTCAAACATTTTACTGATGGGCTCTTAGGTGTATACAATTTGCTTCCCCGGGGTGCTCTTGTATGCGCACATTCTTGATGGAAAAACTTTATTTTTAATATAAAAATACATAAACATGATGTATGAACTGTGAGTATTGGCTTTTCAGTGTAAATTTAGTGAAAGCTATGGCATACTATGATGTAGGACAAATTCTATGAACAAAATTTTAAGGTAAAGAAATAGGAAGAAAGATAGCTTTTAGAGTAGAGAGGAGGAAGAAAAGAATGGAAGAAAAAGAGAAAAGTTGAGAGGAGTTATATAATTAGAAACTAATTACTACATCGGCTAAGAAAATCTAACTAGCAAAGAAGATAAATAAGAAACCGAACTGAGAAGGAAATGAATGGTGAAGTTTAGTTACCTATTTACCTAAAAATTACTTTTTGAACTAAGAATATTCAGTCTAGAAATCAATCACTACTTAATTTGTAATTTGCACCTAAGTCTTAAGAAATCTTTGTTACTTGTTGGTCTCACATCATACTATCTGCTTGGACACCCTATTAATTGTAATTTGAACAGAATATTGTTGAAGAATTGTCAGCTTGGATTTATTGCTCAAAACTGATTGATAGTTATCTGCTTTCTGTAATTGAAAAAGTGACTATTTTTGCTTTCTGGAAAAGCAATTTTGTAGTGGATATATCTTGTTTTATTGCCAACACTTAATTTTGAACTCGTAATTTTCTATGCGTTTGTTTCTATTGATTTGCGCATGCGTAGAAATGCAATTATTCAATTCACTAATCCTACTACTTTCTGACCATAACTGGGCAGGCTATTCGTCATGAAGCTTTCACACATATGGAAGGTCAGAAAGAGTTTGTTCAGATCGACCAAATTGATCTGTTCCCTTACCTTCTTGTGAATGTAGGATCTGGTGTTAGTATGATCAAGGTATATGGATTTCTTTTCCAGTTTGCTAGCTCTTGAAGCTCCTCAAATTGTCCAGTGACAGAAACTTGTGCAATATTATTAATTTTATTTAGGTCGATGGAGATGGTAAGTTTCAGAGGGTTAGTGGGACAAATGTTGGCGGTGGTACCTACTGGGGGTTGGGAAGACTGTTAACAAAATGCAAGAGGTAATTGTAATATCCAATAATTTCTTTTGCTTTCAGCAAATTAGGAACTTTACTGAGGTCTTTCTTGATCTTTACTCTCAGTTTTGATGAGTTGCTAGAGCTGAGTCAAAGGGGAAATAATAGGACCATTGACATGCTTGTTGGTGATATTTATGGTGGTATGGATTATAATAAGGTATATGCTGATTTTCATTCATGTTACTTTCTTTTTTAACTGTTTTCAAATGCTTCCACTTTCGTAGATGCTGTTGCTACTACATTAGCATGAAGGCCTCTAACATGAATTATTGGAGAACCATTTCTTGATATCTTGTGTGACTTTCCCCTCCCTTGTAGATTGGTCTGTCAGCATCAACTATTGCTTCTAGTTTTGGTAAGGCTATATCTGAAAATAAAGAACTTGAAGACTACAGGCCTGAAGATATTTCACTTTCCCTCTTGAGAATGATTTCGTATAATATTGGGCAGGTGAGTTACATGAAACATTCTACTTTATAAAAGGTTCCTGATTTTGTTTCATCTTCCAAAAGAACCTGTGGATTCTACTCTTCTTGTATCTTGTTACTGTTTTAACAATTCCGATGCAATTTGGTTTTTCTTTACCGTTGTCTGGCATTTTTTTATGGAAGAACCTGTCACATAAATCATATTGTTGTTGAGGTTTCTGAATCAGATGTATTCAATGCAGATTGCATACTTAAATGCACTTCGATTTGGGCTTAAACGGATCTTTTTTGGAGGTTTCTTTATTAGAGGTCATGCATATACAATGGACACAATCTCTTTTGCTGTACAATTCTGGTATGCATGATTTACGCGGTATTAACTTTCTCTTCTCATACTAAACTGATTGTAATCATATTGTTTACCCCATGCTTCCTGCTTTAAGGCACACTTAGTAACCAAGATACATTTATATCAATGATTTCTGTATTTTTAAAGAGGATTTGAAGTTTTAATACTTGGATAGGTCAAAAGGAGATATGCAGGCAATGTTTCTTCGGCATGAAGGATTTCTGGGAGCTCTAGGTGCATTTATGAGTTATGAAAAGCATGGTCTTGATGACTTGATGGTTCACCAATTAGTGGAAAGATTCCCAATGGGTGCACCTTATACAGGAGGACAAATTCATGGACCTCCACTTGGGGATCTAAATGAGAAGGCAAGTGTTATTGATGTTACAAAAAGCCATTAGTAAACGACTGTGAGTTCATTTGCTTTTGCTAATTTCTGGATCATATCAGTTCCCAAATGATGTGATTGAATGTGTGGCACTGTGTCCAACTAATTTAATTGAAGCCTACACTTCTTTGGATTTATATTACTTCTCTAACTACACGACCTTTTATCCTCAATATCAAGTGTATCATTTTATCTATATCTCCAGTACAGATTAATTTCTTCTTGACTGTAAAAAATAGGTTGTAGAAGAGAGAAAGATACACTCAAATGGCTTATTATTGAGTATTTTATTGGCAATTTAATTGCAATAGTAGGGCAGTTGAAATATTCTAAAGTTAGATACTGGAACTATTCCAATATAGGATTTTTTATATGCTAACACTAAATCCCTAATAGGTATTATCAGATCATTTGTAATATGTTTGGCTCTGACAAGCGAAACTGATGTTGTGTTGGTAGCCCATCTTTTCAAAATTTGCTTACTTTCTTTTATGCTTTTTTTCTATGTGTGGACATAGGGCACTTCTCAAGTTGATGTAATAAACTCAAGTATTGAGCTTCTTGTTTGAAAAGCACAATATGGAATATTTGATCTATTGGGGTTGAGCATCGGAATCTTTATTGCAACATACCATTTGTTTATGACTATTTCCTATGGGTCTTGTGTAAATTTGTTCTTGATAGATGTTCCAACTTGAGCTTATAGGAGCTTACTTCGTGGTGATGATAAAATGCTTGGGCTTTCAATCAGGAGGTTGTAAATTAACATTTAATAGCTACTGCGTAAGCATTTAAAAGGGTTTTTTGCAGTTAAAGTACATTGGTTGTACAGATGGAATATCCTCTTGCGTTTTTTGGCTTTTAAGCATGCAAGCAAACTCTCACTCACTCCTTGCATTTGTGTGTGCCTATGTTTATGGTGTATTGATGCTCTTGCTGCCACTATTTAAAGTTGATAAAAGTAATTCCATGACGCTGGGTCCCAGGAACCATCTACTTTAATTATTCCATTGGCCTTGGAGATAATGGAAGAATAAATTCTTGGTACCAACTTTTGCGTGTATCTCATGGAATAAAATATATGAAATTAAAGGCATGATGGAAACCAAGTGATTGTTATTAAAGTATTGATTAGAATACTAGCAACCAAATTGTATTAGCTGAATTATGAACCTGATACCTGTCTGTAGTAAAGACTATGCAACACCTTTTAACTGTTGTGGTGACTATATGACACCTCAATATAACTTTGATGGAGCTTGTAGATGCTCTTTCTATTTCTCTATTTCTCAAACCTTCTCTAAGGTCCTGGTAAGGGTAACATGAGCTTCCTTAAAATTTGACCTGAGATGCAGACACAAAGTCTGATTCTTCTCATAGGTAAGTGTTTGTCTTGAATCGTAAATTTTCAAACCAAAAAACTTCTAGTATCCTACTGATTTCGTCTTTGGGAATAGGAAAGATGATCTGAAAGTTGAGATTTGCTCATTGAAAGAAAGGTGTGGCTACCATCCAAGTTTGTAAACTGATATAAAGACATGCCCCAGATCGAGTTTCCTTAAACAATTTAGGTGCTACATGGCATGATTTTGTATATTGTTTTGACGTTGTTTAATTCTGCTTGATTTTAATGTAGATATCGTGGATGGAAAAGTTCGTGCTCAAAGGAACTGAGATTACTGCACCTGTGCCAATGGCTCCACCTGGGACCACGGGACTTGGTGGCTTTGAGGTTCCATCAGCTAGAGGTGGTACTTTGCGTCCTGACGCAAGTAATCTGAATGTTGGTGTTCTTCATCTTGTGCCGACATTAGAGGTGTTTCCACTTTTGGTGGACCCGAAAACGTAAGGACCATTGCATACTGGTATATTTATTTTATTTTGTTATTTTTACATATGCAGTAGACTGACTTAAATGGCTACAGGTACGAACCCAATACTATTGACCTTGGCGACCACAGTGAGCTAGAGTAAGTACATTCTATAGTTGGTTGCATATGTAGCGGAACTCAATGAGCAGATTATTTTCAATAATGTTACCATCTGATGGTGCAATAACTGAAAGGTCTCTTTGCTGTTTTGTGTATACTGGTTTAGGTACTGGCTCACGCTGCTTTCTGAGCATTTGTCAGATCTAGTCGATAAGGTAAACATCAGTTATTCCTTTGAAATCTGTAACCCTCTTCATGAATGTACGGGTGCATGTGTAGTTTTATATTTGTGTGAACAGCATATATCTGACTACACTTGCACACCTAGTCAATAAGTATTTACTATGGGAACTGAACATCTTGATACATTAAGATGTTAAAAGATTTTGATAATTCCTCTTTTTATAAAGTAGCATGAGCTGTTTCTCTTGTGTACATTAATAAAGTAGGTAGAGTGATCAAGAAAATTATTTCTGCATATGGTAGCAGCAGCCAGATTTGAGGCTTAAGAATTTCCTCAGGTACATCATGACAGACACTTGCAGTAAACTTTTCAAGTGCATCACTTGTGCATTATGAGTATGACCAGCTTTAAGGGCCATAGAACAAATTAGATCAATAGATTATTTTAAACTTAACCTGTTCCAGGCCCCAAAGGAAGTAAGGTCCTTGTATGCAATTTGCTTTCTTTCAATTTTGATCCTCAAATCTTCATTTTATGGTTGGGCATTCCAAGATTCTAGCATTTTAAAGGGAAGATGCCGTTAGTTTCTTTTCTTCTAATTGCTTTAATATCAATATGATAGGCAGTGGCAAGTGAAGGTGGGACTGATGACGCTAAAAGAAGGGGTGATGCTTTTGCTTGTGCATTTTCTGCTCACCTAGCCAGGTTATCGTATAACTATGCCTGTCAGATTTCCTGAGTGAACTTTTCCTGTAAGATGTTAGAGAACAAATAACCTTTAGTTTTGAAATGTTAGATTTTATTGTCTAAGATGCGAGGGTGAAGTTAATGTTGTTGATAATTTTAATTCTCAACTTATGGACTTATCAAATTATCCTCATTTGATTTTGTTTCTTTCTGGAACCCAAGATTGGTTTTAATGTCATCAAATCACAAAAGACTTTATTTGCTGCCTTCAACTGTTGATGTCATGTATCCTTGCTTGCTTTGAGGTTGTGAATTTCCTTCTTAATTGCTTGTTTCATTTTTAAACGTAAATATTTTTAACTTGCATTGTGCTCTCCTTTTCTTAACCTTTTAATTCCATTAACAGGTTGATGGAAGAGCCTGCTGCCTATGGAAAGTTAGGATTGGCTAATCTTTTGGAGCTAAGGGAAGAGTGCTTGAGAGAGTTCCAATTTGTTGATGCATATAGAACAATAAAACAGAGGTAATTGCATTTTGTTCTCAAACCTTAAATATAATTTTATTGTAGTATCTTCTTTGTTTCTATCACTGTTTTCTCCTTACATTCACATCTACTGGTTGTGTTTATAGGGTTTATGTGAATCAAATGGCATTACTGTTTCTTGCTTGGATGTGCACAGCTCTTACGATTTTCCCTTTTTCAAACAACAATAAATATCTATTACCACAAACTTGCTTCTGAGGAGAAAGGACATGAAATAACTTATGTATTTCTTTCGGTTCAAATAGTCTCCTAAAATTTTATTTTAATAGTAGTTCACCTAGTCTCTAATGAAGCATCTTCCTTTCTATCAATTGCAAGTACTTACTCACATGTGCCATTACTGTTTATAGAAGGAAGGTTTGATATTAGTGAATCAGAAGAATTGGTTGAAATCTTGCCATTTCATTTCTATTTCACTCCTCCATGGGGTTTTTTTTGCCCTTCCCTAAAAATTAGGATGTAATATTAATTTAATTGGCAACACTTTTATGACATGTTTTCACAACTTCATGGGCTTATTTATTCTTTTCCTTTCTTATATTGAACTGACTTAGAAAACCACTGCAACAGAAACTGCTTTAATTTGTACTTTTGACTGCAATTTTTTCCAATTCCTTTTGATTATATAGGTTGGAATGAAGAGTATCATGAATATGGAGATGAACTTGCTTGTGACTTCTTTTGATACACTCCTTTTGCCCCAATTTAATGGTTTCTGGATGTAACAGGGAAAACGAGGCATCACTAGCTGTATTACCTGACCTGTTGGTGGAGCTTGATAACATGAATGAGGTGTGTCATGAAGACATTTCTTTCCTTTGTTGTCCAAGTAGCATAGATTGTACTTTCAACTGAAATAATTACATCCTTAAATATCTTTTTGGTGAGCCATTTTGAGACGATTTAGTCTACCAAACCCTGTGTACGGTTGCTTCTCAGGAATTCTAATGATTAAACTTCTCCATTTTGCAGGAGAGAAGATTGCTTACTTTAATTGAGGGCGTTCTAGCTGCAAATATCTTTGACTGGGGATCTCGTGCCTGTGTAGATCTCTATCATAAGGGGACAATTATTGAAATTTATAGAATGAGTCGTAATAAAATGCAAAGACCTTGGCGGGTATGTGGAGAAAATACCTCTAGAGTGTACTACAGTGGAGTTGTATACTAATGATGCATTCATTTTTAATGCTGCTTTAGGTTGATGATTTTGATCTCTTCAAAAAGAGGATGCTGGGTTCTGGGGACAAGAGGCCTCAACCACACAAGAGAGCCTTACTTTTTGTGGACAACTCAGGTGCTGATATTGTTCTGGGTATGCTTCCTCTAGCAAGGGAACTCCTCCGTCATGGAACTGAGGTAAACTTTAATCTGTAAGAAATTTCTAATCATAATTCTAATGTTTTCCTTTCAAGTTTATCTGCGGCAATTAAAAATATAGCTGTATAATATATATGTGTGTGTGTGTGTGTGTGTAGTTTATGCTGCAATATTTCTGTTTTTTCAGTTGAAAGAAGAATACTAGTAGTATTCCGTAATCCATTCCATGCAGGTTGTCCTGGTTGCTAATTCCCTTCCTGCACTGAATGATGTGACTGCAATGGAGCTTCCAGATATTGTAGCAGAGGCTGCAAAGGTTCATCCATACTCAAACATGATTTTACAATTTGCATAGCATACTTATGGATTTGTTTTCCTCAGTTTTGAAAGTCTGGTACTCTCTTTCCCAAGTTCTTCTCTGCATAAATTACCTTTTCTACAGCTATCTCTTTTTTTTTCGGTCTCAATTCTCCTGCTTTATACACTTTTAAGGAAGGAATAAAAAGATTACCTTTACAGTACTAGTTAGCTAAAGAAATTGGTAGTTTTGACTATGATGCAGAAACTGACTATAAATTTCTGGGGACAGTTATGCAAAATATGAGATGTGAGATGTGAGATGTGGTTTGGTTTGGTTGCCGAAGCTCAATGACTGTGTGCTATTCTCCTTTCAACTTTGTTCATCAAATATTTTCTATAAATCAAAGTGGGGGAACTGATTATCCTTGTCCACAGCATTGTGACATTCTTCGAAGAGCTGCTGAAGCAGGAGGCCTAATTGTGGATGTAATGGTCAACACTTTGGATGGTTCTAAAGACAATTCCCCGTCAGTCCCTTTGACGGTTGTTGAAAATGGGTGCGGTAGTCCTTGCATAGATCTAAGGCAAGTCAGCTCTGAGCTTGCTGCTGCTGCAAAGGATGCAGATTTGGTATGAAGTCCCATTCCTATTGACTATATCTTGTTAATCACTGTTTTCTGAAAGCTCTGTATGCAGAAGGAATTAACTTATCTTATGCATGTATTTTATTACCAAAAACTTTTTAGTTCTTTGTCTTTTTTTAATATTTTCCCCATTTTGATTCCTAAAACAAAAAGAAAAAGGAAGGATTGACATTATGTAGTTGTGATCACTTACTGGAGATTGTTGTGCAGATTGTCTTGGAAGGAATGGGTAGAGCACTTCACACCAACTTTAATGCCAGGTTCAAATGTGAGGCTTTGAAGGTACTATCTTGGATATCTCCTTTCATATATGAAATTTGGAAATTGGTTTCCATTTTAAAGTTCTAATGAACAGCTAAATTTTGGTTAAACCATGCTGCTTTTGCAATCCTTAACACTTTATTTTTATACTTCGCCGAATCCGCGAACAAGAAACTAAAGAAAGTTATCATTGACCATATGTAACGAACTTTGCAGCTTGCAATGGTGAAAAATCAGAGACTGGCAGAGAAGTTGATTAAAGGGAATATTTATGATTGCGTCTGCCGGTACGAACCTGCCAGTTGAAAGCTTTTGGAGATAACTCTTTAATTCAATCTTCAGGGTATCCTTTTTGGGACAATTGTATATCCAACTCAAGGTCGTCAAGGATTTGTTCTAAAATAATTGTCATTTGTCTTCTACAATGCCTTAATAGTGGAACTTACTATGCAACAGAATCAAGAATAGGTCAT
Source organism: Erythroxylum gracilipes (assembly GCA_026413385.1). NCBI lineage: Eukaryota > Viridiplantae > Streptophyta > Magnoliopsida > Malpighiales > Erythroxylaceae > Erythroxylum > Erythroxylum gracilipes. The sequence goes on from JANZLC010000005.1 coordinate 30,812,775, forward strand.
GTTCGTTGAGTTTTTTTTTTTTTTCTTTTCTAGTTTACAACCACTGTGACATAAAAGGTAACGACAATTCATTTCATCAAGCGTTATACCTATAGCAATTGGTCAGAATCGTTACTTTTCAGATGTTCAGTTAAACCACTGAAATAATCACGCCCTCCTATCCTTAATTTTCACTCAATCATGAGGAGTTGCAATCTCCAAACAAGTACCGGATAATCAGTACCTCTGCAATATCATTATTGCTTCTTTTTGACGGTGAAAGTAGGCTTCGTATTTTTGCGTGGGTCGGTATGAGTTGAATTTGGATTTTTTTCAGGTTTTTAAACTTCAGACTCAAGCATATCGCCACCAGCCAACTTAAAGCCCAAATCATTGCTTGACTTTTTTGCTTTGAAAAATGAATAATACCTTCAAGTTATATATGAGATATTGGTACATTTGCAGAGGTAAGGTGATAGCACATATATAAAAGGCTGAGAGTGCTTAAAGATACGATAATGTATTTTGAGAAAGAGGGCCATTAAGAAAGAATACATTAAGGTAGGATGCTTTGAGATTAGACAATGTAGTATTGCAAAGTGAGTTGGTATCACTGAAAAAAAGGTGTAGATAGTACAACTTGCATGAATTTTCATAAATAATACAAAATTAATAGACTAATTACCACGAGGAGGCTTTTACAATCAAGGTATTTTCTGCAATTATAGGAGTCTTACACTTACAAACTTAAGAACCTAAAATCATTTGCTAATTATATTGCTTGAATTGTAAATCTTATTTGGGAGTACACCATCTTCTAGCTAATTCTAGAGAACACCATCTTCTAGCTAATTCTAGAGAAAATTTTTTATGAAGATTGTGCGCGAGGATCATCTCTCAAGTCTTGTTAAAGATGACGTGTGTTAAATTGTCCTTTTGTTTGGTTTTCCTTTTAAAGATATTTCGATTCCTCTATAACCTTATGCCATAGACAATGTTGTTAAGAATTTTTTTGTTCCCGTGTCTACAACACTAGGTAAGAATCTTCTTCCACTTCCACATTTCCAATTTCATATCCCTTATTTGCAATATTCTTGCCAAATTGTTCTTACATAATTGCATTCAAAGAAAATATGCTCCATTGTTTATAAAACACAAGATTCCAAGATTTTTATGTATCTTTTTAGCATGCCCTTGAGTTTTCCCCTTATCAGGAACCACAAGGTTATGGAGGCTCAAGATAAATCCCTATATGTATGATTAGTGAATTTTCCTGATTGGTGATGCCCCCATATTTTCTGGTCCTCCAAATTCGGTTGTAATTCTATGAGAAATTTTGTTACATGAATGGAATTAGATGTGGTCTGGTTACGAATAGTTAAGGCTTCCTTCAATGTAATGTCGTCATTTAGAGTATTCCTCTAAGGTAATCATCCTTTTGTTCTCAGATAATGGTCTTAAGGGGACTAATTATCATACCAGAATGAGGTGGAGGAGCCATTTCCTACTATATTGGTGAAGTCCATTCCTTGCTTCTACTTGAGTATAAGGATATGTTTTGAGTTTCCATGATGTGTCATTTTTAATCTATCAATCCCATAAGCTTCCTTTTTTGATGTAATATGAGTGAACCCACCTAACCCATGCTATTGTTCTTTAGGAGCCTCCAAACTCTTTTAAACATTTGGACTTGTTTGAGTTCCTTATAGTTAGAACCCTTAACTCCCCATCTCTCCAAGTTTTGCAAACTTCTCCATCTCACCTTAGCTTGGATTCCACCATTCAAGTGTCCTTGCCATATTAATACATACATTATTTTGTTAATGACTTTGATCAATTTCCTAGGAAACAACAAATGTGAGGTCCAGTGCATATAGAGATTACTCAGTATTGATTTCACCATTTGAATCCTCCTTGTCATAGATGTGTTTGTGTTTCTAGCTTGTAAGTCTACCTTGGATCCTCTCTAGTAGTGGTCTAAATTAAGTAATCGAAGGCCTTTTGGTGGTAATAGGTATTCCCAAGTATATGATTAGTGGTTTGCTCTAATTTAGAACTGTTAGGTAGGATAAGGTGATAGTTTGTGTCTTTACACCTCCTAAGATTGGTAGTTAGCTATTGTCCTTGTTTATGAATAGGCCTAATAAGGTTCTAAAGGAGTCCAGTGCTCCCATTAATGTTGATACTGAGATAGGATCTCCTTTGGAGAACAAAATAAGATAAAGTCCAAAGGATAATGGACCCTACACTTATAATGGAATTTGAGTTTTCCTTTTTGAGAAAGGTTCTTGATCATCCTAACTAGCACTTCCATAGTAAGGGTAAATAGGTAAGAGGACATAGGGTCCCCTTGCCTTAGTCCCCTTTCTCCCCTGATCAAACTTGTACGCTTTCCATTAACTAGTACTTCATAAGAAATAATGGTAACACATTAAGCTGTCTAATTTATAAATAGTTGAGCTATCCTTATAACCTACAAGATATTTAACAAAAACATTCTGATCTAATGAGTTAAATGCTTTGTGAAAATCTATCTTGATAACACATTTTTTTGGTGTCTTCCTTTTACTGTATCCTTTAAAAAGCATTTCCACCAGTAGGATGTTGTCTCCAATTGACCTACCTTTTATAAAAGCTCCTCGAGAACCATTAGCTATCTACTTAACTATTGGCTTCAACCTATTAGTGAGCATCTTAGCTATAACCTTGTAGATAACAATTAAGCATGTAGTCCTTGATATTACTTGGGAAGCTACCTTGGGTATTAGGCTTACATAAGTCTTGTTAATTTCTTTTAACATGATACCCTTCTTGAAGAATTCAAGTATTTCTTCAGTTACTATTATCTTGGTTTCGTCTTAGGTTTTATGAAAAAAGGTAGGTATTATAGCTATTTCGACTAGAAGCTTTATGGGGCTGTATGGCTCTCTCTATATTTTCAGCATCAAAGTTTAAATTATACCTGCAACAAGTTCTTTTGTTATATATGAATTGATGATATTCCTCACCTCCTCAAACCTAGATGAAATTTTTGATCTTGTTTCAATTATTTTGGAGAAAAACTCATGGATCTACTTTTGTTCATCTTCCTTTTGAGTGAGGGTTTTCCCATTTCCATCCTTCAATGAGGTCATTCCTTTTGTATTCTTTCTTCCATTACAACCCTATGATAAAATTTGGTGTTTCTATGCCCTTCTTTGAGCCAAAATTTTCTTGCTCTTTGCCTCAACAATGAATTGTTCACTTCTAACATTCTCATGTAGTGTTCTATTGCAGCCCATTCTCCATTCCTAAGCTAGTCATCATGAGGTGCCCTATAAAGCTCTTCCAGTATTTTCTCTAGGTTCTTTTTGGCCTCTAAAATATCATTTTGAGTGTTGCTCCCTATGCCTTTGTTCATCATTTTCATTTCCATTTTGATCAAATGAAGTTTCCTTATACAATTGTACATCTTGGTGTTTGTTATGGGAGCATCGATTCATTTCCTAATGGCTGTAGGAACCTCCATTCCTACATGATTGTTAAATCTAAAGGGAAAACATCTTTTTGGTTGATTGAATGTGTTTAGGATGAGAATTAAGGTATGATCTGAACCTTAAACTAAAGAAAACATTAAGAAAGATGCTTGGAAATCCATCTCTATACTTAAAACTTTCCTTATACACCTTAACTAAAAATGAATGGATGCTCTTAGTTGCACTAGACCTGGAAATCCTACAAGAGGGGGGTTGCTAAGTGGGAGGCCACACTAATAGGATAATTCATAAAGAAAAGGCCTACCTACCAAGTAATCAAGATTTAGGCTCACCATAAATGGCACAATATAGGATTAAAAAAAGTCCTAAATGATGAAGATTTGTTTTTCTTCAGATTTTCCTTAATTTAATGTGAAATTAGGACCTAAGTGTAACACCCCTATATGGAACCTCTGTTAGTGTAGAAGTCGACTTGTTCACTGATAAGTCGACTTATACCTGTTCGGTACTGATAAGTCGACTTGTATCTCCTGTAAGTCGACTTGT
>JANZLC010000005.1:30837923-30849095 GCA_026413385.1 Erythroxylum gracilipes
ATAATGCTCTATTTAATTCGTTGCGTGTAGGTTTGGATGCGATACAACTATCAAACAGCTAATAGGTCCAAATAGTAATAAATAACCAAAAACATTGTTATGAATTCTTATAACAAATAAATACCCAAAATTTCCATAAAACTTCAGAAATTTACCAAAATTCTGTCATAAAATAAGGACTTTCAAAATAAATTTTCAACTCAAAACTAATTCACCATCACTTTTTAAAAATATTTGAAGTATACAAAAATTACTAAAATTATAATAATGTTGTCCGAATCAATCCGAAGTTTCATTAAACCAATATACCCGGAAAATGCCATGAATGCATGCCAGAATACTTAAGCACAATTAAGTAAATAATCAAACAGCAATAACAAACGTAATTCGTACTAACTTCCTTTACTATTCTAACCCCTAATTTGGGGCGTTACAATAACCCCAAACTTGCCTCTTCTTTTTTAACCCACAAACCCAATAATGTCCACGACTCCAACATAACAACCCTAACAACGTAATAACCCAACATAATGCCTTATAGTTATCAACACAAAATAACTATTACTTGTTCATACAATTTTAAGCTTCCAAATTATAATAATTTTTTATTAGCTTTATAGCTCGGTCTAGCTTAATGTCATTTGCAATCAATTTGTTCTTTTCATTTTAATAATGAACTTTTTTGATGACATTATTTATAATGAAATTGATGTTTATAAGTTGTTCTGCGTAAGTGTGAATGTTTATTATTTAATTAGATTATTTTTTTAGTCAAGGGTAAATGTGTCATATGAAATAATTAAATTCATTTTGATTATGTCCCAAATAGTGTAATTGAATTCAATTATAATATTACTAGGTTTGTTTCAAACATTGTAAATTGAATTCAATTCAATCTCATTAATGTCATTGAATCCAATTCATTAATAAATTCAATTCGAAAGTTTCCAAACACCCCAAATGTTGGACTAGATACATTGCCGTTTTTGGAATTGTCAGAACCAGTATTTTAAGAGGATTTTTATGAAGTGGGAGAGATCTCTCCTGTTTTGTAACTTCTCTCTTATAATGAATGAATTTTTTATTATTTTTTTTTAAATCAACATAATTTATTAATTTCAGACTGGAATAGATCGGACCAGGCTCAAGTGCCACGTCCGACCTTACTGACCTACAATGACACATCTAGGCTTTCGTTGGGTCGGGTTCGGGCTCATGTGGCATTACCAATGTACAATAGCACATCTCGGCTGTCCGATCATAACACGTGATGACGTGGAGATGATAACCATGTCACGTGTTCCCTCTTCCTCTTTTGGTGATAAAATAAAAACAGATATACTCAATCAACTACATTTAAACCTATTTTTCAATTCCACCGCTTCTAATTTTCGATTCGAAACCCTAGCTTAGCTCTCTTCCCCCCAACACGCGCATTCATTCAAAGACTTCATTTTGCGGTTGTTTATTTGATATTTTTCTACTAGTGGCTGGTTGCGAGCTTGTGGTGTTTGGATCAGATGGAGTTTGGGGGCGTTCGAAAGAGGGGCAGGCCTGAAGCTGCTCTTAATGGCAATGCCGGTTTCAAGAAATACAAACAAGGTTTACCTTTGTTTTCCCTTACATTACATTCCCATATACAGTTGTATGTATGAATTTATTATTGGGTATTAGCAGAAGTTTGCCTCTTTTTAAAAGGTTGTCCTCTCTTTCTATGTCCTCTCTTTAAAAAGGTATGCTTCTTTTCTTGTTCATTTCTGGGATCAGCCATGTCTTGTTTGTCCCTTTTTCTTAGCTTAACTTATTATGGCTTTATGTTTTCTCTACTTTTTCGTCCTTGGTCTATGTGTCGTCATCGGCATTTGGCTCGCCAACTGTTCGACGAAATTTCCAAGTGATTGGTTGTTTATTTCCTTTGACATGCTGTTCCCTCGTTCTTTTTGTGTTTATTTTCTTCTATTTTACTTCATTTTTTTTTAGAGATTAAGGGATCCTGTTCGTCATTTTGAGTTCGACTGAAACTTCGTAGCTTAAATTTTTTATTTACGGCTCTGCTTCATTGTTAATCTAGTTGATTCTCAAAATAATGATTGTCTTATAGGTATAATCATTTTCTTTGTCGTATAGGTATAATCCTCTTTGTGGTTGGCTGCAAGGGCTATCTTGTTTGAAAACAAAAAGTTTAGCTTGCCCTCTCCTTGATGTTTTAGGTTTTAACTCATAGCTTGTGTTTTCTTCTAATGATGTATTGGTTGATCTTTTATGTGAATGAGTGGTAACATCTGCATTTAGTTGTGTCACTACGTTGCATATAAATTTGTCTCTTCGTGTTGTTTCTGGCTTATTCTATGTGTGATTTGTTCCATTCCGGGTCTGAGATTCGGGTTTCGAAAGATGAATTGGAGAAGGAAAGAGGGGCTATCGTGGAAGAGTACAGAGGGTATCGTAATGCTAGTGGAAGAATGCAGGATGCCCATTGGGCTTTGTTGATGGAAGGTTCAAGGGTTACTATTGCTTTTGATTTCAATTATTTGGTTTGCTTTTGTACATTCTCTTTTTTGGACATTCATACACGAAACGAATGAGGGTGTTGGGCATTCATGCGACGCTGTCTCTGCTACCGTTTGGGAGATTGAGGGTGTTAGAGCTCAGAGGATGCAATTTGTCCACATCTGTAGCTAAAGGTTTGCTGGAGCTAAGGCATACCTTAGAGAAGATCATGTGTCCCTTGCCGTCTTCTCTCGCAGACTCTCTTCTTCGCACCCTCCTCCATCATCGTCTGCTCTTCCCTTCCTCAAGTACGCTTTTCCTTTTTATTCAAATTGTCATTTAGTTTCAAATTGTCGTTTATGGACAAGGAATCTGCAAAGACAAAGAGCGCTGCCGCGTTGTTCGCGACATGGCTGCCCCTCCATCGCCGGGGTCAAATGAGCCTCCCCTCCACGCCACGCCACTGCCAGCCTCGATGAAGGTAACATATATTTTTATTGTTTTGGTAAAGTATGCAAGGCACGAAGCAACAACCCCAACCCCTAACTCACAATTTCCAGGTGCACGCTTTTATCTTATGCCTCTTTATTTTGTCATACTAGTTTATTATCGGGTGTCTTTGGGCGTTTTTTGGTTAGTAAGCTGTTATTTTAGTTGTCTCCTTGTGCGTCTCTCGGATGTTTGTGGTGGTTTCGGGTCTCAGTCCCAATTGTTCAGTGCACTCTTCTTTGCTTTTTTACTATTATGTACTGGTCCTATCTAGTCGTCTCAGGGAGGATGAAGCTCGTGAGTAATGCCCGACCTCACTGTGAAACGAGCCAGAGTGGGTTCTGCTTATAGGTTTCAGTTTGTAGCTTTTGTTAGATCTAACAAAGAAGGTTGTTAGGGGACAATCAGGGTCTGCGACATTGCTTCGTTTTGGATGAACGTTTCGGAATAGAGTCTGGCACACCAATCGTTACCTTTGCCACCCACCTTGAGCCGACTGACGACTTTACTATAGTAGGGCATCGACTGACAAATTTGCAATCAATCTTTTTTTTTTTTGGGAGAACTGTTGGTAGTTTGCTTTAAAACCTTCTGACTCTATTAATACAAGACTTCTTTTTCTTAGTTTTATTTTCAACTTGACTTGGCAACTTTTCATCAAAGCCTCCCTTCCTTCTCCTTATCTTTCATGCCTCTTCAATTGGAGTTCCCTTCCCAAATTCGTGTTTGTCTCTGCGGTAGTTTCTGGCCTACACTTTTTTATTTACTTTTAAGCTATTACTATTATTTATATCTTTATTGCTATTATTTTTATTCTTATTTTTATTTAGTTATTTTGATTAGTAATTTATTTATTTATCAAGTTATTGGATTAATCACGTTTTCTTCATTATTATCATTTTTTTAAAAAAATTCTTTTTACCATTACTTGTATTTCATTTATTTTATGTTTTTAATGAATTGTTTCTGTCACCTGCATCATTCTTATATTGTCTCATTGCATGTGGGTCCAATAAGAGTAAGGCTGCGTACTGTTGGACCTCCCCAGGCTCTGCTTCATTGCGGGAATTCGGACTGAGTGATGATGATGATGATGATGATGATGATAGAGAAGAAGAAAAAAAGGCAAGCAAAAAAAAAGACAAGCAAATTAGAAGGTATCAATTTTAACATCTTTAGTTTTTATAAAAACTAGACTTATGCACGATCAGGATCATGAATTTTAATAAAATAATTTTTTATAGTATAATTTTAATTTTTAATTAATAAATTAATTAGAGTTTATATGAGCGATATCTTAATTATCCAACCTTAATCTTATTGTATAATGCCTTCAATAAATCGATTGAATGAAAATTAATTTTGAGGTACAATATTGAGTTTTCAAATGATAAATTTGAGTTTAATTTCACCTTAATTATAAAGGGAGGTTTGTCATACATTTATAAATCATTTTAACATTCTCTTGTCTCAATAGTTTAAGGCAGTGCCTGGCCTATTGTAGCCCTTTATCTAATATGCTCATCAAATGTTTAGCCTTGCTCTGGGCTGAGAGGGTGTGTCAAAAATTTCATATTGAACAAGTAAAAAATATTAAATTGACTTATATGACAAATCTCTCCTTATAAGGTAACTTTTAAGGTAAAATTAGGCTCAAATTTATCATGTCAGGGATCTCACATTGAGTAAGTAAAAAATGTTAAAATGTTTTATAAATGTATGACAAACCTCCCATTTCAAGGTACCTTTTGGGGTGGAGTTAGTCCCAAAATTTATCATGATATTAGAACCTAAAACTTGTCCCAATAGTTTAGGGCGGTGCTTGGCTTGTTGTGGCCCTTTGCCTAATATGGCCATCAGATGTTCAACTCTGCTTTGAATAGAAGGGATTGTATCAAGAATCTTACATTGAGCAAATAAAGAATATTAAAATGGTTTATAAATGTATGACAAACCTTTCTTTAAAAGGTACCTTTTGGGTGGTTTTAGGCTTAAAATTTACCAGAATTCCCACATTAAGCAAGTAAAGAATGTTAAAATCGTTTATAAATGTATGATAAACCTCCTCTTATAAGGTACCTTTTGGGGTAGAGTAAGGTCCAAATTTATCACGGTATTAGAGTGTACACTTGTCTCAATAGTTTGGGGCGGTACCCGACATGTTGTAGCCATTTGCCCAATATGTCCATCAGATGTCCAACCCTGCTTTGCACTGAGGGAGGTATGTCAGGAATCCCATATTGGGCAAGTAAATAACGTTAAAATGGTTTATAAATGTATGACAATCCTCTCCTTATAAGGTGTCTTTTGGGGTAGAGTTTAGCCCAAATTTATCATAATGCATGATTAAATTTATCTGTTTTAAATTTGTTCAAGTGTGCCATTTCGTATATGCATCAATGCATCGTTTTCATAGTTTGTTACAAGTTAGTTTTACCTGTTGTATAGTAGTTGTAGATTAGATCCAACTTTCACGTGTATGTATTGTATAAATACTTGTAAATATGCTTTAGAAGTAAGATGAAAAATTCATTTTTCCATAATCATCTTTTGTCGTGGTATCAGATCTTTTGTATGAATGGGCTGAGGTGGTGGTGATGTATGCGTAGACCAAGGATATGTAAAACTATCGATGATTGGATTAGCTGGGATGGACTTTAATTAAGGCAGGAAAAAAGATGAAGTTGTCTGTAAGCCCAGTAGTATCATTATAAGGAAAAATGGTTTCATAAAAGATAACATCCCTGGACACATGTACCTTTTTGTTATTAAGATAAAAAATCCTATACCTTTTGGTAGAAGTGGGGTAGCCAATGAATATGCATTTGGATGCTCTTGGATCAAATTTTGATCTAGTTTTAACAACTGTACTTACATAGCACAAATATCCAAGTACCTTTAATGAAGAAAAAGATGGGGTTACTTGGTATAACATCTCAAATGGTGTTTTGTTATGTATGATGGGAGATGGTGTGTGATTGATAAGATACATAGCATGAGCAATGCAATCGGCCCAAAAAGAAAGCAGCAAGTGAGCTTGGAATGTGAGTGCTCTTACCACATTAAGAATATGTTGGTGTTTTCGTTCTACTATACTATTTGTTGTGGGGTATAGATACATGAATTCTGATGTATGATACCTTTAGAAGCATAAAATTCAGGCATGAAGAATTATATTGCATTATCTGATCTAATGCATTTGACTTTGGTATCGAACTGGGTCTTGGCGAATGAACAAAAATGTTGAATTAAAGATCGGGCTTTAGATTTGGCTTTCAACAAGAAGACCCACGTATAATGACTATGATCATCGACAATTGTTAAAAGAAAAACCCATACATGGAATGTGTCCTAGTTGGACCCCATATATCAATATGTAACAAATCAAAGACTTTATTTGCCTAGAGTGACTTACAGGGAAGGATAACCTTCTTTGCTTTGCAAAGTGACAAATATCACAGTTTATAATGGGAGGTAGTACAATACTAGTATCAAGAGACTGTAATAGCTTCAATCTCAAGTTTGACAAGTGACCTAGTTTATAATGTCGTCCATCGACTTGTGAAATTTCATAAACATCAATTGAATTATGATACAAATTCAAATGAGGAAACAATGAAGGTTTAAGATCAAAAGAGAACAATAGCTATAGGTCAATAATGAATTTAGTTGATCCAATCGTCTTCGACTTCTGCAAATCTTGTATCACACACACATCACAATAAAAGGTAAAGCGAAGGTTGTTTTCAGAAGCCATCTTATGAACAGAGATGAGATTGGATGTGAATGTGGGTGTTAAAAAGGACATTATGTAACCAAATGCTAATTCTACAACTCCTGTATGTGTCACTTTCATCTTACTTCCATTTGGAAAATTCACATTTACATTGTGAATTGCCTTGTAATGTGTAAATAATTCCAGTGAGCATATTATGTGGTCTATGGCCCACGTGTCTAATATTCAAGCCTATGTATGTAAATATGTCACACATATGTTGGATGAAAAAGATATATCTGCATTGCCAACTGTTGCATTGTTGATAACGCCAAAATAAGGTACCAAGCTATGTTGAATTGCATTCACCTTTAGTTAGACTGGTGTTAGGATAGGTGGATTTTCTTGGCTTGTGCTTGTAGATGATTCTTGAATCAATTAGAGCATCTTTGTATACTGTTTAGGTGTGAATTGAAATGACACATTTTGGTTGACTATAATACTTTGTTCAATGATGTTAACATGACTTGGATTAGACCGTATATGATTCTAATATTGCACTCCCTTTTCAACATTGACATTTGCGTAGTTCACAAAACTTGTATTATTCTTATATTTTGGCTTGAATCCTGGAGGGTAGCCATGTTTCTTGTAGCAATTCTCAATAATATGGCCAAGAAAATCATAATACGAGCACTTACAAATGACTTTGTTATCACCAGCAATATTATTCTTCCTTGGATTTTCCATAATAACTCTATTGTAAAATGTCGACGGTTCCATAAGATTTGGTGAATTTGTGACTTCATTCTGCGTTTCATTCTACGTAACCATGGCAAAAACTTTGTTGATGTTTGGGAACAAATCTAAAAGCATATTATGAGATTTTTGTTTGAAAAACTTTCGTTTAAGCCTCTGAGAAAATGTATCATATAATCATTTTGTTGAAAATTCCTCAAATTCATTAAAGCTTCACAACTACACCTTGGATCACAGGTACACGAAGGAATCGTCCTGAGATTGGTTAGCTAATCCCATAATATCTTCATTCGAGTGTAGTAGTCAGTCACTGACAATCCTCCTTGATTCAGTGATTAGATCTCTTCTTATAGCTCGACAATTCTGAATGAATCTCCTTGCAAGAATTGATCTTTTAAATCATACTGCTGAATGCCACAACTCTATTAGGCCAATTGTCACTTAACCAATGTTGCCAAATGCCAATGCATTAGCCATGCCAAATGTCACTAACTCATAGGCTTAGTCATTTTAATTTTTCATGTACCAACTTGACTTGCCACTTGACAATTTTCCTAGTTCAAATATACATTTTAATACCTCAATTCTCTAATGGCGGCTATTAATTCCAAATCACTAAGGATAATCCATCATACCAAAATTCTAGACATATGCAATTCACATTCAAATCATACCTCAATTTTAACACCTAACACACATGTACTTTCATGAACATCTAACATTTCAACTAGGGTATAATTTGGGGCCTCACAAACTGTATTAAGCTTGGGAGCGTTGCAATACTTTGGTCCTTTCTTGGATCTTATAAGCCTTATCACCTTCGATCAGTAGGTATGATATAAACTTAAATTGATGATAGATTAATTGAGTAAAAGTTAATTTAGTTATGGATTGTTAATTGAGGTAATACTTAAGGAATGTGTGGTTAGTGAATTATGTGTCTAAAGTTGAAATGTATGGTTTGTTCAAGGATGATTGTCTCCTTATGAATACAAATGTGTTTTAAAGGATTTATGTATATGAATTGAATATGATTGTTTGCGAATTGGGAATTTGTGTAATTATATGTAATGTGTAAATACATAATGTATTTATTGGTACATTATTGCAAATGTTTATGTTTACAAGGCATGTTAAGTTTGATCAAATGTGAATGAATATGTTCAATTTGAGAAAAATGGAATAAAGACATATGTTATGCACTACATCACTTACATGTGATTTTGAAATTTGAAATGTTTTGTTTTTAAAACTACCAAGTCCTAGTCATAGGTAAATAGGCATACCTAGAAGGGTTTGCAGCTACTCCTGTAATTTGACACTACGGTGTCCGCTGATTATTGACATTACGGTGTCTCCTTATTATCGACACTATGGTGTCCCTTGATTTAGAGACATTAGTCTCTTCTGTTTCAGATACCAATCATGGTATCTTCTATTCTGGTCCTATTACCTACTTTTGTAAAAAGGATTAACAAGCTAACTTATTTTGTGTTCTGATATATGTTCAATTATAATATAAGCTAAGTTTAGCTCTGATACAACTAAATTCTGTTATGATATAATCAAGTTTTATTCTAACACAATCAATTTCTGCTCTAAAACTTTAAAGTTTTGTTTTGATATTATGGTATTCTATTTGGATACTTGTAAGTTTTGTTCTGAAGCAAGTATATCCTGTTCTGATATGTTATATTTTGTTATGATGCAAATAATGTTGGATTGTTCTTTAATTTGAAAAATTAAAGGTTGTATGTGAATTGACATGATTCAGTGTATGCGAATGCTGGATGACTATTAGAAACAGTCGCCAAATTATATCTTGTTTAGTTATTCCCCACTAAGCTATATGTTTAGTATGATAGTTTTACCTCTGTGTAGGTTCTAATAAGAAGATCTAAGGTTGGGAAAAACGCAGTGGCCAAAGAAGGATGTGCTTTGTTTTAGAAGATGTATATTTGTGTTTAAGTTTAAGTTATATTTCAATGTAACGAGACATGTTGTATTTTGTGTTTTGTTTAATGGATTGTAATAACCTTAATACAGGATGGATTTGGAACTTATGACATGTATTTGGAATAGTACAATATGTTTGATATGTTTTGTTTACAACAACATTTAATGATATGTAATATATGTTTGCTTGAGTTTCTGGAAGTGTTTTGGATTGTTTGGCATGTTTTAGTTATGTTTTGTGTGGCATTTGCATATCCTTCTGAGGGGTATGTGGGTGTTACACAGTTCCTCTTCCTTGCTAGGCATCTCTAAGCTTCCATCGATAAATTTCAGTTTATTCTTAAATAAGAGTGCCATTTTCATGGCTCTTAAGTAAGAATGATAGTTAGCTCCTAACAATACTAGCAACACCATTACAAGCGATGGATTCTAATTAGGATGAAGGTAATAAAGACTCGATGGTAACTCACAAAACAAGCTGAAAGAAAATTATGTGTTTGTTTGCTAAGAAAACAAAACAAGAAATAATGCTCTGATATCATGATAAATTTGAGCTTAACTCCAACTTAAAAGTCATCATGTAAGGGGAGGTTTGTCATACATTTATAAATCATTTTAACATTCTTTACTTGCTCAATATGAGATTCCTGACACATCCCCTTCAACTCAAAGTAGAGTTGGAAATCTGATGAACATAATGAGCAACGGGCTAAAACAGGATGAGCACCGTCCCAAACCATTTAAACATGTTTAAGCTCTGATACCATAATAAATTTGGGCTTAACTCCACCTTGAAATGCACCTTTGTAAAGGAGGTTTGCCATACATTTATGGCCAAAAGAGCATAACAACCCTAACGCTTAAACTAGTGTCTAAAATGGACTCTGCCACTTCAGGGTATTCAAAATGAACGCTAACATTTGCAAAAAGTTCAATTTAAACCCTAATGTTTAGAAAACGTTTGAAAAGAATCCTGACCACTAATGGTGGTAAGCCCTTAGTTATTTGTTGACGTGTATTTTTTTAAGTTTTATTTGAATTGAGAACCACCATTTCGCGACTTGGAATTTTTAAAAAAGAGGTGGGTCAAATATTATTTATAATTATTTTCTTCATTAAGTAGCGTAGGAAGGTTAAACGTTGCGTATGAATTTTTCATTGATAAACGCAACATTTCCTTCTTAAATGCAACAATTATTTCCCTTTGGTTTTGATTCTTAAGCACAACGTATACAGGAGAGGCCTGTTTTGAAGAACCAGCAACACGTAGCATTTGTTTCTTCCTCAGACGATTTAAAACAAAGGAATAATGGTGAACAACTTTGGCGATCTTGAATCAAAAGCCCCCAAAGTCCTTTCTAACAACTTATATGTCCCTGATGGCAAAACTTGACCAATTTACTACATTGATCCTTTGATTGTTGGTGAAACTGGAGCTCAATACCATTGCCTTTAATGGCTTAACAAGCAACCGAGTAAATGGGTGTTGTTTCTTTGCTTTGGCAGTCATGGAACATTCAGCAAAGGCCCAAGTGGTTGTGTTTAACCATGATTCGGTAGTGGTGTTTGTGACTCATTGTGGGTGCAACTCGACATTGGAGGTGGTGGTCGCCAGAGTTCCAATGGTGGCGTAGCCTATACATGCAGAGCAGTACATAAAAAGGAACCTGTTAGTGGAATTTAGAACTCCCAAACCCACACCCAAGGATATTTAATAGACAAAAATATCAGAAAATAATAACACAAGAGAATTTACGTGGAAA
>JANZLC010000005.1:30849195-30862452 GCA_026413385.1 Erythroxylum gracilipes
AAACCGGAGAAAAACCACGGGCACCGAGAAGAAAATCTACTATGTGAAAAATTCTTACAATCACACAATTTTTCCTCAACCAATCCCCTAATACACTAATACACCTATAAAGAAATACCCAAGACAAACTCTCGAACTCTCACCTCAAAAGAGGAATTTAACTAGAGTCAAATTTGTACTACAAATCTTTGACCTTGATTGGCGTGTTAAACAAGGAGGTAACACCCTCCTTATATAGGTAAAAGCTTGGCCTCAATTGTTTTCCCCAACTAATATGGGACAACAAAGGAGCCAAACTCAATAGTTGACGATTGGGGTGGAGTAGAGAGACGAGGATAGGTATACACGTGAACCCGCAGAGGTGGAGAGGAGAGTCAAAGAGATGATGGGTTTCGACAAAGGTAGGGAGCTGAGATAAAGAAGCTTGATGATGCTAGAGAAAGCTTCATAGGCTTTAGGAGAATTTGGGTCATCCATTAAAGCCCTTGATAAGTTGATCTAGAGGTTGAAGCACACTTGAGAGATTCTATGCCTCTCCAAGTAGTGACAGGCATGTAATAGTTACTACTCATGTCGTGTTCAAACTCTGTTTTCTCCAGTTCATTGCTTTTGTATTATAAGACCCAGATATTCTTCTTCCAAAATAAACAAGATCAACACATACAGTTCTGGAACTGTTTGTTGCATGTTCTATGAATATATTAATGGATACATTACTTTTTAGAAAGTGATTCATCATGAAAAACTTTAAATTATCAATTAAATATTTAAAACTTTTATTTATTTTCTTTTACATTATATTGTATAATATTTAATTAATATAATTTTACTTTTAGCAATTTTAAGGTGTTATTTGTCAAAAATTTAGAAAATACTCTACTTTAATTATGCATATATATAGAAGATGATTCAAGTTTAATGGAACTAGACCGTCATAAGTAATGGAAAATGATTATACGCTGGTACGAGCGACATTGGATAATAATACTTTTACTATTAATAATTTGTTTTAGCATCACACGTTCGATGAATTCTATGATGACTGTAGATTGCATTTTTTTTGAATAAAAATATCTAGTTACATTTTATTAACTCGTAAGACAAAAGCATTAATTTTATTTTAACTAATTTAGTCAATTAATTTCTAATACCCACTAGAATTAAAAAGAAAAAAATTAAGTGTACAAAATGCTTATTCATTTGCTAGATAAGAAATTTTTTTTACAAAATTTTATAAATACCTACTTTTTTTTTAAAAAAGGTAGGTATTTATAGAACGAAAAACAACCATTGACATCGAGAGTGTTGCTTGAAAACACAAACAAATTTAATTTGATCTATGAATTCCAGAAGCATATCAGAATCCAATCAAAAAACCATATGAACTTTTGTACTTTTTTTTGAAAAAATAAAAGAGAACTTCATTAATAAAGAATTATAGAACATCTATAGACATATATAGGGGGTTATCCTTTCCACACCATTGTTATATTACTCCTAAGCTAAGGTATTTAAATAGCGTATTGAGTAAGTAACAATACAAGGAACGGAGAATTTTCAGGCTAAGTCTCTCAGCATGAGGATTTCGTTCATATTATGCAAACTCTCTAATATAACAAGGGAGACAACTTTCCGCTTATCTTCAAATCTTCTAACATTTCATTCCTTCTAGACAGTTTGGACACATAAGCCAACTGCTAGAGAATAAAGCAACTTCAGGGAGTGGTGTTGAGTACATAACCAGTGTAGAGCACTCGATAGTGTACATGTGTACTGACCATTGACATTTCGATTTAACCGCTTCCCAAATATGAATTTATATACTTGCAAGCATAAGAATGACAGAAAAAAAAATTTAACCTTAAAATAAAATGGAATGCTCTAAATAGTAAAAGATGTTACCTTAGAAAACCTTATATTGATTGGAAATGATTACAATTGTTGGGCTTTAGGTCGCTTCCTATGTGAAAAACCCATGTTTTAGGCCATTATGTTAATTAATCTTTTGTGGGCTTATAGTAGTCATCTTCTTCTTCAGCATAGCTGTTGGCAGAAAGAAAAAAAAAGGGGAAAAGAGTGCAAAGAAGTTACAGGGGGATTTTTTTGGACGAGCTGTCTCACTTTTCTCCTCAATTTGCACTTATCTACTGTTAGATTAAGCTGAAAATTTAGGAGTGTGTTCCTGAGACTCTTATCTATGTTCTGAACAGTTAGTTTTTCGTTTGGAGTTTTAGATGTTGAGATTGGAGCCAAGGAAAAGTAATGCATTTTTACGTGATTTCTTTCCTTTTATGTTCCTAATAACATTATCTTATGTAGCATCTTATTTCTCTTATTGATGTTGATTTTGTGTCTTTGTGAAGAGGATATTTGTACACAATTTGATTTAGTGGAGTTAATTTTCGAACCGGAGGTCTCATGATTTTTACCCTTGATTTGAATAGTAGTGTCTTTATTTGTGTTTGATTTGCTGTTATTGCTGGCGAATTGTTGCTAGTATTTATTCATTCCTATTATTCAAATATATTTGGAAATTTTTTGTATTATGTTTACACTTCCACAGAATTTAGCAATACCGAGTTTTTCCCAACATAGTGGTAACATAGCATTAGCTGATTTAATCCTTTTGGTCTATTTGAATTATGGAGGTTAATACTAGTATAATTGTTTGTTTGAATGGGGCCAATTGCCACAAATGGAAGGGTAAGATGAAAGATTTGTTATTTGTGAAAAAGATGTGTTTGCTTGCATTTGGCACTAATAAACCTAAGTCTATGTCTGATGAAGACTAGGAATTTGAACATAAGCAAGTATGTGGTTTTATTAGAGAATGGGTTGAAGATAATGTTCTTAATCACATTGTTAATGATACACGTGTTAGAACTCTATGGGATAAGCTTAGAAACTTTATTCACCGAAGACAGAAAAATAACAAATTATTTTTACTAAAGTAGTGTATGAACTTGAAATACAAGGAGGGTAGTGCTATTTCTGATTATTTCAATGATTTTTAGGGTGTTATTGATCAACTGTCTGCAATAGGTATAAGATTTGATGATGAGATATAGGGACTTCAGTTGCTTAATACTTTACCTGATTCTTAGGGAACTTTTCATGTTTCACTGACCAATTTTGCTCCTAATGGTGTGGTAACCATGGAATATGCGAAGAGTGGTATTTTGAATGAGGAAGTGAGAAGAAGATCTCAGGGTTCTTCTACATCATCTTTACAATATGTTGTTCTGATTACAAAAGAGAGGGGGAGAAACAAATTCAGAGGTCAGAAAGGTAATGAGAAAAGTAGCAGCAAGTCAATGTCTAAGTACAAAAATTTTGTACGTGATCATTGTGGTAAGACAGGGCATATTACAAAATATTACTTTAAGCTGAAAAAGGAAATGAGACAAGAAAAGAAGGATAGTGTTGATTAGAACCATATTGCTATTGTTGTTGATGGTGACCTCCTTACTGCTTATGATAAAATTTTCGTCAATTTGGTATATCATAGGACTAATTGTGTTGTAATTACTGGTGCTTCTTATCATGTCACGCCAAGAAAGGAATTCTTCACTTCTTATACTCTTGGAGATTTTAAGATATTAAAGATGGGAAATGATAACAATATAAGTGTGATTGGCATTGGAACAGTTTGTTTGGAAACTAATAATGCTTCTAGGTTAGTTCTTAAAAATGTCAAACATGTACTAGGAATTCGCTTGAATTTGATATCTACAGGAAAACTAGATGAAGATGGTTATTGCAATGCCTTTAACAATGGACATTGGAAACTTACTAAACGTTCAATGGTTGTAGCTTGAGGAAACAAATCCACTAACTTGTACATATTGCAAGGTTCTATTTCTAAAGCCTCAGTGAATATGGTAGAGAGTAATACTACATCAAAATTTTGGCATAGAAGATTGAGTTATGTGAGTGAGAAAGGGATTAATTGTTTGGCTAAGAAAAAATTGCTTCAAAGGGTTAAGGAAGCTAGATTGAACAAGTGTGTTCACTACTTGGCTAGGAAACAAAGAAGAGTTTCTTTTAAGAGTCATCCTTCTTCAAGAAAAATTGATTTACTAAAATTGGTTCACTCAGATGTTTATGGTCCTTTAAAGGTAAGATCACATGGTGGTGCATTGTATTTTGTGACATTTATTGATGATCATTCTAGGAAGCTGTGGGTTTATACTTTAAAGAAAAAGATCATGTTTTTGAGAAATTTAAAGAATTTCATATCTTAATTGAAAGAGAAACTGTAAGAAATTGAAATGCATCCACACTGATCATAGTGGTGAATACTGTGGGCCATTTAATAACTACTATAGAGAGCAAGGTATTAGACATCAAAAACTCCTCCAAAGACCTCTCAGTTGAATGGTTTAGCGAAGATGATGAATAAAACTTTAACGGAGAGAGTTAGATGCTTACTTGCAAAAGCAAAGTTGCTAATTCCATTTGGGTTGAAGTACTTTGCACAGTTGCTAATTCCATTTGGGTTGAAGTACTTTGCACAGTTGCTTATGTTATCAATTTGTCTCTCTCTGTTTCTTTGGATGGTGATGTTCCTAATAGAGTTTGATTTAGCAAGGATGTTTTCTATGATCACTTAATATTTTTTGGTTACAAAGCATTTGTACCCGTTTCTAAGGATGAGAGGTCAAAACTAAATTTTAAGACCAAGCAATGTATCTTTATTAGTTATAATTAGGATGAGTTTGGTTATCGATTGTATGATATAACTGAGAAGAAATTTGTCAAAAGTTTTGATGCAGAGTTTTTGAAAGGCCAAACTATTGGGGATATTGAGAAGCTAAAGAGAAGAGATTCTCAGAGCAGTGGTAACTTGGTTGTTTTGAGCCTATTTCTATAAACAATACCCCAAATGTAGCTAGAAATGACCTTTAAGATCATGATGTTCAAGATGACAGTGAAAATGGTGATCAAAAGCAAAATGATCAATAAAGTGTAGACACTTTTGATGCTCTATTACATTATGTTGCGGTGGATCAGCAACCAACACCTACAGAGGCTCCAGAGAATTCTCTTAGAAGATCTGTTAGAAAGAGGAGACCTTCATCACATTATTCTCCCAATGAGTATGTACTTATCTCTGAAGGGAGAGAACTAGAAAATTTTGAGGAAGCTATTGATAGTGAGCAGAAAGATAAGAGCTTTGAAGCAATAGAAGATGAGATGAAATCACTTGATGAAAATCTCAAATTTGATTTGGTTAAGTTTCCTAAGAATAGACATGCTTTGAATAATCGATGGGTTTTCACATTGAAACAAGAAGATGGTACTTCAATTTCACGGTATAAAGCTAGATTGGTTGTCAAGGGCTTTTTTCAAAAGAAAGGAGTTGATTTTGAAGAAATCTTTTCTCCAGTAGTGAAGATGTCATCCATTCAAGTTGTGTTAGGTTTGGCAGCACACCTTGATCTGGAGATTTAACAAATGGATGTTAAGACTACTTTTCTTCATGGTGATATGGATGAGGAGATATACATGGAGCAGCTAGAAGGTTTTAGAGTCCAAAGGAAAGAGGTTTATGTTTGTAGATTAAGGAAGAGCTTGTATGATTTGAAATAAGTTCCACTATAGTGGAACAAGAAGATTGATTCAGTTATGAAATAGCAAGGCTTCAAGAAGACTTCCTTTAATCATTGTGTTTATGTGCATAAATTCTCTAATGATGACTTTATCATTTTGTTGTTATATGTTGACGATATTCTTATTGTTGGTTACCATACTTGCAAGATTGCTAAGTTGAAGTAGGATTTGAGTACTTTTTGTTAAGATATATGTTATAATATATCTCATTATTTACTTTTGGAACTTTTGGACATTATTTGTTAATTAGACTTAGTTGGACTTAAGTGGGACTCTTTCAAGATATAATCAACAAAGGATTCAATATAAAAATCTTATTTTAGGATAATGACTATCATAGTTTTGGAGATTTGGCTAGATTGTTTGCATCTGTAATATGGCTGGGATTTATGTGTTAATGGGCTGAATGTTATTGTTTTTTAAAAGGAAAAACGATAACTTTTGGATGACTGAGCATATGGATTTCTAAGATAATCTTTCAACACGTTTAGCAGGTGATTGCGTGAAGATAAAATTCTATCTGTTGAAAAGATTTGCTGATGTGCATCACATGACCTGGGTTGAACTAGTGAAGCTGTCCTTTTCTTTGGCTTTTGTCGTTAATTAGGTGTTGTGTGTAGTTGTGGTTTTTCTCTCTGTTTTTGCATCATTTGGCTGGGTTACTTATGATTATGTGTTGTGTTTTTTGGTTGATAATGTGATGTTCTCCAGCTGTACATTCTTCCATTCTTCAATGACGATTGAGGATGGTCTATGGGAATTTTGCTGCTGATTTCTTTTTTGGTTTATATATTATTTTTATGTTGCTATCCATTATTAATGAAGTGTCATTTATGTGGCTATCCTTGGTGATTTATGGTGTACCAAAACTCCAGATATTTTTGTAATATCAGTAGCTGTTATTTTTCATCTATTGTGTGAATTTTAAATGCTGATTTGTGTGGGAAAATGACAACTATATGGTCACTTGGTAGCTGGAATTTTATGTATCACAAACTATTTTTATGAGGTGATTTTTAGGAGACTTTGTCTAGATTTGCGAGGCGTTTTTCTCCAAGGGCTGCGTGACTTTGTGGGCTGTCGTACGTTGTGTTTTTGATGAAATATTTTCCAGATGTCTAGGAGGTGTTGCAGCTCTTGTGGTTATGATGTTTCAATGCTGGAACGCTTGTTGATTGGAGGTGTCTTTATGGTCGTTGTGTGTGACTTTTGATGGGCTATGAAATTGCTGATGGCGTGTGATTTTGGCAGTTGCGTTCTCTGCTACTTTTGAATGAATATTGAGGGTTGTCTTAGTTGTTGATCGGAAGTCTTGACATTTGGTTTTTCTAGTGTTTCGCATGTTTTCTTTAATTTGTTTTCATTAGGTTAGTTTAGTTTTATTTTCTTATTTTTAAACCAAACCAACCCCCCTAAACCTAAATACCGATTAATTTCATTTCAATAACTTTACACATACTCTCTGTGAGATCGACCTAGACTTACCATTGTTATAGTAGTAGTCTAGTTTATTTTGACTAGCGTTATGATGCGCTTTCAATTTTGGCGTCGTTGCTGGGAAAAGCGATGTTTTAGTTTTAGTTATTGATTTTAATTGATGTTTTGTATATATTTGTTTGTAATTAGTTTATTTTCAGTTATTTCTTAATCTTTTCACTTTTTGTTTTGTGTTTGTAATTTAGAAAAATTGACATAGATGGAAGTAATTTCTTTTATAACTCATATTCTCAATCTTATAGCCATGTTTGGAACAAGGAAGCCTATTCATTCAAGTTACACTGATTTTGATTTGGCAGGAGATGTTGATACAAGAAAGCTTACCTCAGGCTATTTGATTACCTTTACAATGGAAGCAATAAGTTGGCAATCTGGATTGCAAAAATGCATTGCTTTATCTACCATAGAAGCAAAGCTTATAGTTGTTGTTGAAGCATGAAAAGAATTATTATGGATGAAGAGATTTGAAGGATAGCTTGGATTTACTCAAAAGAGGTATGTGTTACACTACAAGTCAAAGTGCGATGCAATTAGCTAAGAATTCCACATTCCATGGTAGATTAAAACATATTGATGTTAGATACCATTAGGTTAGAGATGTTTTGGATTCTAAGTTGATTAAGCTTCGAAAGGTTCATATAGATGATAATTGTTCTTATATGATGACAAGTCTTTACTAAAAGGGAAGTTTCTAACATGTTGTGTGATAGTTGGGATGGCGAGCAACTCTATATAGACAGGAGGGGGAGATTTGTTAGGCTTTAGGTCCCTTCATATGTGAAAAACTCATGTTTTAGTCCACTATGTTTATTAATCTTTTGTTGGCTTATAGTAGCCAACTTCTTCTTCAGCATAGGTGTCGGCAGAAAGCCAAAAAAAAAAAGGGAAAAGAGTGCAGAGAAGTTGTAGGGGCATTTTTTGGACGAGCTGCTTCACTTTTCTCCTCAATCCGCACTTGTCTACCATTGGATCAAGCTGAAAATTTAGGAGTGTGTTCCCAAGATAGTCATCTACATTCTGAACGGTTAGTTTTTTGTTTAGAAGTTTATATTTCTAATCTCATAATAATAACGCAATTTTGGATGATTTCTCTCCTTTTATGTTCGTATTAACATTATCTTGTGTTGCAGCTTATATTATTTTAAAAATAAAAGAATGTGTTGAAATCTTAATTATACATATCTAATAATATGTCAAATTTTAAGGTGAATTCAATTTTAAGTGTCACTTTATATTAATTATTTTAATAATAAAAATTAACTAATTTAATTCTTAAATTGATGTTTTGTATAAGTAATTGTTATTTTTATAATTTTAACTAATATTACATGTCAAGTATTTGAATTTATAATAAATATAATATTAGAAAATTTTCTATATAACACAACCCAATATGAAAGGATACTTTAGCATACTAAATTGCGTCGATGGGTAAAAAAATTATTGATCTCAAATCTAATTTACATGTATTATTTTGAATAAATGCTTAAATATTAAGTTGAAACTTAACTGACAGTTTTCAACGTAAATCCACCTACTTTAAATGCTTTTGGTTTAGACTTCCTAGGCCTAAACTCATTATCACTTATTAGCTCTCAACTAATCATTATTGTTTCATTATTTACTTGCTCACAATAAATAACACCTTTTCTTTGTTGCATCTATCAAATTTCTTAATACTCAGGTTTAATTATTCAACGGTTATTAGATGTAATATGAATCATACGGAGATAATTGAATAAGTTAATAAAATATTCGTCATTCTAAAGAAATGAGATAGAATATTATACTATTCTTGATTAGTAGTAATTTAAGAAATTCTCTAGTTAGAATAAAATGATATTTGAAAAGGAGTTTTCAAATATCAATTATAAATCAACTATTAATTAGCAAGAATGAACATAATTTTATTTAAATAGAATACATACTCGATATCTAATTGAAACATTTGATAACGAAAAGATTAATTCATATATCATAACCATGTATGAATAGGTGGAATTAAACTATGTTGACATTCATAATATTTAGGTGGTTATGACATATTGTTAAATGCCAATCTTGATAGATACTTATAAATTGTTTAATTAGAAAATTAAAGATAAATTAAAAATATTTTTAACTTATCTAATTCTAGTTATGAATTAGAATTATAATTTATATTAAAAACCTAATGAATCACAAATAAAAAGCGGTTAAAAAGAGAACAATCAATACGAATTAAGTTGGAGTTAATTATAAAGTTTGATGAAACTTCATAAATGAAATGTGAGATATTTGATTTTGTTAAAATTAAATTATAATTATAATTATAGTTAAACTTTAATTATAGTTAGGAATGAAGAATATACAAGTAAAGAGGAAAAGAAAGAAAAGGCTTTGTATTTTTAGTGTGTATATCCAATATATATAAGGGGTATTTATCACGTTGGGTTACATGATTCTGTGGTTAAATGGTTAGACTCTAAGATATATGTTGACTCCCCTCTCAAAATGAAAATGGTAATGAAGATGATAACTTGAGTTTGGAGATAAGATATAGAAATCGCTTAGCTGATTGTAATTTGGTGAAGATATTAGTAATCTATGATTGTGAGGAGACATGAACATACTATATAGTATCGTGAAGTATATGATGACGTACAAGATGACAATCAATCTCAATATGTTTAGTACATTCATGGAAGATAACATTGTAGGCAATGTATATGACATTGTGATTATCACATAAGAGAGGAAATGTAGAAGAGGAAGTAACACCCATATCTTGGAGTAAGCATTGGAACCAGAGGAGCTCAGAGGTAGTGTTACTAAAAGCTTAGTATTTTAGTACTGGATTAAGAGACAATTGTTTGCTTCTTACTTTGCCATGAAATGAGAGATGTGTCAAGAAAAAAACAATAGCCAATAGTGGATCGACGATTGATTAGGTCTCCATCCTAATCACCATCAAAGTATGCTCGTAATTTTAATGACAAATGACTAAAATAAAGTCCATTGAATATAGTTCCTCTAATGTACTGAAGTATGTAGAGAACACCAGATAAGTAAGTAATACGAAATGCAGATGTAAATTGGCTCAATACCTAGATGAGAGACAATGAGATATATAAGACTGCCAAATAATTGGCAATAAAATGTATCATCATTGATATGGTATTTAGAAGTAGTAAAAATATGCGTACAAGAGTCAAATGGAATACTAGTAATCTTAGTGTCAGTAAGGTCAGCACAACAAGATCAATGGCATACTTTACTTATGAAAAATAGTAACCGAAGTCATCAGATGATATCTCAAGACCTATAAAATTACTCAGATTACCTAAGTCTTTCATTTCAAATTATTGATGAAGAAATTATTTGAAAATGAAGATACCTTGAGTGTCATCACTAATTATTACCACGTCATCAATATAAAGAAGAAGAAAAGTGCATCTTTGATCTATTTTACAAAGGAACAAAGCATGATCATAAAAGTTATCCTTAAAACCAAGATGTTCAATGATGGAGTTGAATTTGGCAAACCAGGCTTGAGGAGCTTTCTTAAGTCCATACAAGACCTTATAAAGATGACAAATCTTATTAGGTGAATGATCATACCTAGATGAAGGTTTCATATACAATTCTTCGGTGAGGTTGTCATCCAGAAAAGCATTTTTGACATCCTTTTGAAATAATTTCCAATACTTGCTAACAGCAACAGCAATAAGACTACGAACTGAAATCAAATGATCTATAGGAGCATATAAGGAGTCTTTTACAAAGGAGATTAGTAGAATTATTATATTAATTTCTTCTTGTATACAATCTTTATAAGTGGACTTATTAAGATGCATCAAATGTAATCATCTCTATGCTACAAAATATAAATAAATAAAAGAGTTAATTAAACAAAGTATCACAACTTAATTTTATAATACTAACTCGAACTTTCAAAAATAGTAATATAATGTTTGAACTTTCACGACAAGAAAATAACAAATTATCGACGAAATGTTACTGGCGAAAAACATTTCATAGTTAATTAGCGACAGAAATGGATTATCCGTCAGTAAATTTGACGATTTTTTTTTGCGACGACCAAAACATCTGTCAATAAATATGGAGGGAAAATATCCCCATGAGTTTCTCGACGGAATATAGCGACGGAACATTAAATTCTATCATAAAAGTAGGCGGCAATGGCTCGTGGAAACCACAATTCCTTCAATAAATGTCGAATTGTTTGTAAAATAAAACAACATTATTTGGTTTTAATCCAAATGACGTTTTATTCACAGATTTCACAAACCCGAAGCTCACTTTCTCCCTCCCCTATATTATTTTCTCTCTTCTTCCCACCATTAATGTAACATCCCGTCCCAAAATTAAGGGTGAAGACTCGAAATTTCAGTTCATGTGAGCTCAAAGAGAAATTTAGGATAATGCATTTTCTTACTCATGCATCATGTTAGCATATATGCACATAAATACTGTATGTTTTCGCATAAAAAGTGGTACATGCATTCATTGACAATTTTTGGGTATAATTGATATTAAATGTGATTTTATTGACAATGAGGAGTAGAAGGAGTAGAAAGAGTGATCTTGGTATGAGTTGTAATAAGGAAAGATTTAGAAACAAGATTAATAGTTATCTGGAAAATGTTTACTGAGTATGCTTCAATCTTTTAGCCACAATGTTTTCTCTAGTTTTCCAAATAAGATGATTCTTAATTTAAATTAAACTAGAGATATATGGCTATATTTTGTATGAAGACATATAATTTCAATTCTACCTTTAGGAGTCTCAAAATTTGTCATGAAGTTAAGAATTGGGTGCAGTACGTTGGTATATGAATGGAAAATTTCGTCTTCAGAATTTAGGGGCCAATTTGGGATTGATATGTATAGGTTTTGGTAATGTTGCCTTCTGGAAAGTTGTAGATCTTTCTTTTATCTTTCCAACGGTATATAGTATGAAAATTTTAGACATCGGAGTCAAAATTTATGATCTTTATAAATGGAGATGTTCAGGAGAAAAAAAGTAAGATGAAGTTACTGTTCATCCAATTCGTCTTAACACTGTTCATCTAAGACGAAGTTACTATTCATCAACTTTGTCTTAACATTGTTCATCTAAGACGAAGTTACTGTTCATCAACTTCGCCTTAACACTGTTCATCTAAGATGAAGTTACTGTTCATCCACTTCATCTTAACACTGTTCATCTAACACGAAGTTACTGTTCATCTAAGACGAAGTCACTGTTCATCCACTTCTTCTGTTCCATTGTTGATTCTTCAGATGATAAAATTAGCCTTCTAGGTCTTCATGAAAGTTGTAGATCTCGAAGTCATCTTTCCAATGGTCTAAAAGTGAAGTCAATCTGACATTGTTTGTAAAAGTTATGGAAATCGCGCCAAAATCGGTTCATTTTGATTGAGGTCATAAACATATTTGCTTCTTTTGACCATAACTTCTTCTCTAGACACCTAAATGACCTGATTCTTGAACCATTAGATTCGTAAGACATTGATATATACCTCCAACAAGAATAATAGCTATCTAAAATGA
The DNA here is from genome assembly GCA_026413385.1 of Erythroxylum gracilipes. Taxonomy (NCBI): domain Eukaryota; kingdom Viridiplantae; phylum Streptophyta; class Magnoliopsida; order Malpighiales; family Erythroxylaceae; genus Erythroxylum; species Erythroxylum gracilipes. The sequence goes on from JANZLC010000005.1 coordinate 30,861,862, forward strand.
ATGAAGAAAGATTGGGTGAAAAGAGTGGGACGGGTACAGTGAGAGTGTTCTTCAATAATATGAACTGATGTTATCTCACTGAATATACTTCAGTATTTTGATGTTTTCTAGATCAGTAGAGGTCCAAATGAGATGATTTTTGTTTTGTGGTAAACTAGAGATATGGAGCCACAAATAGTATAAGGAAATTGGAATCTAATTCAGTCTCTAAGATGTTTAAATTCCAGATGGAAGTAGTGCATAGTGTACTATGTGGACAAGAGCAGTCCAAAAATGTTTGAAGTATATCTTTTGAATCACTGAACTAATTTGAATAATTCTGGTGGCATTAGAAACATAAGACAATAGGGGAGATTCTTCTAGAAGAAATGTTATGTCAGAATGTTCAAGAGCAATTGTGGCAAGACACTTAAGTATAACAGACATAAGGCTTAAATAGAAGGGCCAATGGGACAATTCTCAATCATTAAGGGAATAATTGGAAAAAGAAGTGTTGTCTTGCTTATATATGAAAAAGAAAAACGTGAATGGGAGGATAAGCAGCAGTGATTTATGAAAATAAGTAAGAAAGAGAAAGAGAGTTGGTGGTTT
>JANZLC010000005.1:30862552-30884263 GCA_026413385.1 Erythroxylum gracilipes
GTATGTATGGCTTCCGCAGTTTTTGACAGTTGTTAGTCCCGACGGTTCACCCTGGGTCTAGCCTTGGGGTCGGGATTTGGGCCCAACGGTATTCGTTTGCGTTCCGTTCTGGATAGTTGGGCTCCGCGAACGGGGTCCAGCACGGATGGTGGGACTCCGGGAGCGGGGTCCAGCAATTACAATAGTGCAAATTGTGGTCAATATAGGTTCAAGCCTAGAAAGCGTTCTATGAAACAGAAATTAGTACCTTGGAAGCGAATGTATTATTTCCCGCTAACTCCGAGACTTCAACGACTATATGCTTCTAATGTTACTGGATCTCACATGAGATGGCATAATGAACATGAATAGGAAGATGGAATAATGAGTCATCTATTGGATGTATTGGCATGGAAACATTTCAATAACACCCATTATGAGTTTGCAGTTGAAAGTCAAAAGGTTAGGTTGGGATTATCGACGGATGGATTCCAACCATTTGGTCAATCCAACCAACAATATTCATCATGGCCAATTATAATTACTCCTTACAATTTGCCTCCATGGATGTGTATGAATGAGGCATATATGTTCTTGATAGTGATTGTGCCAGGGCCTACAAATCCAAAGCATAAAATTGATGTATTCTGACAACTATTGATATATAAATTATAGCATCTTTGGGAATATGGTGTTGAGACATATGATGTGTCTCTGAAATAAAATTTTATGTAGAGAGCAGCTTTGATGTGGACTATTAGTGATTTTTCGGCTTATTCTATGTTGTCTAGATGGAGCACAGTAGGGAAATTGACTTGTCCTTATTGTAGTAATGATTCTGATGCATTTTATCTTCCAAACGGGGCAAAACATGTTGTTTTGACAACCACAAGAAATTTCTTCCTCTAGATCATCCATTTGGACGCAATAAAAAAGTTTATTAAGAATAGGATGGTATAAACACCTCCTCCCCCTCACAAAGTTGGTGAAGAGATATTGCAGGAGATTGATGAATTAAGATTGTTGAAAGTTACAGAATTTGAAGCTGATGAAGTTAATACAAGCATTAGTAAAAACTTTGGTTACAGAAAACACAGTATCTTGTGGGATTTACCATATTAGAAAACTAATTTGATACATAATCTAAATGTGATGCATATTTAAAAAAAAATATTTTTGACAATTTGTGCAATACCATAATGAACATTGAAGGGAGGACAAAAGACAATGCAAAATCACGAGCTGATTTGAAACTTTTTTGTAGAAGGAATGAGTTACATAAAGATCTTCGCACCGGTAAATATCTGAAAGCATGTTACTCTTTGGACAAAAAGCAAAAGAAAATTTTATGTAAATGGTTTACAAGTGTAAAGTTTACTGATGGTTATGTTTCAAACTTGGCAAGGTGTGTAGATATGAGGAAGTACAAATTATTTAGAATAAAAAGTCACGAATGTTATGTGTCAAATTATTTGAAATGAAAAGTCCTGATTGTCATGTGTTTATACAAAGGCTAATTGCAATTGCATTTCAGGAGTTGCTACTAAATAAGGTTTGGGAAGTTATAACAAAATTAAGTTTGTTTTTCAAAAGGTTAATATCATCTGAAATAAAGTTGGCTGAAATGGAAAAACTAGAAAGGAAAATTCCAGTAATTTTATGCAAATTAGAAGTGATTTTTCTTCCAAGCTTCTTTGACTGTATGGAGCATCTACTTGTGCATTTAAAACACGAGACTAAACTTGTCGGTCCAGTTCAATATAGATGGATGTATCTATTTAAGAGGTAATTCAACAAAAATATTATAATTGAAGTAATAATATCTTTTAAAAACATAATTGTCATAATCTTATTCGCTAATGTAGGTATTTGCATCACTTGAAGAAAAACGTCAAAAGCAAGGCTAGAGTTGAAGGTTTGATATGATATTCTTATTTAGTGGAGGAAGGCAGTACATTTTGTTCACATTATTTTGAGTCGCATGTTTACACAAGAGAAAGAAAAGTTTCTCGTAATGATGATGGGGGAGGAACGGATGATGTTGATGGTAGCTTATCCATTTTCATAAATCCTGGATAAACGTATGGACATTTAACAAGAACAATATTAACAGAGGAAGAAATTGGGGTTGCCCATGGTTACATTTTATTGAACGGTCAAAAGGTTCAACCTTTCATGCAGTAAGTTGAAATTGATTGTTTGGGTTTTGAAATTTAGTGTTATTCACAACTGAAATACATAATAATATTTTTAGATTATACGAGGTATGATTACGTGAGCTAATGCTCGAGAAAACACAGGATGATATCAATAAAGAAGTTGGAAGATACTTTCCTCGATGGTTCAAGAAATATGTAAGTTTTCACTTAAAATTATTGAAATGAATGGATTATAAGATTAAAGTGTTCAAATGATATTATAGTGTTTAATATGATAATTTCTTTTGTGCAGGCCTTAGAAAATTCAATAGAGAACAAGTTCATATGTGATCTTACGAAAGGACCTTTGCAAACTGCTAAATCGTATCCAACGTATTTCTTTAATAGATACAAATATCATACAGAATATCATGATCATAGCATGGCAACATTAAATAGTGGAATTTTCATATAGGGAGAATTGATGGATTACTATAGTAAAATTATTGATATATTTGAAATTGAGTACCCTGCATTGCCAATAAAGCGAAGTCATTATACCTCGAGAAGTCGAAATAATTACAACGCCCATCCCACCTAAAATTTTAGGAATTTGTTGATAGTTAGAATAGATTCGTAGACCAGGTCAACTGATCCGTTTTAAATTTAGATTAATTCTATATGTTACTCCACTATTCTCCGAAAGATAATTTCAATTTTACTTTTTTTTAATTCCGTCGAATAGAGTCGTTTCCAGCTGTTGTTCCCCTCCTAAGGACAGGTTCTTACACATTACTCACCAGTCCGCCATCAAAAATATCACTTTGACAAATTGTAAGATATAAATTTCATTGGGAAAATATTTTAGTATAATTTTTATGGAACTTTGTTTTTCTTTTTTATTAATTAATCATGCTTGAGCAAGTGTGACACTTCTTGAATATAAATCAAGTTATCCACGTACTCCGGAGACTTTTGAATTTTAAATGTACTTTTATAAATCATTAAAATTAATGACTTTGGTTACTAAAATCCCATTTCAAAGTTTTCTTTTAGGACTCTCTAATTCATATTGTTTCTTAACAATTCTTTCAAGATGTATTTGATTTTATGATTAATTTTGTTAATCTTTTAATTAGTTTTTAAATAACAAATAAATATTTTTATAATTTGAAAACAAATCTCTCCGTACAGAAAAAAATTCATATTTTGTAGATCAAATAAAAGATGCAGAGTTCAAAAGATAATATAAGAGCGTAAAGAAGTTTTAGACAAACTAACCGAGAGTTAAGCACCACTTTTACATATATGTCCTTAATCAATTAAACAACTTTACCAATTAATCAATTAAACTACTTAATCAATTACTTTTCTTTGATTTCTCTCGTGGGACCAGACCACTCCACCAAATCCACTTTCGGCATTACCAAATTCCAGCACTTGCCTTATAAATTAATTTATTATTTAAACAAAAATGAAAATTTTGCATTCTTGTTGACGAACTAAATAACTAATATGAGCATACAAAGAAATCTAACCGATGATATTTTAAAATTAGAATTGAAAATTTCGTCTTTTTTTACAATTTTTGGTAGCCTTTATTTATAACTGTCATGATCAATATATTAATTCAATTAATATAACAAAATTACAAATTAATTTTCGCATTTATATTTATGTATACCATTATACACAGAATAATGCAACATGTACTGATTATTTCACCAACTGTTTTACTCATTAAAATGAAGCTGGACAGGACTAGGAAGTTTGGTAGGTGATGTTACTGAACAGAAACAAATACGTCAGGCATGTGTTAGCAAGAATATGGTTGCACGATTTCATGAATCCATTGTAAATATAATTTAAGAGACGCGAGAGCATCTTGATTCTTGGGGGCTGTCAGCAAGTTAAGTTGTCAAGTTGTTTCACCAAAGTTCTCTCTTTTTCTCAGTTTCTCCTTTTGTCTCTGGCTATATCCCAGCTTCTGTCACGCAAAAGCAGATTTGACGGCGTTGTCTCTCTGGTACGTTTCCTTTTACACTTTCTTGGACATCTCCGATCATTGCGTTGACTTAGTTTGTATCCAACTTTGAAGCTTGCTGATGTTGCGTAATATATATGAACTTGTTTTGCTATAAAAGAAACATTTAAAATATAACTTCTCATTCCGTTGAGCTCCAGATACTTGAAGTTGCAAAACTGGATTCTTTCCTTAGTATTGCAAGTGTCCCCGATTCTTTTTCTCTTTTTGCCACCAGCATAATCCTGCATATTTCATTTGACATTGAGAATTGTGAGAATTGCTTTTTGGCCCGCAGAGAGTACATTGGATGCATTTTAACGAGGTATATTCCTGATACAGAGTGTAAGAAAGGATTGAATTTCATTGAAATTCACAGAATGGGGAAGACGATCTTCTATTTACACAACCCTTTTTGACATCTGTGTTTATTTGTGAAGCTCTATGTTGATGCGAATAACACTGGTACGTCTCTTAAGAACTTATCCAACTTTTGTCATAGGGATGTCCAAGAGAATTATAGTGGTGTTGTTGATTGGACTGTTAGCATGGGCATACAAGGCTATCCAACCTCCACCACCAAAGATTTGTGGCACCCGAGATGGCCCTCCCGTCACAGCACCCAGAATCAAACTCAGAGATGGAAGGCATTTGGCCTATAAGGAGTACGGATTATCGAAAGAGACTGCCAGACATAAGATCATATTCATTCATGGCTTCACCTCTACCAGACATGATGCATTGAGCGTGACGGACATTCCATCTGTAATTTATTCCTATATGTGTCTACTTTCATTTTCATGACCAAAAGGAAATATTTTATTTTGTTTTCATTTTTCAGGAAGTTGTGGAGGAGCTAGGGGTGTACTTTGTATCTTTTGATCGGCCGGGTTATGGAGAAAGTGATCCAGATCCAAAAAGAACGCCCAAAAGTTTGGCTTTGGATGTAGAAGAGCTTGCTGACCATTTAGGACTTGGCTACCAATTTTACGTTATTGGAATCTCCTTGGGAGGCCAGGCGGTTTGGGGCTGCCTGAGGTATATTCCTCAGAGGTAAGACGAGAAGTCCTAATTCCCTTTTTCTGTGGCTTGAGAATGGTAAACTTGGAACATCATCACACACTATATATGGACCACTGGACAAAAATGAAAAAGGCGAATTGATGGTTACTTTTTATGTTGATTAGTATTAAAGTAGAAGAATCCAGACTGTCTCTATTGTTATAGTTGCAGAGAAATGTGGGTGTCAATTTCATCTGAAGCACTTACCTGTTCTGAATTATGTATTGAGCTTATCGCAGGTTGAAAGGAGCAACACTAATTGCTCCTGTCATAAACTATTGGTGGCATGGTCTTCCAACCAAATTAGCTAATGAAGCATATTACAGACAGCTATTACAGGACCAGTGGACGTTACGTGCTGCTCACTATGCTCCATGGCTTACGTACTGGTGGAACACTCAGAAATTGTTTCCTGCGTTAAGCATTATAAATGGCAGAAAGGAAGTTATATCCAGGCAGGATCTGGAGCTTCTTCCAAAGGTTTCAAGGGGAAAGCAAAAGGTACTTGAGAGTTCCATTTTTGTCGTTGTCTCGTTTACTATGGGTTTAACAAAAGGTACGTGGACATGTATACTTAGCATATATATATATATATATATATATATATATATAATCATCTTACAGATACCAATTTTCCTTGCTTGCTGGTGCGTTTTCTGCAGTCACTGGCAACACAGCAAGGAGAACATGAATCCCTGCACCGTGACATGATGGTCGGTTTTGGGAGATGGGAATTTGACCCTACAGATATTGAAAATCCTTTTCCTAACAACCAAAGCTCAGTTCATCTTTGGCAGGGAGATGAAGATAGGTTGGTTCCTGTCAGTTTGCAGAGATATATAGTTTCAAGACTCCCGTGGATTCATTACCATGAGGTTCCTGGCTCTGGACACTTTCTGCCGTATGCACCTGGGATGAGTGAAACTATTGTAAAGACTCTTTTGCTGGGGACAAGGACAAATTAGCATGCTTTTATATTATTGCAAATGTATCTCACTAATTATCTTCCTTTAGCCTGTTAGAAGCAGAAGCTCCATCTTCGTTTCCGATCAGTCTTTTTCTTCTTATATTACATGGGACCAAATTTACGTATGTCTTTAGTTATACATTTTTTTTGCATCTAAGTGTTGGAATCCAACCGTGATTAAATCACAAGCGTAGAGGAAAACAAAACTTTTTACAAATTCTAAGCAGATCCTAATAATTGATTAACTTGAATAAAATAAAAATACGAATCATAAGAAATCGTACCTTGTTCGAGTTTCCGTTGAAAGTCATCGAAACTTTTCCTGATTTGTCAACCACAAGTTATTTAAACGTCTAGCCTCTGATGATATCCACGTAACAACTTCTCAACACTTTTTGAGAGGAAGAATGTAAGAATATTATCTCCTTTATCTTTTCTTCCTATTAATAGAAAAATCATTAGGGTGGTTTTGTAATTTTATTAAAATTAAATTCTTTAATTATAATTAAATTCATACTCTAATTATAATTAACTTAATTTTAATAAAATCAAATATCTTATATTTGATTCCTAAAGTTTATCAAATTTTATAATTAAATCTAAAAAATTGATTTTTCTTTCACAAATTGCTCTTTGATATGTGACTCATTAGGTTCCTAATATATTGTCAATGATTATAAATTATAATTCTAATTTATAATTAGAATTAGATAAATTAAAACTCCTTTTAATTTATCTTTAATACTTCAATTAATAATTTATAATTATAGATCAAGATTGACGTCTATCAACTTATCATGACCACCCAAATATCAAGAATATCAAAGTAGTTTGATTTAACCTGTCCATGTATGGTTATGATGTATAATTTAATCATTTCGTCATCCAATATTCCAATTGGACAAAATATGGATATATTGTCTACTCTTTTAGTCCAATCACATTCGTTCTTGCTAATTAGTAATTAATTTATAATTAAAATTTGAAAAAGCCTTTTCAAATGTCAATTCACTATGACCAGAAAATTCTATAAATCACTACTAATCAAGAACAGTGGAATATTCTCTTTAATTACATTAGAGTGGCGAATCCTTTATTGACTTACTTAACTATCTCCATATGGTTAATACTACATCCAATTACTACCGACTGAATTATCGTAGGACAGTTCATAAGTAGCATCAAAACACAATAATTCCCACAGTAGATACCTTGGTAATCTCAGATCTAAAAATTAATTATACAACCATCATTATAAGAAAATCTACACACATAAGTAATATTTCAATTGGGATTCTCATAGTCGGGTCAGTTCAGTGAGTTATTCTCTAATAATCACCCACACATTAGTTTAAGTATCTTCATACTTTAATTTATGAGATTAATTACTTTCTTCATAAGAAAGAAACATAATATATGCTAGTTTTACCATTTCAACAATATCCCGTCTTGATGAAACTACAACTAGGAACATTTAAGAATAATACGTAAATGTAAATTGAATCTCACAATTATGATCATCATAATTTCAATTATAGATTAATTATTTAAATGATTTTATCTTTAATATTAAAACATCATATGTAATTAATAAATAAAGATAAAGAATGTCTTTATTAATAATTTTGTCACTAAACTACAGCCTAAGTGATTAGTTGTAGGGTATAAACCAACAATCTCCCACTTGCATTAAGTCAATCATTTAAGTATCTCATACGATATCACCATATGACGATTATTCTACTGCTGGGACAGTCGCTTAATGAGAGAATTCTCCTAGATCCTTTATAGTGAGCACTTGCTTAAATCTTACAACTTCCATCTCAATTATCATCATAATTAAGAAAATTTTCCTAAATACATCATTGAATTTTTGATGCCACCTTAGCTCCTTTTATATGTCCAATGGCTCTAATGTTCTACAGTACATTACTGTTTTGAACAATGCAAGGAATTATATCAAATTCATTAAAGAACTTATTGATCTAATTAATCATTTTCACTAAATGAAAATTTTATTATGACTTAATTAGCAACCATTGCTACATTGGAAACTTTCCAATCCTAAATGATATTCCTTAATTAGGATTTGATTCTAAAGTTATATTCTTATCTTTTTTAACTCAAATATCAACTCTTACATAGAATAATAGATATCATCAATACTTTACAAGTATCTGATATCTCAAATACTAAACACCTTTAGTACATTATCTGTGTATTTGGAGTTAAAATAGGTAAGCAACTTCCAATCTATCTCTATAGATCTAATTCTCAGAATTAAGTTGTTTTCTTTTCATATCCAATAAGTGTTGTTCTTGGACAATTATGTGTTTCAATAATTGAAAATTATAATTGTTATTCTTTATGAGCAATTATGTTTTCTCTATGTGTGCATTTGTTTTAGAGAAAACAAATCTCCAATTGCAAATATACACATTGCGATGGTGTGAGGTAAGAGCTTTATATTTTAAAAATACACAGAATACATATAATAATTATCTAGAGACGATAATAATTAAACGCATATACATGCTCTATATTGAACAATTGATTTTAGACTTCATATGTGGGCATTCTAGAAATAGAATATGCACAAATCTAGAATATACACATATACATTCGTGGAAACAATTTCCATAAATAAATAGAGGCAAAAATACAGATATTTTTCAATATTACGTAAGCAAGTTTCAAGAACATATAAATCATATTTTTTTTCAATAATTAAAATTTCATAACAGACAAGAACAGTGCACAGTAGCATTAATAGATTCAAAATCTTAATTTTGCTATCAACATAAATAACAATCAAGCACATAATCCAAGTTAAACAATTAACGACGGCTCTGATACCACTGTTAAAATCCAACCGTGATCAAATAACAGGTGCAGCGGAAAACAAAACTTTTTACGAATTTTGAGCGGATCCTGATAATTGATTAACTTGAATAAAACAAAAATATGAATCATAAGAAATCATGCATTGTTCGAGTTCTCGTTGAAAGTCCATTGAAACTTTTCTTGATTTGTCAACCACAAGCTATTCAAATGTCCAGCCTCTGATGGTATCCACATAACAACTTCTCAACACTTTTGAGAGGAAGAATGTAAGAGTGCTAGCTCCTTTATCTTTTCGTCCTGTTAATAGAAAAATCATTAAGGTGGTTTTGTAATTTTATTAAATTTAAATTCCATAATTATAATTAAAGTCATAACTCTAATTATAATTAACTTAATTTTAATAAAATCAAATATCTTATATTTGATCCCTAAAGTTTCTCAAACTTTATAATTAAATCCAAAAAATTGATTTTTCTTTCACAAATTGCTCTTTGATGTATGACCCATTAGATTTCTAATATATTGACAATGTTTATAAATTACAATTAGAATTCATAATTAGAATTAGATAAATTAAAACTTCTTTTAATTTATCTTTAATACTCCAATTAAATAATTTATAATTATATATCAAGATTGATGTCTAGCGACATGTCATGATCACTTAAATATCAAGAATGTCAAAGTGGTTTAACTTAACCTATCTATGTATGGTTATGATGTATAATTTAATTTTTTTCATCATCTAATATTCTAATTGGACAGAATATGGATATATTGTCTACTCTTTTAGTCCAATCATGTTTGTTCTTGCTAATTAGTAATTGATTTATAATTGAAATTTGAAAATGCCTTTTTAAATGCCAATTCACTCTGGCCAGAGAATTTCATAAATAACTACTAATCAAGAACAGTTCAACATTGTCTCTAATTACTTTAGAGTAACGAATCATTTATTAACTTGCTCAACTATCTCCATATAGTTAATACTGCATCCAATTACTACCGACTAAATTATCCTAAGATAGTTCATAAGTAACATCAAAATACAATAATTCTCACATGAGATACCTTGGTAATCTCAATTCTAAGGATTAATTATACAATCATCATTGTGAGGAAATCCACAGACACATAAGTAATATTTCAATTGAAATTCTCATAGTCGGGTCAGTTCAGTGACTTATTTTCTAATAATCACTCACATATTAATTTAAGTATCTTCATAATTTAATTTATGAAATCAATTACTTTTTTGCATATGAAAGAAACATAATGTGTACTAATTTTACCGTTTTATCAATATCCCGCCTTGATGAAATTACAACAAGGAACATTTAAGAATAATACATAAATGTAAATTGAATCTCATAATTATGATCTTATCATAATTTCAATTAAACATTAATTATTTCAAGGTATCTTTGGTATTAAAATTTCAAATGTAATTAATAAATAATGATAAAGAATCCTTTTATTAATAATTTTGTCACTAAATTATAACCTAAATAATTAGCTGTAGGGTATAAACTAAACTAACATTAATATCATCAAATCCTAAACAAAATTGCTGAAACAATCAGTACTTCGACGTGGTTTCTCCTTGAGTTATTCGAAAGATTGATGAGATTGAAAAAAAAAAATCAATAGTGAATACGCAGTTCGTAAATTGCATGATCAGTCTGTTTTAATCCTTAAGGAATGGATCCTTTTTCAAATTTTCTACGATACCAGATCTTGATTTTTCACCAGACATAAGTTGAGTGGAAGTGGGAAGCAATCGTTGTGATGTTGATTGAATAGAATTGGACACGGGACTTCAAAAGTGGTCATTCATCTATCCATCCCAAATCCCAATACAACAAGCTCAGCTCAATAATTATCAAAGGCTGGTGTAAGTTATGTGGCCAATGTTATTTTGGCCGTTGTGCACTTGATAGGGTTGTAAAAACATCTAAGAACAAATTTTCCACCGCACTAACTGCAGGAATGCACGAGCGTACATATTAGTTATGTAGGGTAAGACAAATATAAAAATCATAAAGTATAACAGCCTTATCTCCAACGGTATGCGTACGGCCTGCAGGTTTGGGCGGCTCAATAAACTGCGGAACTTCTGTTGCTTTGTCCTTTTCTGGAATAGAGAGGAGAGGATACAGTTAGCTAGTGCTGCTCAATAAAGTACTGAAATTAAAACAGATTTTTTGATTTGATTATGTTATTTTTATTATATTTTACTTATAAATTTTTTATAAATATGTATCTAAGATTTAATTGAATAAAATTAAAATATTATGATGCGAGTAAAATTCTGTTGCTTTGTCCTTTCTTGGAATGGACGGGATTCAACTATTTTTATGTCTTTCCATTTCTTTTCCAAATTGAACCGCTGAAGAAGATAAGTTACAAATGTGATGGTGAAAAGATTCAACTCAAAGCAAAATGTCCATAAAATGAAATGACATAAGAAGTATAACTCTTCTTACTTCAGTGAAGTACATCTTGAGTGTTACTTCCTTTGCATAATTTAAGTACATATAATATTCTACTTGAAGAGTAATCGTGTCACCTTCGCTTCCTACTCTTTTTTAGAAATTAAAAATATATTAAAAATTAAAGGGTTAATATACAGAAGAAGTTTGTCACGTATAATAAGACCTTTTAATACACTGAAACATTTAAGCTAATACAAAAACTATCGACGTTAAGAACAAAGACGAAAGTTATGTTGTTATATAATTAGGGTATAACTAATTGTTCCTTTCTCAAAAATTACATAAGTTTCTCGATTCTGGTAGATGAGAAGCGAAGCACAAATGACAAGGATAGCAACGTGATTTTCTAGTTCTTCTTCTCCTTTTTTCTCTGCATACAATGGACCTCATCTTAGTTCTTTACGTTTTAGGGCATAATTTAAGTTAGTTTGTTATCTTTTCTCATGTATCTATTTAGTGAATTCACGTTCTACTAATATGCCATTACTTGTTATTCCATTCAACTACTATTCTTATCCATAATCTAACAAAAAGTTATCTGTGCAATTCTTTTAATATATTTCAAAAGGTCCTATTTTACACATCTATCTATATTATCCTTTTCCTACATTATTAATACATAATTCTCGTTAAATAAGCATTTACTTACTTTGTTAACATATATTTATAAGTTAATTCATTAGTTAACTTTTTACAACCACTATATATTACTTGAGAGTTTCGGATTATATATATATACATTCTTCACCCTTATTTTTGAATATTTATCACTATTAGCTGAGTTTACGAGTGGGGTTAAGAGGAGTTGAGCAAATTTTGCAGATTATTCTTACCTAGACAAATTCTCCACAATGAATACCAATATTCTATTGACTTGCAACTTCATAAACTTAACACCAACAAAGCAGCAATTGGGTAACCAGCAACCGATTAAGTCTTTTTCCAGACATATATAATACCATCATCAACACTTCCAGTCGCCATATAAACTTGGAAAGCACATCATCTCGGAGATTTGCTTTCAAAAGATTAAGCATCTCAGATGGAAAGTTGATGTGGAAGCAACAAGAGGTCAAAAATAAACAGAGCCGTGACTGAGGATTACAGCAAGAGATACAAACGTGCCAGCTGATAATCAATGGATTGCTTATTAAGTTCTACTGAAATACAATACTTTTGAAAGACCACAAGAGGCAATTCAAGAGTACCAACAGATGAAGCTAGAAGGAAAGTTGACTGTTTACCACTTGATGATTAATAAAGCTAAACAAACTGAAAAATAACAAAATAAATTACAGGACAAAAAAAAAAAAGACAACGTCAACTGTAAATAAAAAGTGACTGCAAACAACCATCAGAATAGAATGCTTCATGCTTACCACTGAAAAGCTCCCTGCCTAACAAGATAACAACACCAGAAGAAATGGTAATCCACTCTATTTTGGCAGCCCATTTTCAGGGCTCAAAAGGGCTTGACTTTCGTCAGATAGCAAAACCGGACCTCTTCCTGGCCTAGTGCAAATGAAATAACTAACATCTCCTCTAAATGTCTGGGTATTATTGATTTCTGGAGGTGGTTGCAGAGCTTCCACATCCTTCATTGTTTCAATCCCGGCATCTTTTATTAGTGATTTATCACCTAGAACAAAACTGGAGACAAAAACAAGAAAATTTGAAGATTCAGAAAGTTGAAAGCCTCCTATACATTTAATCATGAAATCAACATTGCACAGGACTTTAACATTTTGACACCTGTCCAAGTCAGCATCTGAATTTGGAGGAAAATAGAAGAGCAGCTTCTGCAGCAACTGCGTGGCAGCCTTTCTGTTGTGTGCTATTAGAACTGCATTGGGTCCAGCATCAAAGGTATAAGCCACCTGTCAAAATTTCTACCATCAGTAAAGCATACAAATATGTAACCAGAAAATGTGAAATTATAAAAATAACGGGTAACATAATATTCAGCAAGGTATTTGACCATTAGAAATTTATACAATCACTAGTGCTTTATTATTCTACTTCAAGAATTTTGTTGAAAAATGTAAGGATAATCGTGTCACAACACATCACTACAACTGATGGAGCTTTGGCGTACAAGAACGGATGCACGGATAGCTGCAAGAGTGAGACACATCACCTTCTGTTCTTGTTATTTCTTTGAAAGGATTGAATTATAGGCCCATTCTCACATATAAAACACTCCGGAATGAGCATCTAGTACATGAAATTTAAGGTAAGAAACACATCAAACCAAGGTTAGGTCTGATGTCATGTTAGATTTCGTAATTTATTCAAAAAAAGAAAAAAGAGGCTCACATACAAAAGAACTCCGTCTTCAATTCAAAATCTTTTAAGGCATTTAGTGATGAATTCATTATTGAATAAAAACCACTCTTAATTTTTACTCCTAGTAATTTGACAGACTTAATAATTTTAAAAGAAGATTTTACTAATAACCATATTGGTTATAATTATTCACAGGTGCAATGCTCCTGATGAAGAAAGGAAAATTCAGGACTAAATTAAAATATCCTTAAACAATAGAAGGGGAAAGAGATAACTAGATAGATGTCAATGACCCTATCATTATCCATTAGAACCAGAAAAAACCGATACATATCAATCAAGAATGTTAGAATCTGTTTAATACAAAGCCATATGCTTTGACTAAGATACAACAGCCTACTTCACAGATGAAGTCAAATTCTAAGAATATTAACAATCAAACTTTCCTAGGTAAAAGTGTTTAAGCCTACTAAAGAACAGAACATGAAACAATTTTAACAGATCAATTGTTGTTGCTTTCTTTTCCATACAGTAACAGATTTATAAACTTCAAATTCCCTCTTCAAAATTTTACCAAAAAATAGGGAAAACAAACTCCATAACCATATGCTTTTATTCGTTCTTTAGATTCAAACTAGAGCAAGAAGGGAAGGGGGGGTTGAACACTCGAACTCCCCTCAAGATCCAAAGGCTTGTATTTTGGATCTGAAATTTCATAGACAAAAATTTTAAGAAAAGAGGTTGCCTGGTAGAACTAGCTGCTAATTTATAGGAGCTATTAATTTCCTGATAATACGCAACGTACCAATGTTAGTGGATGAGCGAGACTGATAATAGATGGCATCTAACTCTTGAGAGGCAGTTACAGCTTATTAAGATAAAGGAAGAGTGACAGTTTCTTGCATTATTGGTTTAATTATGATATGTGATTCCTTTATCCGTATAATTAGATACATGTGATGTGATACATTAAGTATATACAGACACGATACAAATAAAAGATTTACAATTGTAAAAAGGAAATCACAATTGTAAACATTAATTTTAATTCCCTCATCATGATTGAAAAGTGATTTTGTAACACTAACAAAGCAATAACAACACACTACGGAAAAGCTATGAAAGCAGTAGTTAGCAGTGAGAGTAGCGCGGTCAATATCAATAATTAAATTAATTACCAAGTACTATATTTCAGCTGAGGTTAAAATGGTTTGGTCTGATCAAATAAATTAAAATGCACCCTCAAAAATTTCTATTTTGGTTACTGCCTGTAAGAATATCTCAAACAACAATTGCTGGTATGGCATTATGCTAACATCCAATAAATGTCAAAATAAACAAACCTGAGGTGTTCCTTCAGCGCGATTCCATTTCTCAACAAGACTGATTATCCTGAAAGATTATCTCTATTATATACTCAAATCCAGATTTTAGGTGATATAACTCAATGAAAAAAATAAAGAAACATTGATTCAGATTAAATTTCCAGGTTAAATCAACGGTTTACAAGATTTACCTGTGGGATGTATCATTCATGTAGAATATTGGGGGACATGTATCCAAGCACACTGCATGGAACTGATTACTGTCAGCACAGGTTAATTGGGAAAATGACTCAAAATTGCGATCTTTTATGGCTTCTTCCATTTGCTTAATCCTCTTGGGAACAATTTCCTATTAAGATCAACACAGTAAAAACAATTACCATGGCAGAAAATTCCACTTTAGAAATTCTGAATAATAAAAATATCATGAAATCCAATGGTTGCTATATTCCGTGAAAGAACTAAGAATATAAAAGAAGAAAAGAGTAAAAAATCAAAAAGTCTGAGAATCAAACACACTTATCATTCAATAGACTGAATGGGCCTCTCATACTTTTAAGCCAAGCAACACAATTTGCTGAAAGAACATTAAGCAATTTAAGTTCTATTGAGTGGCATAACAAGAGTTTCATAAGTTTCTGAAGCACCTTAGCTCTATGATGCAATAACAAACTAGTTTCAACACTTTCCCGCATTCCAGAGGTGCTGCTTGTTTCTTTCTGCCGTGAACTAACCTGTAAAGCAAACAAAGGGTTACAGAGAAATTACAAACTGCCCAGCAGTGACAAAAAACACATAATTCTGATCATTCAAGGAACAGATATGTTTTGAATGTAGCACAACTGTAGAGCAATAAAAATGCAGAGCAGAATTTTCATTTTACTGCCACCAAAAAAAAAGGTCCATCATTACAATGGCCCAGGACTGGACGGTACTGCTATCAGCCAAATTCAACTAACAGATCCCACATCAGAAACTTTGGTACATAAGACTGAGATCAAGAAATTTTGAGGTAGGTAGAATATTTTCTGAACTGGAAGTAACTGTTCTACAGTATAAGTGCATTAGTCACTAAATTTCGTGAATTTTAAGAATTGAATCACCTCTAATTTCTACATTTGAGGACTATTTGGTAATTTATACCATTGATAATTGTTAATCATTCACAGCTATTAAGACTATTTGGTAATTGATACTGTTTATAACTGCTAATCATTCACAGCTATTACGACTATTTGGTAATTGATACTGTTGATAATTGTTAATCATTCACAGCTATCGAGCAAGTATTGCAATTATCATCACTACATGCAAGTAGATATAAACAAGTGATTCTTCAAAGTTCCACAATGGATAACAGAATATAAAACATACCACAGCAATAATAATAACAAGATCATCCCAGTGCTTGTCATCTACAAGTTGAACGGCGAGGCTATCACTTCCATTCTCAGCCTTTAATGATTAAAAAAAAAACTCCTTAGTAAAAGTTAGCTTTCCAATTCAAAGGCTGAAAACGTGGACCAAAACTAAATCTTACTTTGCCCATGACCCACTTCACAAATCCACCAAATAAACTGCGACAAGCACTGCCAGAACCTTGCCTAAGAAGCAAAGGGAAAAAAAAAATACTTGAATAAAATCTGCTTAAAAGAGTCAGTTTTATTCAACTCAAGTATAAATGCACATCACTCTATTATAAGCAATTCACATAAAGATGCTGCAACAGTAGTCACACACAATTATCAACATACTAGTATGTATTGTTTAGATTGTTCCAAAAAATGACACATTTTACGCAAACCATGTATTTTGTAAACAGATGACGCTACTAAAAGTCATTTCTTAGATAATTGAACATAAGCTGGATATAGCATTCCAAACCTCTATAACTAAATACCAACATAGGATATTGAATACTCTAAAAGAAAAACGGGAAGGTTGAAACCAAAAATCGCTCACTGCAAATATATAAGTTATGAGATAATACAAGTAAATAACTAGCAACTATTCCCATATTTGCCGTCAATATCATATATTTCTAAGCAAGTTTGAAACTCAATTTTCAATTAACCAAACAAACAACCTAAAATACCTGCTTAGAAAACATGGTTTGGAAAGATATAGAACCCACAAATTAGCTTTAAAAAGACATATTTACCACACAAAATTTTGTTTAGTGAAATAGGTGTGACATCCCATCAACAACACAGAAAAAGATAAGAATATGTATATAAGACCTACCGTGCAATAGCTGAAAGCTCGCTATTACTTTCTTTCGCATTCATCAGCTTTGCAAGGGAAAAAACTGCATAAGATTTGACAGTTGGATGAACTCATGCTCAAGAGTTATTTAGTCCAATACAAGATTGCAGTTTGCAATTACTTTCTAACTTTAAGACTGCATGACAATAAACAGCAACATATGATTCAAGCAGGAAATGGATTTGGCAGATTGACCAAATTTATCGATAAAATAGTGTTGTTAAATTCAAAATGCAACTATGAAATTTTGAAAACCTTCTGCAATCATTCCTATTTTGAATTATGTGCCAAAAAGAAGCCATCAAACCAAGAAAATGGCCACAGATCATATTCCCTAACACAAAACTTTTACCGGCCATGCAAATTAGAAAGTGCACAACTTCTCCAACCATACAATTTATGCATTGGACATCGTACAGGAAATCATTTAGCTTTAGCATCAAAAAAACAGATAGGTAACTTAGTTCATTTAAAAATATTATAATATTGGAACTATCACACAGACTAAAAAGATTAACACCAGGCCACATGCGTAAGAAAATCAGTAACAGGTAAGAAGACACATGAGTAGAATGTTAAATTTCAAGGTTCGCTATTTAACATTTGAAAGAGATTTTTAAAAAAATTGAGGTCATCCCTCTAAGGCATACTCCTGAGATTTCCAAGATTACCTAAGTGAATACATTTTGTATGCTATAAATGAATTAACTGATACAATTAGAATGCATATTTCTAGTGAAAAGCTATTCATCAATTTGAGTACTAATCTTTACATTCAATAAACTTTGAGGTAAAGTTCAGGCACTTTTATTCATTGAGCCAGAACTACATTTATCATTTACCACCAAAACACAGAATTGCATTTCCCACTATGAACAATACAATCTGCAGAAGTAAAATTCTCCAGAATCACGAGACCGCTCAATCACAAGTAAAATAAGAACATTTTTAATCTTGAAACAGTAGCCCAAAAGTCAGGTTTAATAACAAAAAGAATAGAACCACAAAGAATCAGTGATAAAATTTCTCCAAAAATTATCCCTACCAAGACAAGCAAAGCCAGCAGCTGAGGAAGCCAGTCCAGCTGCTGTAGGGAAGTTATTATATGAAGCAACATGTACATGTAATTTCTCCCAATCCTTCTTTGCTATCTTGATTCCCTTTTCCTTATCCTCAACCTCACAAGCCCTTGCACGGATTTCCCTCAAACAATTTTGATACCTGCCTCCAGAAAGTGAAATTTCCTACACTAACCAGCAAAGAAACCATGCAATAGATCAACAAAAAGACAACGCTTCAATATAAATATAAAATGTCACTTTTCTGAATACACGAAGTATGAGAGGTAGCATTTCAACTACCAGCATCAAATAAAGAAACTAATCTAACTATGGTAAAGTTCACCGACATGCTATCCGAGATGACAAAAAAACATTTTTGTTTCTATAGAACAGAAACAATAACACCAATATGCTCACAATCCAATCTTCCCTTGTTTCCCCAGGATAGTTAGAAAAAGATGATATGCTTTCAGTTTTTCTTCCATATGCGAACAAATTTTAACAACCCTTTCTTTTAAACTCGTCTATCCTTGATAGGGAATATTTGTTTTCAAGAAAGTGAAAACAATGCGTTCAGAGACTTTGTTATTAGCCTAGCTGACATCTAAAGTCCTTCAAGATACTTTGCAGTATCTTCTTAAAATAGTTCTCCAATTTACAGAAGCAGTTGTCCAAAGTGGCAAATATTGTAAATCTCAATTATGTCACAGCGAAATAGTCAAAATTAATTTCAGAAGAACAAAAAGTCCTTTGAGTAACCTTAGTCAAGTAAATATCCTTCCATCCAGCGATGTCACGGAAACGAAGAAAACGAACCCATAAAAGAACTTCCCCACATGACATTCAAATTCGAACTGACTCTCGGAAAAGAAAAGCATCAAATGCTTGAAATCCATTCGATCCCATCCAGCATTTCTTTCAACCCATCCCTCAATAATTAAAACCCAACAACAAAAAACAAATTTATCAGCCGAACACGAGGAAAAAAAAAAAAAACACCTACTTTTCCATTAAGCCACATGCGATCCTGGTCAAAGGAAGGACTAACAGCAACAGTAGTGGTGGTACAGAGGTGAGAGGGATCAAGAGTAACACTGATGCTATCATTGACAGGCAAAATCAGGGTCTCATCCCTCTTGCCCCAGTACTTAATCACAGCAATGTTAGTGGGGGTCTGAGCAGTGACTATCCTCACCCATGAAGAGTCTGCTGCCATTGTGAGCCAATAAAACAACAGGTACACAGATCGGAAGACAAAGGGAGCAACTAAAGAGGATAAAAATAGGAGAAGAGGGAAAGACCGGGTATGTGCTACCACTTAATGGTGGAACATGGGAGGCAAATCATAATGAATTAAATAAATCAAATACTGAATAAAAATAAAGAGGTAAAAGTTGTTGGGTGGTCTGGTGGTGGGATTTACCGGTAAGTGTGTATGTGCTTGCAAGATAACATAATATCGTTGTGTCAGAGCGAGACTGATGAATTTGGGAGAAGAAAGTGAGATGAGAGAAAGGCAAGCACTTTTATAAGACGACGAAAACGACAGCGGGGGAGTTCCGTTGTGGGGTTCGGTTTGGTCCCATTAGTCTCCAATCAAATATTTTTATTTCATTTTTTAGACTTTAGAGAGAAAAAAAAAAAGCAAGACAAGACATGTTTATTTTTGAAGTTAAAACAAAATAGGTATCATATTAAATATAATATCGTTGTGTTTGTGTTGATTTCTTTTAAAAATAAATCATTTGCTTCTCAGATTTTATAATTAAGCCCAACTTTATTTAAGTTGATTTTTTTCTTTTTAATTGCTCTTTATGTATGATTCATTAGGTTTCTAATATATTGACAATGATTATAAATTATAATTCTAATTATATAGCTCCTTGTGTTGATTTCCTTTAAATAGAAATCATTTGATCATAAAGTTTCGCAAATTTTACAATTGAGTGCAACTTCATTTAAATTGAATTTTCTCTTTTTAATGGCTCTTTATGTATGATTCATTAGGTTCTTAATATATTGACAATGATTATAAATTGCAATTCTAATTTATAATTAGAGTCAGAAAAACTAAAACTTATTTTAAGTTATCTTTGTTCTCTGATTAAATAATTTATAATCATAGATCAAGATTAAAGTCTAGTAATATATTATGATCACCTAAATATTAAGAATATTAAAGTGGTTTAACTTAACTTGTCCATGCATAGTTATGATATATAATTTAATTATTTCGTCATACAATGTTCTAATTAGACATAAAGTGTGAATATAGTGGCTTTTAATTCAATCTAGTTCGTTCTTACTAATTAGTAATTGATATTTAAAAATATATTTTTAAATCTCAATTCACTATGGACATAGAATTCTTTAAATAACTATTAATGAAGAACAGTGAAACATTCTCTCTAATTACTTTAAAATGACAAATTCTTTATTGACTTACTCAACCATCTTCATATGATTCATATTGTATTCAAATACTACCAACTGAGTTAGCATAAACAAAAATAGGTCATAAGTAGTATCAAAATACAGTACTTCCCACATGAGATACCTTGGTTATCTTAAGTCTAAAGATTAATTATATAACAATCATAATAAGGAAATCTAAAACATATAAGTAATATTCTATTTAGGATCCTCATAATCAGATTAGTTCGGTAAACTTATTCTCTAATAAGTACCTGTATGTTTATTTAAGTACCTTAATATTGTAATTTATGAGATCAATTATTTTCTTCATAAGAAAAAAATATAATGTATGCTAGTTTTACCATTTCATCAATATCACAACTTATTTGAACTATTGCAAGGAATAATTTAGGAATAATACATAAATGCCAGTTGAATATTATAATTTCAATTGCATAGTAATTATTCTAAGGATTTTATCTTTAGTATTAAAACATCATATATAATTAACATAATACATGTCTTTATTAATTAAAATAATAATCTCATACATAAAATTACAATCAATCAATTAGCTACAAGGACGTAAACTTACAAATTACACCTTCCTCAACCTCCTTGAGTTTAATGTATATGATTTCTTCTTTTGATACTAAAATAGAGGAGTATACCACTAAATATTATAAATTTTTGCAATGTAAATTGTTGGACCCCGAACCTTTTTACAAGCTAAGGCTATTAAATGAGAATTTTTGATGATTATTCATGAGTCAAGAAATTAGGAATTTATGAAATTGACAAGAAATGACAAAGGTGGTTTAGATATAAGATGGATTCTATGTGATATATTA
>JANZLC010000005.1:30884363-30894747 GCA_026413385.1 Erythroxylum gracilipes
TAATTAGGGTTACATGGAATAACCCTTCAAGGTAAGATGATCACGATTCATGTTTTAAGCAAGAGAGTTGGGTTCCGAGAACGGGATCCAACATAAATATTGACTCAATTGGGCATGGACATGTATTTTGGAGGCCCAAATTAAGCTGTGGTTACTGGTGGTTATACAAGTGTTTTTTTATTGCAGAAATGACCCTTCTTTTGGAAGGGGATGTCTATTTTATAAGGGAAACTCTGTCAAATTTTCAGTAAGCTCCTTGTAAAACTTGACATCATCATTTGTAAATAGAAAATAGAGCTCCTTAATATTGAGTCATGGTCCCATTCTCGAGGTGTTTAAAATTGATTTAGGTTTTAAATCCTAATGGTCATTCCTACTTTTTTATTTATAGATCAATCAGGAACAGAACCCTCCACTTCGAGAACTAGGTTTGGCGCGAAGGAGCGCATTCTACCTGTGAGTAAATATTTATGATTATGAATATGCAATAGAATTTCATATTCATCATGGAAATCACCATTATTATCATATGCATGCATGAAATTCATACATATGGATTGACACATGTACACATATTTTTGTTGTGCAATGTTGTGCTTGGCTTTATATATAATGATGTGGAGAATTGTTGTGGTATTAGTTACCTGGTGGGTATCACTAGGCTATGTGCACAGTGAGTCAATTAGTCGAGTATAGATTTAAGTTAGTATTGGATCTATTGATTGAGATATGACGCAGTTAGGGCGGTTCAGTCGAGCTTGCTCTCAAACGCCAATCGATATATGGTATATGAGAGGTAGCATGATTATGGAGATTCGGTCGAGTTTGCTCTCAGACGACAATCATGTCATAGTGAGGCTGTGGCAGTTCAGTTAAGTGTGGCTCTCGGACGATAGTCCACTACATTGGACCAAGTGACCCATGTGGAACAAGAGAGGCCCTATAGCTATGATATGTGGGTGAGAGGTATGTTATAGGGTAAGTTGTTACTCCTCCACTATTATTTGTGATTTGTGATTATGATGATTATGTGACATGTTATTGGTATGAGAAATGCATTCATGTTTACGAACAAAATCATTATGTTATGAAATTGCATTTATGGATGAGTGCATAACATAACCATAATATTAATTCACTCAACGAGGTCTGACTCCCCTCAACTATTTTTTAGGATCTTTTTTTCAGATCTCTTAACTGGGTACTTCATCAATCTTCTTCCTCTCTGACGATTTGGTGTATGTTTGTTAGAGACTTTTGACTCTAAAGATGCCTTAGTCTTGCATATGTCAAATTTTCCTTGTATTAACTATCTCCTTGTTGTAGCAAATTGAGGATTATATATTATTAGAATTGTTTGATTATTAAAATTATGAGTTTGATCATTTTAAAACTTTATCTTTATTATAGATATAGGAATTTGATGGTATTTTAGGCTTGCTAAGGGTTCAGTAAATCTTGAGTTTACTACTCCTTTGACACGGGTCACAGTCTAAGGTTAGGTTCGTGATAAAGTTGATATCAGAGCTCAGTTTTAAATTTGAGTTGCTAAGTTCATCATAATTGAGTCAAATTTTCCTTTGAACTACTGTCGCATTAGGATCATGTTTGTTTAAAATTGTTGTCTTTATTCGATCATTTCGTAGTACCATTATGACTTTTATTATATCTAAAGATTTTCTTATTCTTTAATCATAAGGAGGAAAAAAATTCAGCACGAACTCCTGAGGTTGAAGGAGTAGAGAACAGAAAAATCAATTCTTGAAGAGGTTATGGATTCATCGCCACCTAGGTAGGCAAGGCGTAGGAGTAGGCCAAGAGCCACTACGTGACAACCAAATTTTCAAGCTTAGGGTAAGCTAATAGTGCAGGATGTAGATGTTGCTATTGTAGGGTTACAAAATATTGTAACTGGTTTGAATTAGAACATCCCTTTAATGTAGTAGATAGCTCAAAATAGAGGCTAGGGTATGATAGATGCAGAAGCTATCTTGCATTATAACAAGATTGGTATGATTACTTTTAATGGTACAAGGGACGCCATGGAATTTCTCAATGGTATCGAGTCCAAGACTAGAATGGCCTATACAGATTCACAAAGGATTCATATTTTTGAATTAACAGTTTAGGCAGCTGCATTGGATTTGTTTATCCAAGTTATTCAATCAATTATGAGTACCTTATCTTGGGAGGAGTATAAACAAAGATTCATGAGACAATTTTGTCCACCATCATATAGAGATGCTTATAGGTGGCAATTGTTACACCTTAGGAGAGGTGATAGGTCGATTAAGGAGTATATTACTAAGTTTTATTGACTAATGAGATACATAGAGGATATGACTAATCTGAAATGGATAGTGGGACTTTACATTACTAGTTTGGGTCCAATATATGTAAGACTTCGTTCAAAAGGTTAGAATTTGGAGGGTGCTATCGATGAGGCTAGAGAGATGGAGAAGCAACACATCATGCAGGGCACCATTATTGATCCTTACCAGACTAGTGGTTTTGGGGCTGAATGTTATAGTTCTCCATTATTGATGCTACAAATAGGTGTAAGTGGAGAGCAACATGGATAGTCTCGACGAGTCATGGTTTGTGTGAGCATAAGAACAATAGGCATGGTTGTAAGGATCCAACAAGATCAACTAGATTTGGACCTAGAGCGATTAGCAGTAGCAGTTGTAGTGGGCAAAGCTTTGGATATAGTAGTTCTCACTCTGGAAGTATTGCTTGTCAGAATTGTGGCAGAGTTCATCAAGGACCTTGTCATATTCTTCCGGGTGCTTCCTTTTGATGTGGTCAAATTAGGCATTTTGCTAGAGAGTGCCCTAATTCTGGATTTCAAAGATAGTTTTCTCAAGGTTCCCATGCTAGCATGGTATAACCAGTACATCAGGTTCAACCTCAACATCAGACGGAATAAGAAAGTGAATCTCTAATTGAGGGCTAGCAAGGCCTTGGATTAGGAGGTAGGTTTGGGGGTAGATTCCAGACTAAAGGTAGGTCTGATATTAGAAATTTTAGGTAGGCTTCGACCTCTTAGTAGTCAAGAGGAGAATAGGCTCGAATGTTCACCCTCACCACACAAGATGCTCAGACCTCTAATGCAGTTTGTAGCAGGTACTGTATCAGTTTGTTATGCTAACGTTAGAGTTTTATTTTACCAAGGTGCTACCTATTTGTTTATATCCCATATGTTTATGTCAAGGATTGGTCGTCAAGCAACCAGATTAGTAACTCCGTTATCAGTAGCCACCCCTTTGGGTGAATCCCTGAATACAAATATTATTTTCCTTTCTTGTTTGGTGTCAATTGAGGGTCAAGAATTAGTGGCTAATTTAGTATGATTGGATAGAATGAATTTTGATGTGATTTTGGGTATGGATTGGCTATCACAACACTTTGTTACATTGGATTGTCGAGAGAAGTTGGTGATTTTTAAGATTCCTGATGATGTTAAATTCTAGTTTAGAGGTAATAAAGGGGAAGTTCCTCAAAACTTTATATCTGCCATTACTGCTAAAAAGATGCTTCGACGAGGTTGTCAAGGGTATTTGGCCTTAGTAAGGGATGCTTTAACAGAGATAGGTTCAGTTGATGATATCCCAATTGTATGTGAATTTCCTAATGTGTTTCCTAAAGAGTTTTCAGGTTTGCCACCAAAGAGGGAGATTATATTTTATGTTGATGTAGTATTGAGTATAACTCCTATCTTGATTCCACCTTATCGGATGGCTCCTGCAGAGTTAAAGGAGCTTAAGGAGTAATTATAAGAATTGTTAGATAGGGGGTTCATTAAACCTGTACTTCTCCATGGGGTGCACCAGTATTATTTGTAAAGAAGAAGGATGGTAGCTTCTGCCTCTGTATTAATTATAGGGAATTAAATAAAGTGATGATAAAAAATAAGTATTCATTTCCAAGAATTGATGATTTGTTTAGCCAACTTCAAGGGGTCAGATGTTCTCTAAGATTCATTTGAGGTCTGGTTATCACCAATTGAGGATTAGAGGAGAAGATATTCCAAAAACGACCTTTTGTTCTAAGTATGATCATTATGAATTTTTGGTGATGTCCATTGGGTTGCCTAATGCTCCTACAGTCTTTATGGATTTGATGAATAGGATGTTTAGATATTTTTTTAGATATGATTGTCATTGTGTTCATAGATGAAACTTTAGTATATTCTAAGAGTGAAGAAGAATGTGATGCATCTAATAATGGTTTTGCAAATATTGGGGGAGCATTAGTTGTATGCTAAATTTTATAAATGTAAATTTTGGTTAGATCATGTAGTCTTCTTGGGACACGTGGTATCTAAAGATGGCATCCAATTGGAACCTAAAAAGATTCAAGCTATCACAGAATGGAGAGGGCCTACTACTATTACTGAGGTTCGGAGTTTCTTAAGCTTAGTGGGCTATTATCGGAGATCTGTCCAAGATTTCTCTTAAATAGCTGCACCTTTGACTAATTTAACTCAGAAGAATGCTAAATTTATTTGGCTAGAGGCATATGAGGATAGTTTCTAGCAGCTTAAGGACAAGTTAACATCAACTCCAGTTTTGACCTTACCTTTAGGGTTGGATGTATTCACAGTGTATTGTGATGTTTCTGGGGTTTGTTTGGGTTGTGTGCTTATGAAACATGGATGAGTAGTGGCTTATGCCTCCTGAAAAATAAAGAAGCGTGAATAAAACTATCCTACTCATGACTTGGAAAAGGCAAATGAGGTGTTTGCACTTAAGATTTGGATACATTATCTTTATGGTGCGACTTGTGAGATCTATATTAATAATAAAAGTTTGAAATACATTTTTTAGCAAAGGGATCTAAACCTGAGACAATGAAGATGGATGGAGCTTTTGAAAGATTATGGTTTTTCTATTTTGTATCACCTAAGTAAAGCTAATGTAGTAGCTGATGTTCGAAGCAGAAAATCATCTAGTAGTCTTTCTCACATCAAATCTGTAAGGAGAACCTTAATTAAAGAGTTACACGAGTTAGTTGACCAAGGATTGCAATGGAAGATATCAATATTAGGATATTTGCTAGCATAATTTAAGTTTATATCAATTTTTTTGGAGAAAGTTAGGGTTGCTCAGTCCAAAGACCCTCAGTTATGTAAGATAGTTGAGCAGATTTAAGAGAATCAAACTAAGGATTTTATTTTGGATGGTGATGGTATTCTGAGGATGGATATTAGAGCATGTGTATCGAATGTTGATGACCTAAGAAAGGAAATTATGGAGGAGGTACATTTTGTAGCTTATAGCGTTCATCCAAGCTCTATCAAGATGTATCATGATCTCAAACGCACATATTGGTGGAGTGGAATGAAAAAGGATATTACAAAATTTGTGTCTAGGTGCCTAACATGTTAGCAAGTAAAGCTTGAGCACCAAAGACCTTCTTGATTATTACAATAACTCCCCATTCCTTAGTAAAAATGGGATATGATTATTATGGATTTTGTGACTGGATTGCCCCAGACTAATACTGGATATAATGATATATGGGTAATTGTAGGTAGACTAACAAAGTCTACAGACTTCTTACTTATCAAAAAGACTTATTCTAAATTAAAAAAGGACTTATTTTACTGATAAGTTGGCCATGTTATATGTTAATAAAATTATGTATTTGCATGGGGTACCACAATCTATAGTTTTTGATAGGGATTCCAACTTTACATCAGTTTTATTAGAGAGTTACAAAAAGCTTTAGGTATAAGATTGGACTTCAGCACTTCTTTTCATCCTCAAACAGATAGTTATTTTGAGAGAACTATTCAAACTTTAGAGAATATGCTTAGGATGTGTGTTATTGATGGTCACTGGGATTTGCATTTGTCATTGATTGAATTTGCTTATAACAATAGTTATCATGCCAATATTGAAATGACTCCTTATAAAGCTTTGTATGAAAGAAAATGCAGATCACCTCAATGTTGGGAAATTAGTGAACAAAAATTGACATTACTTGAGTTAGTACAAATCACTTCCAAACAGATCCCTATTATTCAGTAAAGATTGAAAACAACTTTTAGTAGAAAAAAGAGTTTCATGAATCTAAGGAGGAAAGATATGAGATTCTTAGTAGGTGACATGGTATTTTTGAAAATATCGCCAATGAAAGGAGTGATGAGGTTTTGTAAGAAAGGTAAACCAGCTTCAAGGTATATTGGCCCATTTGAGATTAAATCTAGAGTGGGTGAAGTGACATATAGATTGGTGTTACCGCCTAACCTGTTTAGAGTTCATCTTGTATTTCATGTGTTGACGTTGAGAAAGTATATTTCGGATCCTTCTCACATCCTTCAGCCATGTAATGTGTAGATTGATGGCGATCTGACATATTAAGAACAACATGTTGCCATAGTAGATTATCATATTTGTCAGCTAAGATAAAGAAAGATACCAATGGTGAAAGTGTTATGGAGTAATCATACGATGGTATGACTATACGTGGCAGACAGACTTGGATATGTGGAGTCAATACCCACATCTATTTCAATAGTGAGGCGAGATTAAAAATTTGAGGGAAAATTTTTTTATAAGGAGGGAGAATGTAATGATCCAAAATTTTGTTAAATTACTCATAATGGACTAATAATGAGAAAAGCTTATAAAAAGTATAAGTTGAACTTAAAAAAGCTCAAGTTCATTTCTCTCTTAAACCCTTTTCCTTATTGGTTACTATTCACTCTAAACTTCTGACACGCACACCTTCACCATCCAACAACCATTTTTGGCATGCCATTTTCGGCATGCCATTTTCATCGATCTAGGGCTCTATAGAAAGCTCTCAGGATGTTTTACGAAACCCCTAAACTTATTTCTTAAAAAATGACCTGAAATTGGAGAAATCACCATGGGAAGTTTTAGTTCATTTAGGTAAGTCATCGATCTCCTATTTTTAGTCATTTTTTGGAACAACTAAAACCACCCCAATCGGTCCATTTTACCGGTGAACAGAAATAGGTCACCTATGAGCTTTAATCTTTCGATTCTTGCAAACTGGGAGGAGTTTCGATGCAATACTAGTGTCATTGGATTTCTAGAGGTGAGCTCGTCTTTCCTAGGTGGGTGGTGAAGGTCACTGCTCCTCTGGCGTTAACACGTGTACCCCATGCTCTAATGATGGTGGTGATTTTTTGACCAGCCCAGAAATAGTCGAACATAAATTTAAAAATTCTCAAATATTATGTCGATAAATTTTCATAAAAGCAAAATATTGAAAATCTTCATATTTTATGAGATAAAAATTTTAGAAATGGTTATGTTTTATAAAAATGCACGAATTTGATTAAATTGAGTTGTTGTTGATTAGTATTGAGATTATTTGGATGTATTGAGTACAAATGAGGGTGTATGAGTAAGAAATTTGTATACTTAAATTATAATCGGATTTATTAAAATTTTTTGCAATGTACATATGGACTCAATTGGGCATGGACATGTAGTTTGGAGGCCCAATTTGAGCTGTGGTTATTGGTAGTTATAGACATGTCTTTTCATTGCAGGAATGACCCTTCTTTTGGAAGGAAGATGTTTATTTTATAGGGGAAACTTTATCGAATTTTCAATAGGCTCCTCGTAAAATGTGACATCGTCGTTTGTCAATAGAAAATAGAACCACCCCTTAATATTGAGCCATGATCCTATTCTTAAGGTGTTTAAAATTGGTTTAGGTTTTAAATCCTAATGGTCATTCCTACTTTTATTTCTATAGATTAATCAGGAGCAGAACCCTCCACTTCGAGACACTAGGTTCGGCTCGAAGGAGCGCATTCTATTTGTAAGTTAATATTTATGGTTATAAATATGTAATAGGATTTCATATTCATAATGGAAATTACCATCATTATCATATGCATGCATGACATTCATACATATGAATTGACACATGTATGCATATTTTTGTTGTGCAATTTTATGTTTGTCTTGATATGTGATAATGTGAATGATTTTTGTGGTATGAATTACCCGATGGGTGTCAGTTGTCTGTGTGCATAATGAGTCAATTAGTCAGGTATAGATTTGGGTTAGTATTGGATCTATTGATTGAGATATGACGCAGTTGGGGCGGTTCAGTTGAGCTTGCTCTTGAACACCAAGCGATATATGGTACATGAGAGGTAACGTGATTGTGGCGGTTCGGTCGAGCTTGCTCTCGGACAGCAATCATATTGCAAAGAGGCTATGATGGTTTAGTTGAGTGTGGCTCTTGGATGGTAGTCCACTACATTAAACCAAGTGACCCGTGTGGAACAAGAGAGCCCCTATGGGTATGATATGTGGGTAAGAGATATATTATAGGGTTAGTCATCAGTCCTCCACTATTATTTGTGATTTGTGATTGTAATGATTATGTGACATGATATTGGTATGGGAAATACATTCATGTTTATGAAAAAAATCATTATGTTATGAAATTGCATTTATGGATGTAATACATTATAAATATATACATATATTTGTATCATTTGAAATACTTAGGAGTGCATAACATAACTATAGTATTAATTCACTCAGCGAGATTTGACTCACCCCAACTATGTTTCAGGATTTTCTTTTCAGATCTCTTTTAACGGGTACTTCATCGATCTTCTTCCTCTCTGACGATTTTATGTATATTTGTTAGTGAGTTTTGAATATAGAGTCGCAATAGTCTTGTATATGTCAGATTTTTCCTTGTATTAACTACCTCAATATTGTAGCAAATTGAGGATTGTATATTGTTAGAACTGTTTGATTATTACAATTATGAGTTTGTTATTTTAAAATTTTATCTTTATTATAGATGTAGGGATTTGATGGTATTTTAGGCTTGCTAAGGGTTCAGTAAACCTCGAGTTCACTGCTCCTTTGGCACAGATCACGGTCTAAGGTTAGGGTCATGACAATTAGTACCATCAGAAAATGATTGCTCACAAATCT
This sequence comes from Erythroxylum gracilipes, assembly GCA_026413385.1. Lineage (NCBI taxonomy): Eukaryota > Viridiplantae > Streptophyta > Magnoliopsida > Malpighiales > Erythroxylaceae > Erythroxylum > Erythroxylum gracilipes. The sequence continues at coordinate 30,893,312 of JANZLC010000005.1, forward strand.
TTCGTCCCTTTTGACTAAAAGAAAATCCTATGTTTTCATGACTTTTTTCCTAATAATATAAGATATGTAATGAAACCTAGGTTTTAATACCATTTGTTAACCTTAAAGTACCTAAAAAGTAGTGTTAATTGGGTTATTCAATCTAAAAAACACAATAGAAATTTGTGAAACACCTTGTATGGAAATATAATAACACTTTTTAGTAATGAAATAAGCACATATATTACTATAAAAAATCACTTGGGATTTGGTATCTTTCATTATCAAACTAAGGCGAATGTAAAGGTAACAAAGAAGTATTCTTAGTCTTTTCGAGTTTGATGCATTGTAGTCTTAGCTGTCGACTAATATATTAAAGCAACAATCATATAGAACAAGATATGTACAAAAAAAAAAAAAAATCAATTACGTGAAAGCAATATAAACAGTTAAAGAGATAAAAGGGAGAAATTAACACCTATGGTTTGATCCTCCTTGGCCTACTTTTACTCCCTAATAATCTCAATAATTTCAAATCCATTATTACTCTTTTTAGTGGGTGGAGAGTAAACTACTACAACTCATATTTTTTAAAGCTTAAGATAAACCTTACATGTTTCTGTCTCTCACAGTCATAAGCCTTGTAATCTCACAAGCTATTTCAAAAGTTACCCGACTCCGAATGTATCAAAACTTTCTCTCAATATAATATAATAACTTAATTGCAACTTAAAACTTTTATCCTTGTTTAAAACCTTCTTACATGGTTTTTCGACATTTAGCTTTCGTGAATATTATTCTCTTCTTTATTAGGTAAAATATGACTATATGGGAAAATTTTAGAAAGTCTCGGTTCTATCAACCTATCTAGTTCGATTGAGATAACTATTGTTCGTATGTCTCTATTAAGAATGTGTCTTCTATAATTTTTTATCCCTTTATCATAGCTTTCTAACACTTTTTGAATCGCCACAATTTGACATATGTAGAGAAATTTATGATCAAAAGTCTCTAGCGACATCACTTTCCAGCATTACCTTCCTGATTTGTTTTAAGACCTTTGAGCAACAATTTAATCACTTCAAGTAACTTGAAACCAAAGCTTGAATCGCCTCTGGGACATCACTAAAGATGAACATCCAACTTTTGAAATGTCTCTTTCAAGACTTTTTCATTCAACCCATGCTTTCAGTAACAATTATGAAAAAATTCACAAGCCTTATCTAAGAGCATTGTTTTTAAATGTTACCTATTATCACTTAGACAAATTCATTTTTACTTCAGTATTTTTTATTAGTTTGAACCCTTTTGGTCAAATAAATTATAAAAGGTAATATGTTTTTTGTAAGGAAATATTTTCTCTTTTATATCTATTTTTTATCATTTGTGTTTTTTATTAAAAAGAAAATAAAAGATAAATGTGTGATGATGCTTGATACCAAAAATATATTTCATCT
>JANZLC010000005.1:30896055-30922184 GCA_026413385.1 Erythroxylum gracilipes
CCGAGTAGCTCCAACTCCCACACTGCCGCTGGAAGCGAGGCGTCCGTAATTGATCCGATCAGAGAGCTATGCCCAGGAGGCTAGAGGATCATCAATAGAAAATGCCTATTTCACCTCCTTTACGATGACTCGAACTCAAGACTTCCCCTAGAGGAGAGTCTTAAGGGAGGGGTCTGGACCATTTGATCCACCCCTCGTTGTCCACTTTACTGTTTATTGTCTTCGTGAAGAGTGACACTACTTGTGTTTTGATAAGATTTCCAAACTAAGGGCATCTTTAACTATTCTACTAAAAATATTTTAATAATCCTTTTGTATTAAATTTAGTGTTATTTCAATTACTCAACACCAAATTAATAATTAAGTATTTTCAAAAAATATTTCACAATAATTTAGATATTAATTAAATTAATTTATATTTATACAATGATTTGTATTTATTTATAAAATACAATAAAATAAAATAATTATTTTTAATTAATTAATAAAATCTTTATATTAAATTAATATTATTTAACATATATAATTAATATTATTGTAACAACAAATTAATAACATATACAAATATAATATTTTTATTGCACATTTAACCTCTAATCTTCTAAATTACCATATCGTTCCTACAAATTTTTAATTAGTACATTACTAAGCCATAATGAGATTCTTTATCTTTAATTTGCTTATGTTTAGCAATGAATTTTTTAAATATAATTATAGCGTCTCAATTAAATTTTTGTTAATAAATAAAATCAACATTAGCGCAAAAAACAAATAAAGGCAGGGAAGGCAAAAAAAATAACCCAAGCCAACAGGCTTACCCCGTACACCCGGAACCTAATAGCCTTTCCCCCTCAACAATAACAGAAGTCGAACAATCTGAATTTAAAATGAAGACTAAACAAGAAGGACGATCAGTCCAGTAATGTGGGTTTGCATGTAATAAGGCTACCCTGGCTAAAATATGAGCCGCCTTATTGGCAATCTTACGCGTCCATTGAAAGGACAAGTGAAGGAAATGTCGCTTGACTGATAAACAATCAAGGGTCAAAATTCCAATCGCAGACCAATTTGGAGAAATAGCTAATATTGATTGGAGAGCTGCTAAACAATCCGACTCCACAATAACCTTGGCAAGCTGTTGGTCTTTTAGCTAAGAAAGAGCTTCCCTTATAGACATAATTTCGGCAAGAACTGGGTCAAACAGGGCAGGGAAAAACCTGAAATAGCAGTCACAAGCCTACCTCGTGCATCCTTAAGAACTGTAGCAAAATCTTTCGTCTGAACATCCTTTGGAGAAACAATGAACTCGCTGTCTTCTTTCTCCCGAATAGAGAGCTTTTACAACCCTGAATCCATGAAGCTAAAACAAAAATCTAAGAGACCAACGTAGAAATAATACCTAAACCTCACTTTGCACATAAACGGCAAGACCAACACTTGCACTCGTAGAGAGAGAGAGAGAGGCAAGACCTATGCTTTTTTCTTTGTGTGAAGATGGGTAGTTAACGCCCTTGACTACAACACAAGTGATGGTAAGATGCGGTGGAGACCAATGGGTAGTGTTCTAGAATTAGCCGACGGCGGCATTAGGGAGAGAAGAAGGCGGCGCGGAAAACCTAGTTTGGAGAAAACAATCACAACTACGTGATAAGTGATGTTAGATTAAAATTTTTGTTATGTAGCTACCACACCTTGTATCCATGTCATGTATGAATTTTATTATTTAATAAATTAAAAATATCAAATATATTTAAAATAAATATACGAAGGAGTGTATAATTATTTTATTATTTTAGATATTTTTAATTTATTAAATAACAAAATTCATAGGGGGTACAAATACAATACATAGCAGACACATGACTAAATTATTAATCTAACGTGGCACATAATATCATCCACATTAACAGAAAACTTAATGTTAAGTTACTTTTGTAAAAATTAATTTTGTAAAGTTCAACTCAGTATTACAAAATTAAGTAAAATTTGAAATTCTTTTTACAATTAACTCTTATATATGCACATAATTTTACATTATACATTGCTATTAATAAAATAAAATTTGTTTCATACATTAAATTTTATATGTTTTTTTTCATCCATCCATTTAAATTTTTTAATTGTATATCATTAATTGCAATAAATATAAAATACCAAATATACATAAATAAAGGTGAAACGTTTTCCTTATTTTTATGAAAAAAGTTAAAATTTTTGAACTTGAAGAAAAATTAAAAACCCTAATTCACCGTCAAAAGAAAGTTCTAAATTATGTAATGAGACCCAAACAAGATTTTGGTCATTGTAACTTGTATTAAGATGGGTTTAATTATTATCAATTGTATGCACTATTTTTTCTATGCTAGCTTTGAAGGTACCAAAAATCACAAATTTATTTGATGTCCTAACTTCCCTTGTTTTTGATATTATAATAGTGTAAACCATCACTTATAGTGGGTTAATTCAACTTTGTAGTTTAATTCAATAAAAAACGAACTGAAAATTTGGCTGGTTAATTATTTTTAGTTATTTTCTAATATATTGTTATGTAAGCTTGATTTTAATTCAATTTCATTCCTTATCTCACTCGAATTCTCAAAATTTTGCACAAAATCATACCAACATATCTTTGGTGGATAAACCAGGCAATCTACCAAGATTATCTTTATAGTAGAATGTTAATAAGAAAAGTATTTGATAAATACTCTCAATGGATACCTTTAATTGTTTGTAAATGAAAGGAGAGCTTTTATATCATTGTCAATGCACTTAAAAGTATATGACTTCACTTACGGGTTGTGGCTCAGTTGGCTGCGCAGGCTGGGCATGTGGGAAGAGCTCTTGGATTCGATCCCCACTAAACACACCTGCAGTGCAGGGGCGAGGAGCCTTAACTGTGACGAAGCCCCAACCCGAATTAGTCGACCCATTGGGTTTGGATACCTGTGATGTAAACCTAAAAAAAGTATGTGACTTCAAGTTGACAGTCCATTGTTATACATATCATGGTGTCAACAAAAGTACTATATAATAATATCAATATAAAAGATTTCTTGATAAAAAAATTTTAATGGATACTTTTGAATGTCGAATACTAAATTCTTTTATATTATTGAATGCCCAAAATTATATAACTTTATATTAAAGTTTCATCTATGTGGCACAATTCAAATAGAAAAAAATCTTTAATGAATAGGGGATATCTTTAGGTATTTAATGATAAGTGAACGACTTCTACGTATTAAATATGTTCATAAATTATGTGATTATGTAGTCATACCATTAATTATATGTCACACGAGTTATATATATAAAGGCATTTATAGAAAAAGAATCTTTATGGAACATTCTTGTAGACACTACAAAATGTCAATTAGTATGCAAATAACTTTTATATATATTCCTAAAGTTAGATGATTTTATGTTGATATGTCATTACTAGATACATAAGGTTATGCCCAAAAACATGTTTGTTGTGGAGTTTTAATAGGAAAGTATTGACAGATATTATCCATAGATATTTTTACCTCTATTAATAAAATTTTTATCTGATTGAACATGCACATCAAACTATGTAATTTTATGACTATTAATTGGTACATTAAGGTGTCTACTAAAAATTTTTACATGGTAGATTTGTGTTAGTTTAAACTATACAGCTAATAAGTTGGTTGTAGTTAAGTGGGAAAATAATTTAAAGGCATTCTTTATCTTGTACATATTTAGATATATATAATAAAGTCCATGAAATAATTATACATTGCAAATAAAATTATGATGAAATTATAATTATGAGATTCATATTACATTTATGTATTGTCCCTAAATTGTTCTTAGTCATTATTCTATTAAGACTAAACATTAATAGATCATAAAAAAGATTAGTACACGTTATGTTTTTCTTTATGAAGGAAGTAGTAGATCGCATAAGCTAAAGTATAGAGATACTTAAACAAGTTAACTGAACTGACCTCATATGAGAAATCCATTTTGAACATTACTTATGTCTATGGTAATTTTTATTGTAATGATTGTGTAAGTAATCCTTTGACTTGAGATCTCCAAAGTTATCTTGTATAGGGATTAGTATTTTTGATACTACTTATGAACTATTATTACCATAGGTAGTTAAGTTGGTAATCATTGGATGTAGCACGAATTATACGGAGGTAGTTGAGTGATTAAGGTAAGATTCATCACCCTAAAGTAATTAGGAAGAATGTAATTTTATTCTCAATTATTATTGATCCAAAAAATCATTCGCTAGAGTGGAATGATGTTTTATAAATATTTTACAAATATCATCAATTGAATTAATAGCTAATGGTGGAGAACTAATATGATTGGGCACAAAAATATAGTGGATATTAATTCCCTGCTCTATATCTAATGGGAACATTATATGATGAAATGAATAAAATATACGAAAAAAATCATGCATGAAAAGTCAAAACTACTTTGACATTCTTAAATATTTGGGTGGTCATGATGTGTTGCTAGACACTAATCTTGATATATGGATACAAATTGCTTAATTAGATAATTAAAGATAAATTAAAGAAGTCATGATAGCTCAAGGTTTATTTTTAACGATTTTGATGATAACTTTATAATATTCAAAATTTAAATTGGATGTATTTCCTTGTGTAGGCAATGATATAATTCTTAAAAGAAAATAAAATCATAGGATAATTGATTCCTTTCTTGCGGCAACCTTCTTTATGAACTTACCTAATTATAAATGGTTCTATAACATCCAGAAGGATCTTAAATAATTAGCTCTGGAAGTTTTGACAGAACTTTTATCTTAACGTCTGAATATCAAAGATTTTAGCAGAGATGATATCAAAAATTCATTAGATACAAAGTCAACTCATAATAGAAATCAAGCAATAGATAGTTGAAGAAAATGTCTACTTAAGGAAGAGCCACTACATTTGCGAAATACACAAATTTTCGAAATACTTCAGCAACATCAACATTGTTAAAAGTTATATCAAATTACTTGTGCCTTAGAAAGTGAAATCACTCTATCAAGAGAGAGATTGTTATTCTTTGAGAGCTTACATTAAGATTACTTTATATTTATTTTTGAGAGCTTGTAGAGGCTTGTTAAACACTTCGATTGTGAAGGTCGGAGAACCTTAAAAAATATGTACTTGTGAGCTTGGAGAGGCTCATCAAATTTAATACTTGGATTCTTATAGTGAAATACTCAAGTTAGATACTTGGAGACTAGACGTAGGCTTTGTTATTAGCTGAGCCAATATAAATCTACTGTGTCATTCTTTCTCTCTTCCTAACTTTTAAATTTTAGGATTATAAATTTGTGTTTTCAAGAGGCTCCTTTGATTTTATAATAGGCTTGTTCTGTTTTTATATCGCAAGATTTCCCTTTCGTTTTAAGCATTAACAAGATATTATTGATTAACAAGCTCCTTTATTTTTAACCATTAGCAGGCTCCTATCAATTAATAGGCTTCTTTGCTTTTACGCGTTAGCAAACTCCTTTCAATTAACAGGCTCCTTTTGTTTTTAAACAACTAATAGGATCCTTTCATTTTCAACATGAGCAGTATCTTTCTATCTATAGACTTATTTTTTTAGCAAGATATTATCATTTGAAAGTCCCTTGCAATTTTTTTTACACAAAATTCACCCCCCTCTTGTGTGTGTTTGCTTTATCATTTGGTATCATTAAGAGGTTTCACATTTATTATGTTTTACAGCATGTGATAGATCATGACAAACAATTTGAGAAGCCTTGAAGGACAATTTATCTCAAAGCCTCCCTATTTCAATATAAACAATTATTCCTATTAGAAAGAGAGAATGACTATTTATCTTCAATCTGTAGATATCAAAATCTGGAAAGCTACTCTATTTATCTTCAATCTGTAGATATCAAAATATGGCAAGCTATTAAAGTTGGAACCACACCTTCTACTACTGATGACGTAGAAGTGTGGATTGATACTGATAAAAGAAAGTCACAGCTGAATGCCAAAACAAGACATTATCTAATCTGTGTATGACCAAAAATAGAGTACAAAAAGATACCTTACTGTTCTACAGCAAAGGAAATATGGAACAAACTACAAGTCACCTCTCAAGGAACGAACGAGGTAAAGAAACATAGAATAAGTCTTTTAGTGCATCAATACGAAACTATTTGCATGAAACAGGGAGAGACAATAAATGAATTCTTCAGAAGTTTCAACAACGTCATCACTGCCTTGAAGAACTTGGGTAAGATATATCCCAATGATGAGCTTGTGACAAAGATTCTAAGATCACTACTAAAGTAATGGAGACCTAAGGTGACAACTCTAGAGGTTGTAAAGGATCTCAACATTATCTCGCTCGACTAGTTAAGAGGAAACTTAATGATCCATGAAACTGAACTTAAGCGAGATGAAAGATTCTCATACAAAAGAGGAATGACACTAAAATAGCTGATGAATCAAATCCATCAAACGGAGATGAAAGTGACACTAAATTGCAAATAGATGGAGATGAAGAATTCAATTTCATGGTTAGAAATTATACTTGCTTCTACAAAAAGAAGCTCATGAAGAAAAGAGAAGGAAATAAGAGAAATGGAAACAACAGGTTCCTATCAAAAGGGAGAAGTGGTAATAACAATACAAAAAACAATCAAATCATATATTATCACTGCAAGAAGCCTGGACACACAAGACCAGAATGTCCTCTTCTTCAAAAGGACAAATTAGAAAATAGAAAACCTAAAAAGCAAGCTTTGACTATAGCTTGGTTAGATGAGGACTTTGAAAGCTTTGAAGAAGAAGAGCCTGAAGAAGTTAGCAACGTTTACTTTATGACCGAATCAGGAGATGATGAGGTATATTATTTTGACTTTGATTTTGAAATTGATGAATTAATAGATGCTTCAGAACAGAGACAAGATAAAATCAATGAATAGTTAATAGCTATTGTTCGAGACACATGATAAGTGAAATATTATATTTCAACTATATTGAAAGGAAAGACGGAGAAAAATATAAAATGAAAAAAGATACTACATTACATCAATTTAGAGCGATCATGAAGAAGAATTTGATAGTAGAAAATTTGAAGATTTCTGTAATGAAAATGGGATATCTTATAATTTTTCATACCTAAGGACTCCTCAGCAAAGTGGAGTTATCGAGAGAAAGAACAAGACTCTCGTTGATATGGCTATGACAATGTTGTGTGAAAGTAGTCTACCTTATGGTTACTAGGCAGAAGTTGTATCTACTGCCTGTTACATACTTAACAGATGTCTTATAAGACCTATTCTAAAAAAGACCCCTTATCAGTTGTAGAAAGGAAGAAAACTTTTGGTTGCAAGTGTTTCATATTAAATAATGGAAAGGACAATCTTGGAAAATTTGATGCGAGATCAGATGCTGCTAGTAAAGGATTCAAAGTTTATAATAAAAGAACAAAGAGGATAAAAGAATTAATATATGTGGTATTTGACGAAGCACTACCCTCAATAACAACAGCTGAATTTAGATGATGAAAAGCATCCTTCAACTCATAAAAATACGTCACAGACTCAAACTACACCTATAGTATCTTCAAAATTACAAGATCAAGAAGGTCCTTCTGAAGCTAGGATGGAGCACGCTCCTTCATCCTAGCAGGAGCCTATGCAACGAAGAACACCAAAAGAATGGAGAAGTCAAGATACACATCAATACCTTCAGGGAGACCCTTCTGTAAGTCTAAGAACCATGTCATACTTAAAAAACAAATATGTTGCCTTCATTACAATTAGAATTAAAGACAACTGAAGAGGCTCATTCTGATGAAGATTGGTTTTCAGCTATAAAAGACAAACTGAATCATTTTGATAAAAACAAAGTTTGCAATCTAGTACCTTGTCTGCAAAACAAGTCAATCATTGGAATTCATTGAGTATTTCGAAACAAACTTGACGAAAATGGTAAGGCTGTAAGAAACAAAGCTAGAATTGTAGCTTAAGGTTATAATCAACTGGAAGGTATTGATTTTGATGAAACTTATGCACATGATGCTAGACTGGAATCGATAAAAATTTCACTTGCCATTGCATGTTATAGAAACTTCAAATTATTCCAAATGGATGTCAAAAGTGCCTTGTTAAATGTATATATTAACAAAGAAGTGTTTATTAAGCAACCTCCAGGCTTTGAAGATGAAAACTATCCTGATTACGTGATGAAGTTAACTAAACATCTATATGGTCTAAAGCAGGCTCCTCGAGCATGGTACGGGAGATTAAGTAATTATCTGCTCGAGAATAACTTTGAAAGATGAAAGGTAGATAAAATGTTATTTATTAAGAAAAAAGAGAATGACTTACTCATAGTGAAAATAAATGTTGATTACATAATATTTGGTGTTACTAATCAATCTTTCTATGAAGAATTCTCAGAATTAATGCAAGAGGAGTTTGAAATGAGTATGATGTGAGAACTATCCTTCTTTCTCGGATTACAAATAAAAAAATAAAAAGGGATCTTTATTAGCCAAGACAAATACACAATGAAACTCATCAAGAAGTACCATTTTGAGAATGCCAAACCAATGGGTACTCCTATGTATACTGTAACTAACCTTGATAAGGAAGAAGAAGGCAAGGCTACGAATAAGACAAAGTTCAGAAGAATGATTGGGTCACTAATAAATCTTACAAGCTCAAGACCAGATATTATGCTTAGTGTATGTCTTTACGCACGCTTTCAATCAATCCAAAAGAAAGCCACCTTCAAGCAGCCAAGAGGATCTTTCGATATCTTTATGGAACTATGGATTTCATATTATGGTATCCAAAAATTGATTTATTTATAGTTGGCTATTGTGATGCAAATTATGCAGGTGATAAAGTTGATCGAAAAAGCACAAGTGGTCGTTGTCAATTTCTTGAAGGATGTATAGTTTCCTAGTCTTGCAAGAAACAAAATTGCACAGTGCTTTCAATAACTGAAGCGGAATATATAGCAGCTGCCAGCTATTATGCTTAAACTTATGGATGAAGCATCAACTCCAGGATTTCTCTCTAAACTTTAATCATATTCCTATATTATGTGATAATACTAGGGTAATTAATCTTTCTAAACATCTTATTCATCACTCTAGGACTAAGAATATAGAAATCAAATATCATTTTCTTAGAGATTATGTTTTAGAAGAAACCATTGATCCTTTGCATGTTAATACTAAAAATCAAGTAGTTGATATCTTTACTAAGCCACTCTCTGAATATAACTTTTACGTTTTAAGAAAAGAGCTTGGTATGTGCAGATTATCTGATATTAATTCTGTTTGACTTTTCTATGCTACTTCTCTTTGCAGACATTAGCAGGCTCCTTCTAATCTATTTTTTTAGAAGCCTCCTCTTATTTTAGAAGGCTTCTATCAGTTTAGAGGCCTCTTCTTAGTTTAGTAGACTCCTTCTAGTTTCCTTCTTAGCTTGTATACTTCGAATTTTTTTAAACTTTAACTAACTTTGTTACTATTTTTACTTAGATTTTTCTTACATGTTCATGATATTTCTTACTGCTTAATTTCATTCCCTCCTTTTTTTTATAATGACAAAGGGGGAGAATAGTTAAAGATATACTTTGCATCTGTGATATATTTTCAATATTGCCTTGATAATATATTTGTTTTTGATTATATATATATATGTGTGTGATATATTCAACCGTGATATATTCTGCTAATTGTTTTTCGAAATTTTGTTGAACTTGTGAAGTTTAATTCTGTGATATACAAACGATAGGCTCCTTTCTTTAAAAGTCAGGCTCCTTTTAATTATAACTATGAGTAAGAACATATAAAGTTTACAGGTAACTTTCGAAATCCTATTTAATTATTTGAATTTTGAAAATATATTTATTATTGTTTGCCATCATCAAAAAGGAGGAGATTGTTAGCTCAAGGTTTATTTTTTAATGATTTTGATGATAGCTTTATAATATTTCAAAATTTAAATTGGATTTATTTCCTTGTATAAGCAACAATATAATTTTTAAAAGGAAATAAAATCATAGGATAATTGCTTCTTCTTTTTTTGCAGGAATCTTCTTTATGAACTTACCTAATTAGAAATGGTTCCATAACATCTGAAAGGACCATACTAATTCGAACAATTTGCTTTGGAAGTTTTGATAGAACTTTTATTTTAATGTCTGAATATCAAAGATTTCAACAAAGATGATATTGAAGATTCTTTAGATACAAAGTCAGCTTAGAATAGAAATGAAGCACAACTAGTTGGAGAAAATGTTTACTTAAGGAAGAGCCACTGCATTTGCGAAATACACAGATTTTTGAAATACTTTAGTAGCGTCAACATTCTTAAAGGTTATATCAAACTCCTACCTTAGATAGTGAAAACACTTTATCGAAAGAGAAATTGTTATTCTTTGAGAGCTTACATTGAGCTTACTTTATATTTATTTTTGAAAGCTTGTAGAGGCTTGTTAAGCACTGCAAGTGTGAAGGTTGAAGAACTTTAAAAAATATGTACTTGTGAGCTTGGAGAGGCTCGTCAAATTTAATACTTGGATTCTTATAGTGAAATACTCAAGTTGAATACTTGGAGACTGGACGTAGGTTTCGTCATTAGTCGAACTAGTATAAATCGACTGTGTCATTCTTTCTCTCTTCTTAACTTTTAAATTTATGCATTATACGTTTGTGTTTTCAAAAGGTTCTTTCGTTTTACAATAGGCTCCTTCTGTTTTTATATCGCAAGAGGACCCTTTGGTTTTGAGCATTAATAAGCTCTTTTTTTTAAGCACCAGCAAGTTCCTATCAATTAACATACTCATTTCCTTTTGAGCGCTAGAAGGCTCCTTTCAATTGACTGTTTCCTTTCTTTTTTAGACAATTAATAGGATCCTTTTATTTTCAACGTTAACATGATCTTTTCGAAAGTTGATAGGACCCTTCCATCTATAGTCTTATTTTATTTAGCATGATATTATCATTTGAAAGTACTTTGCAATTTTTCGAACACATAATTCACCCCCTCGTACATGTGTTTGCTTTATAAAACTTAATTTAATTAATCCTAAATATGATTTGGGGTTATAATTTATATCCAATTCCAACATATTTAAGATCCTCATGGGTCTCACATAAAGAACGGGTTGAAGAGAGCAAAGATATTTTAATCAAAGTTGGATTTGATTGTGAAGTTTGAAAATTTTGATGATTAAATACGAACTATTTAATAAATAAGGATCAATATAAGACATAGGATCTTATTTGGACATAATTAGAGATGACAATAGGGCTTTGGCCTAGCCTGGCCTGATACAAGATTAATGGGTCAACCTCGGTTTGATCAAGCTTAAGGTCGGGTTAAGTTGTTTTGACATTTTAATTTTAAAAAATAATTTGGGTCAGGCTTAGTGGAGCCCAAGCCTGGCCCCATCCATTGTCATCTTTAGGCATAATTAGTATTTAATTAGAGTTATTTCTAGCTAAAATTAAAATTAAAATTAAAATTAATTTTAATTAAATTACTAAAATATCCAAAATTTATTATAAATAAGCTTAAGCTCAAACTTGCACTTATTGCATAACTCTCTCTATAACAATTGCAGAATTCTCTCAACTTATTTTATGAATATCGTTAGATGCTAAACATTTATGTAACTACGGTGGTTAAGATAAGCTAGTTTCAAAAATAGTTCGAGAAACACAACAAGATTATGATCAAAATTCGGAATAAGATATGAATAAAATTTATGTTTTATTATTATTTACCTGTTAATTATTTTACAGAACTAAGTGATCTTGACCAAGAAATCAAAATATGGATAAGATTTCATCTCGATTTTTCAACAATTTGAAATAGAAAAAGATATTGTGGACATTTTCGGTGGATATTATTAAGTGTTCATTTTGAACTCCAGGTTGGAAACGAACAATGCAAAGCTCATAGCTTGAGAGTAACAATTTTGTTGGACAAATTAACATCTACCAAAATTCCTTGCAAGAACAAATTCCATTCTTGATATGGTGAAAACGATTCACATCTCTCACGATGATTGCCCTGCCTGTAATTCTTGAAGCAAGCTTCATAAATGAATGGCAATCCCCACAGATTCTCAGATTTTTCATTATCCTGATTGGAGCTGTGACAGGTAAGCACATTAGGCCAAAAGTGAAAGCCAGCTTCTCGCTGTGATGTCTCAAAAGCTCCTGCTTTTTGTTATCTTCCACATCATGAAGGTCATATTCAGCTTGAGACTTATAGCCTAGTTTCTTCATCTCTTCAAACAAATTATCCAATTCTATATATATATCATTGATTCTAGGATGTTTCCTCTCACCAACTACAAATGTATGAACTCTGTTTTTAATCTCAATCCAACTCTTACCCGTCTCCTTCTTCACCTCATTTTCTTTGAGAAACTTCCTTGCGTTTGCAACTTCCCCCCATCTTTTATGGGCAGCATAAACGTTTGAAAGCAAAATATAGTTTCCTGCGTTATCAGGTTCCATTCGAAACAGGTTTTTGGCGGCAATCTCAGCTAACTCTACACTCCCATGACTCCTGCAAGAGGCCAAAAGCGAACCCCATATAGGAGGTGTTGCATCAAATGGCATTTCCTTAATCAACTTATAAGCCTCATGGATTAGTCCTGCTCTCCCAAGAATATCCACCATGCAGGAATAATGAGTGATTTTTGGTGAGACATTGTGCTCTCCTGTCATAAGGTCGAAATATTTTCGACCCTTGTCGACCAGACCCATATGACTGCAAGCTGATAATATCGAAACATAGGTCACTTTATCCGGGAGAATGCCCCCCTGTTGCATTTTCTCGAATAAAATCATGACCTCGAAGGAGCAACAATGTTTTGCAAATCCAGAAATCATAGCATTCCATACAACAATATTCTTCCCTTCTATATCCGAAAACACAGTATAGGCCTCTTTGACGCTACCACATTTTGCATACACGTCTATGAGAGAGGAAGTAACAAAACTATTTAAACCAAATCCAGTCTTGAAAATCACAGCATGCACCTGTTTCCCCTCTATCAAAGCTGCCAAGGCAGCACAAGCACAAATGACGGAGGATAGAGTAAACTGGTTATTTTCCAGACCCTCCTTTTGTCCTTTGGTATAAAGAACAAGAGCCTCTTCATAAAGCTCATTTTGGACATAACCAGACACCATTGAACTCCACATAACAGGATTCCTCTCTGGCATGTCTTCAAAAACGCGACTTGCATCCTGTATCAAACTGCATTTGGCATAAACATCAAGCAATGCAGTACCCATAAATACATTCGTATCCATGGAAGCCTTAATAGCAAATGCATGCAATTGCTTACTTTCAGAGATATCACCGTTTGCTGCACAAGCGCAAAGCACACTTGAAAGGGTGAATTCGCTGTATTTGATTCCAGACCTCTGCACTTCCAGGAAAAGCTGAACAGCCTTTTGCTTCTCCCCATGCTGATTATAAGCAGCAATCATAATATTCCACGATACTAAACTTCTAACGGGCATTGCGTCAAACACTTTGCGAGCAGAGTCTAATAACCCACATTTGGAGTACATATTAATGACCATGTTGCACGTAATATTGTCAACGTGAATACCCATGCGTAAAACTCGTGCATGGCATGCCGTTCCACACAAGGGTTCTCTTTTCTTTGCAGACATCTGTAAGAGGGAATGCCAATTTGATAGGTTGACGGCATCTTCGTCTCTCCACACGAGCCCCTTTTGCGTGGGTACCACGATGAATGTGCTAACACCAGCTATTTGCTTGTAAGTGAAAACAAAGGGGCGATTAAGTGTCTTGTAGTACCAGATCAAGGGTTTCATATAATTACTTATGGACAAGGTTGTTTCTTTTGTTGTCTTTCACATGAAAGTTAATGAACTTTTACGCTCTGTGTCCTTCATTTATATGACAATGTTGTTTCTTCTGTACTGAAGCATGTAGACGGTCGAATTTCACTTAAAGGGCTAAAATATTTCTTCCTTCTGTAAAGTTGAATGTATATTTAATCCAGATAATAAGACAATAAAAAAACGGGATCTTTAATAATTGTTTTAAAGGCTCAAACGTAAGTTTAAACTTGTCCCTCATCATTTGCCCTTCTATGGCACATCATACAATGGATGCTGGAATTCATCAATGCTCCGGTCCATCTTGATTCTTGAGTTTCTGTAAGTTCGTCCCTCTCAGCTTCAAGTTCAGCTATCTTTTCATCCAAATTGGTTTAAGATGGTCATCAGCCTTCACATTTTTTAACTTGTTTAGTCTGGAGACTTTTCAATCTTACTGTTAGTTTCTCCGATCCTCATTGACCTCATCAATGGCATCATCAAACCTGATAAGGGAAAGGTCGTGGCTTAGGTGCATAAGGTCTTTTTTGCTTTGCGGATCAGTTTCATCATGCTATAAAGGAGACGGAGGAATCACCTGGAAAAGCCTAAGCATGGTTGACACGATAAAGGAACTAATGATGTAAACTTGATTCAAATAGACTATCATGGGATTAACAACCTTTATTCCAATCACGTAGCTTGTTGACGAATTGGTTAACCTTACTTTTAAATGATAATTACGTTAGTTTATAATCTGCAACCAATTTTTTAGTTATATTTTTGTAGCATAATAATTAAAAAATATTCATTATTTTATACGTATACAAATAAAATTGTGATGAAGTCGTAATTATAAGATTCATATTATATTTATGTATTATCCATAATTGATCATAGTTATTATTTCCAATTAATATTGATTCAAAAAAATTATCAAAATGGAATAAGAATTTATAAAATAATTTACAAATGTCGATAATTAAACCAATTTTTAATGATGAAATACTGATATGATTATACTCAAATAGAGTAGACATTAATTATATGTTCTATATCTAATCAGAACATCATATAATGAAAGTATTAAATTATACAAAAAAATCATGGATGGAAATGTTAATCAAAATTATTTTAATATTCTTAAATATTTGGGTGGCTATGGTGAATTGTTCGATGTCAATCTTAATATATAGATACAAATTATTTAATTAAGGAATTAGAAATAAATTAAATGAAATTAATTCATCTAATCTTTAATATGATTTATTATTATAATTTCTATTCATTATCAACATAATTAAGAACTTAACGAGTCACGAATAAATAACGAGTTGAAAGAGAGTAAAATTGTTTTAATGAAGTTAAACTTGTCTAACTTGAGTGTTACAATCCTTACGACGGAGACATCACTAACCTTGTTTATAGGTCTTTTCTGTGTTTGGTTGCCGTCCTCGGACGTGAGGACAGATGACGAGGACGTAAAAGTTTTGTCCTTCAGCGTGTTTGCTTACCGTCCTCATCAATTTTTGTTCCGTCCTCAGAGAACCGGGACATAAATTTTTGTTCCACTCAAAACTGAGGTACATAAATTTTTGTTCGTCGAACAAGAATTAAAAATGACCAATTTACCCTCTCATATAATAACCAGAATTAGTAAAGTTTGATATGTATGAAAAGAGTGCAATTAACGACAATTTGGGTTATAAACAAGACAAGTATTATCAGATAAGATTTTATTATCTCATCGTCCAATTTGTTAAGTAAGTTTTAACTTAACGAAATTGTTCTCCATCTTCCGATCGGGTAAAGATGAAAAGAAAAGAAAAATTGTCATTTAACGCTTTTAAATTTTTAGGTGAAATACGTGTTTATTAGTAGAGGAAAGTTGAGGGTAGAGGCATTTGGAACATGGGGTGGTTATTTGGTTGCTCAGCATGTGACTTGCATAAGTGCTAGATGAATTGGGTTAAGAGATGATAGGTTACCAAATTATGGTATCAGTCAATTTCTAGGTCTTGTGCTGGACCAAACTTCTACTTTATCTATTTCTATGTGTGCAAAGATTCAAATAAGTTTGTGTATGTGATGTTTATATTGTGATCTGCGATAAATATGACATGCCAAACCCTTAATAAAGAAAAAAAGCTCCTCAAATGTCCATAAAACCACTTATGTTCCTCCAGTCTACCATTACAAGTGAAAACAATTATATGATATGTCTAAAGGACTCAGATGCAACCCAGATAAACTGAAGACAAATATCTACATGCAGTCATATAATCACCAAATTCCAGCATCCGAAGTATATGAAAATCATCAATCACAAGGACAAAGAGTCATAATCTGAAATGAAGCAATTCTAATGGCAATCTATTCCTAAACAATGTAAAGAAGAAACACCTAGGGCGCTTCCACCCAAGGGAGCAACCGAATTTAATAGTCCAGCCTCCTATAACCACAACCCTAAAATCAAAATTCCAGACACAAAAAACCTAGATAAAAGGAGATAAAGATACTAGAAAAACCCTCCACATTACTTCTCATACTCTCTCATTCGATCACGAAAATGGGATTTGTTAAACACATCAACCCAGTAGAAAATAAGGTCCAAGGAATGGATCTGGGTTTTGAGAGGTAAAATTATTGATCTTGGGAATTGTGTCATAGAAAAATAGAGTATAGATTGCAAAAAAAAAAAGCAAACTACTTCTTAAAATGCATAATTAGAAAATACCAACAAACTACTTCTTAAAATGCATAATTAGAATTTGAAAAATACAACAACAAAAGCAAGGCATGAGGCAATAAAAAGGTATTTTTGTGGAAGGAGACACAAGAATTTGCTTTAGAGGGAAACGAATTCTAGGATGAACTCAAATCTTGAGGAGGGTGGAACAAGCGAAACAAACAAGAATAAGACATCCATATGCCCATGATGAGGATTCCAATAAAAACTCTGCCAAGGTCGCATAAATGAATTCTACAAATGGAATATTTCATATTGGAAAAGGCTGAACAAATACCAAATCTTATTCAGATTTTCATTGGTTAACTCCAAATGAAAAAACTGAAAATCAGTCAAACAACCTGAAATGATATGTAGCAGAGTTAGAGCTTTAGAAAAGTCAAATCAACAATTGAATCTTAGAGAAGCCATAAGTGTTGGAGAGCTAAACTAAGAGAAGTCATAAGTGTACGTGCAACTTTACTATGAGTGGTTTATGGTTACAAAAATAGCAGAGGGAGGATAAAGAAGAAAAACAAAGTTGCTGGTATTTCGAGGGGTGGTGGGTGTTGACGTGCGTGGGGGCTCTTGTTCGTGAGATAATAAGGTATTGCTTAAAGAAAAGGAGGGACTCGATATTGGTTATTAGTTAGGTCATGGAGGCTAGGGACGTTTATGGTGATGAAATGGGTAAAGAGTGAATGCAAGTGGGACACAAAAATGGGTATAGAGGGCTTTCGATAAACACACGATGCTTTAATCGAAACCCATTAGAAATACCCATATGAAACCTAAATGAAATACCCAGATGAGAAATAGTTATCTCAAAATACCCAAATGAAACCCACTCAATCGAAACCCCACCTAATCGAAACAATACAAATAACTTACCTAGAATCTGGTGGTAGAACGCTGGAACGTCAAGAAGAGGAAGAACTTTCGAAGAAGAGGAAGAACTTTCGGAGAGAGGCTCAAAGACGTTTCAGATGTTGAAGAAGAAAAACAAGTTTTGGGAGGAGGCTTGTGTGTAAGAAGGATAGGTTTGTAAAAAGGTAACCAGCTTTAGATGGAGAAGAAGATTACAGATTCGTCGATTAAATAAAAATAGGTATTAGTTGGTTTTACCTATTCTGTAAAATCGAAGAATACATATTGATGTAGAATGCGTATTATGTGTTTGTTTTAAACCAAACGTAGGTTTAATAATTACCGAAGAATACGCTAGGAATAGAATTCCTATTCCCTCGTACCAAACAAGCCATTATAGAATTAAACACTTATATCGTCCTATGTCTTGTCAAATCCATAGATTTATCCATATATCTGTATCTGTCCTAAAGACATAGGTTCAAGGTCAATCTGTATATATGTCCAATGAATTGAAAAATGCTTAAAATTGATACAATTCTTAAGATTTTCACCTGCATTATGATAATGTATTACAAACTAAATGATTGAGCATACAATGATGATCATCAATATACATATAAAATGTACAATCATAATACATGAAAAATAAAACAACTATATTAGGAGCCAAATACTATTATCCTTATTTAATAGTGTCTAAAGAATTTAACAAGCCCATATTGTATGCATATCTCCTAAAATTGATTGGCCACAGTCTTTTAGTTAGTGGATCAGCCAACATGTGTTTAATCTTTATATGCTCCATTGTCATGTCATCTTTCTATACTAATTCTTTTATAGTCATATATTTGACCTCTAAATGCTTATTACTACTGAACAAAGAGATTATCACAATTTAACTGAATAAGTCTAGCTACCAAATCAATCTTAGATAACTCAAAAAGAAAGTTCCTCAGTCAAACAACCTATAAAGTAGCTCCATAACATACTACGAACTCTGTATGTATAGTTAAAAAATTAAGTTATCAGTGTCTACTTAAGACTGTTCCACGAAACAATACTATATGTTTACATAAAAATGTACGTTGATGTGAACTTTCTGTCATTTAGAAATTTAGCAAAAGCTAAATCTATATAACTAGTGACTTCAAGATTGATGACTTTCCTAAATGTCAACATATAATTCTTCTTTCTTTAGAGATATCTCAAAACTCGTTTGACTGCATACCAATGGCCTATTCCTAAGTTACCTAGATATTTACCCAAACAATCCAACAATGAATGCTATGTCTAATCTAGTGCACACTTGGGCATATATTAGACTACCAACTGTACTAAAATAAGGCACATTCTTTATAGTCTCTCTTTTTATATCATTCTTTGGGATTATATTAAAGATAAGCTCTCGTCATGAGAAATAGGTGCTGAAACATGTTTACAATCAACCATATTAAACCTTTGCGGTACTCGCTAAATGTATGAACTTTGTGATAAACCTAACAAGTTTTGAGATCTATCCTAGTGAATTTGAATATTTAGTACAAAAGATGCTTCACCAAAGTGTTTCGTGTCAAAACGCTACATTAAAAGTTGCTTAACCTCATACAACATGGACAATTTATTTGATGCGAGCAAGATATCATCCAAACATAAAAGTAGAAAAATAACATTTCTCCCCCTTACATTGTAATACAAACATCTTTCAGCTTTATTTTTCACGAAGACAAATGAGGTAACAATCTTATCAAACTTTATGTACTACTATTTGGAAGCTTCTTTCAAACCATATAAGTATTTTTACAATTTACAAACCATGTAAACCTTTATCTTGATCTAATCCTTTAGGTTGTTTTATATAGACCTTTTCATAAAGGTCTCCATTCAGGAAAGCAATTTTGACATCCATCTAATATAATTTCATGTTATAATAAGCTACTATTGCCATAATCACTCTAAATGCAACCTCACAAGATATAGAAGAAAAGATGACATTAAAATCAATTTCTTTTCTATGAGTGAACCTTCTGGCATCCAACCTAACTTAAATTGCTCAACTTTACCCTGAGAGTCCTTTTTGATATTATAAATCCATTTATAATTGATAGGTTTATAGTTATGAGACAAATCCATAAGCTCTCATACCTTATTACGCTTCCTCATTGCATCCCACTATAACTTTACATGAGGTTTAGAAATAACTTCTATTAAAGTAGTTAGTTCCACTTCATGTCCAATATTATAGTATTTTTCACTCAAATAGACTATGTAATAAAATGATATAACAAGTCTTCTCACTTTATTGGATCTCCTTAATTGATTTGGTTCAGTATATACACATACCTCAGGAACTTCAGTTTGTACATGTATAATATCCACCCTTCTATCATCTAAAGGATAAGAATTGTCTCACTCATTAAAATGAGATGGACCAGTCTCATCATAGACATTATTCTTGAGAAACTTAGTTGTTTATAATTCCAATATTCTAGATCTTCCATCTCTAAAGTAAAATCTATATCTCTTAGAATGGTAAGGATATCCAACAAAGAAATAATGAGTAGAATGAGAATGCAACTTATTTTCATAAGGATTATACCAACATACCTTAACAGGGTAGCCTCATATATGAAGATTAGTAAGACTAGGCTTCTACCCCTTCCAAATTTCAAAAGGCACCTTTTAAACTAATTTGCTTATGATTATATTAAGTATTATAAGGCAGTCTTTATAGCTTCACCCTTAGGTAATTAAGTAAATTACTCCTACTTTGCATTGACCTCATCATGTCTTTTAAGGTGTAAGTATGCCTTTCAACCACATCATTTTGGTCAGGACTACCTGACATAGTGAATTGAGCCAATATTTCATATAATTCTAAATATTTGGCAATCAGACTTTGTTCTTATCTTGAAAGTCCATGTTTGTCATAATATTCATCTCTACAGTCAAATTTGGCAATCTTAATTAATTTTCCCAATTGATTCTCAGCTTCAGTGCTAAAGATCTTG
The DNA here is from genome assembly GCA_026413385.1 of Erythroxylum gracilipes. Lineage (NCBI taxonomy): Eukaryota > Viridiplantae > Streptophyta > Magnoliopsida > Malpighiales > Erythroxylaceae > Erythroxylum > Erythroxylum gracilipes. The sequence goes on from JANZLC010000005.1 coordinate 30,916,519, forward strand.
AATTTATCAAAAACTGTAGACTTTTCTTTAAGCAATAACACATGTTTGTAACAGAAATAGTCATTAGAAAATATCTTGAATTACACAATGTAGTTGTATAAGGTCCAGATATATTTGTATGTATAAGTTCAATAAGCCAGAAGCATAAGTTGACTCCTTTTTCTTTATTTTGGTAAACTTACCCTTATAGCAGTCAACTTATGGTTCTATATCATTATAATCTAGAGTTGGAAAAATATTATCGTTTATCAATCTCTCAACTCTTTCTATGTTAATATGGCCCAATCTTTTATGCCATGATATGTATGACATTTCTTTTATAAGGGGTATCTTTTTAGTAACTTATTCGGCAATATATAAAGAAACATATGTCTCATCATGGGCAAGACACATTTCATATAAACCCTATCATAAGAAGGCCATACCAAAATGTTTTGCATTGAAAGATAATTTTACAATTGAATTTTCATATACAAAACTATAACTTTCTTTTTCCAAATTAAATACAAAAATCAAATTCCGCCTACAAGATAGTATATAGAATGTGTCATATAAAATAAGATTGACCTTGTATCTAAGTTCAAACACACATCTCCTGCATAGACTATATCTACTTCTTTATTATTTCCTACCATCAATTTTTCCTCTTCTTTATTCACCTTTCTCTTTATCATGAATTCCTGCATTATAGAAACAATATGATTAGAAACTTTAATATCTAGCCATTAAGAACTTGATGCGGCTATAACAACATTAGATTCATATATCATATAAGTCGAGAAATTACCTTATCGTTCATGCCTTTCTTTCATACTTTTGTATTTCTAGAACTCTAGCTTCCTATATGCCTTATTTTTACGGGGGAAACATCGATAGTCATATTGACTAGACCCCTAATTGTGATGGACTAACCTATATCTTCATGCAGAGGAAGTTTAGATTTCTTACCTTTATATAATCAATTGATTTATATCCCAAGCTTTCTCCTTCTTTGCGACATTAACTTAAACCGTTCCTTCCACTATCACATAAAATGTCCTTTACCACATTAACTCACCTTAATTTTGCGGAATGACCTCCTTTAATCATAGTGACTTAAGATTAAACTAGCGAATTATTACTTCCGATAGTGAGAATGAAGACCATAGCATCATTAAGACAATGAAACGATCAACATTGGAGATCATAGGACCCAATCTTCCTAATCACTAGGTGCCCAATCCTATCATCAAAGAAGCAGAAAAGGCAGAACGTTCCCACACGAATCTGAGAGAATCCAAGTATAAGAGACAAAGGCATAGTTAAATTCCACACGGTCGATTCCATCTTTAGATTTGTCCGTTCCCACACGACTCTGAGAGAATCCAAGTATAAGAGACAAAGGCATACTTAAATTCCACACGGTCGATTCCATCTTTAGATTTTCCGTGGAGTCTTTTTTCTTGAACTACATTAAACTTATATTCTTATTCTAGTTTACCTTCGGCCTTGGCTATGTTTATTTGATCTTTTAGACTTCCCAGTCTGGCTTTTGTAGATCTGCTTGAATTTTTTTTGTAAATCTCTTTTTTAATTTAATTAATTAAATAATAATTTTACTTATATCATGTGTACTATACATTAGACACCTCCAAAACTAACGGTACCACACGAAGAAACTGGTCCCGACAATTATTTTATCTTGTCTGCCACAAAATGGATAACTGAACTCAAGTCATCCACCAATGCAAGTCATCCACTCAAAAAGGAAAACGATGGATTTTGGAAGCTGATGAAAACTAATCTATAGCATTTATCATCATTAAAACGTAGTTTGGGGATAATGAAAGAAAGAACATCGATCTTTTACAACTTTCAAATAAGTAATTAAGACATTAGATAAGAAGTTGCAATGTCCGTGGAAAAATTAATTCAGAAACTTCTACTATAAGCCTGTAATGTTCTCGTTATATGAATCAACATTACAACAAAAAAGTTATTGGCTATGAATTCAAACATCGCAAAATATTAAAAAAAATCGTGTGAAATAATAATTGGCGATGAAACAAAACCGTCGTCATAATGATCGCTGAATTCGGGTAGCAAAACAATATCCATGATATTTTTTAGAAATCGTTGCAAAAAGGTTTTGGATACACAATATATTCGTCGGTAAAACATATAACTAACGAGAACCAAAAATGTTGTATATAGAATTTTGCGATGTATATGTTTCGTAGATAAAGATTTTTACCTACTAAACTGTAGTCGTAGGTAATTATTTTTACTGATGATTTTGTTTTTGTAGCAGAATAGTTTTAACTACTAATTGTTTGTTGTAGGTAAATGTTTTTAAAGACGTTTTTGTAAACGTAGGTAATAACATTTTGTGACGATTTTGTTTTGGTAGTTAATACTTTTTAGTGACAAATATTTATTTTAAATTTAAATTTTATTATAATTGTTTAAATTTTTTAATTTAATTTATTACAATTTTTAAGACAATTTGAAATATAAAATAGTTATATTGTATAATTAATGTTGGTGACATATTATTTAAATAATAATAAATTGAAATAAAATAAACATTAGAAATGGAATGCATTTTATTAAAAATAATAATTACAGGTTAATTACAAAATTTGAACAAAATTTATAAACAACTAAGACTTCTCATTGTCACTAATACTGACATAGTTTGAGTCAAGTAACTGTTTGACTATCTTTTTAAACTTATTCACTTCTTTTACATTACGATCTAACTTCTCTTCTGTATATTGTAACTTAGTCTTTAGTGACTGGTTTTCCTCTTGAAGTGCCGTGACATATATTGGTCGTGACGAAGATGCACCAACAAGCTTAGGGCCATATCCAATAAAACAAACTTAAACCTTCGCAGAGGCCTAATAATCACACATGTCACTCCAATTTGCTGGAGTCACCCGTTCCGGAACATGTCTCCTTACCTCTTCATCGGAAGGGAAAGACTGGTAATATTTATGAAGTCTATATCGATGATCCTTTGCCCTTTGTTTCAACAGTGAACTAACATAACTTGAAACCTCAAGCTTGTCGATATCAACGATATTGAGCTCCATCTGTGAAGAGCATGTATAAGTTAACTTATTGTTTTTTTTAAGTAAAATCACAATATATATAATTAAATGAATTGAAATATTATTGAAACTTTGTCCAAAGCATTTTGGAGCAAGTTGTCTTCCTTTAACTGCCTGGTATGCTGAAGGCAAGGCAATTCATTCATCACAATGTCGCCCAACTCATTAGACAATTTTGCAGATTGGATCTTGTCAAGAGGTCAACATTGCGTGGGGCCAATAGTCACAGACAACTTGCTATTCATTGCAAGATTCATCCGTTGCAACTCATCTCTTTTTGTGATACCTCTACCTCGTTTTCTAATGCCAATTTTGGAACTTGAAAATAAAAAAATCATAATAAGAAAAACTCACTAAACATGTAATGAGTAATTTCAGCATTAATGTAAATATGTTTGGTTAACAATAACAGACCTGAAGATCCCTCAACACTAATAGACGATGTTGGTAAAGGTTGTTGTTGGTTGTCTTCATGTCAAGGATGCAATTGTTGGTTGTTAAATGATGGGGTTGGATTGAGTTGGTTATTGTTGGGGAGGAACTTCTTCAATTATTCCCACCCTCTTTTTCTTGTTTCTACCAGGTGCCATTATATTGAACAACTAAAATGAAATATGAAGATAACGCATAATCTTAACTCAAACATCAATATTCCACATGATATAAGGAGATCAGTAATCAAATACTAACCATTCGGCATAACATTTCGCATAAACATAAGTGAAACATTAAAAATTTGCATCTAGTCATCGTAAATTAACATAAGTAAAACATCAGCAACCTATGGCAATTATGAACATAAAATTTCAAACAATTTATTTATATGCAATCATCATGATCAAGATTTTGAAAATCATCATCATTAAGTACATTATCATTGGATTCTTCATCACTAATATATTAGAGCAAAGTATCGTCATTGTCATTTAAGTCATCCTGAGTATAATCTTCATATGTTTGTAAGATAAGATGGGTTTGGACTTCATCTAGTTAAACTATGTTGGGATCGACATTTCTCTTATAGAATGATGATATATTTGCATCTTCTACTGGAATGCCTTCGTTATTGAACTCCAATCCAATTTCTTGATAGACTTCATATACATCCTCATCTAATTGACCAATACCCCTTTCTCAAAAATTAAAGACATTCCTTTGGTGAAACTTTTAAAAAACCTTCCAATTGCTACCCAATATAGTTTCATTAACGTAGAAAACTTGTTTGACTTGACTTGCAAGGATAAAAGGATCATTATCATACCATGTCTTAGTAACATTTATGCTAGTAATATATTCATCGTAGAAGTCAATGATTTCGTCGTCACGGCATCCTTCAACAACAACCCCATAATTTTGACTTCTAACTCGACTATCTTGATCTTGTATGTGAAATCTCACCCCATTAACAATGCAACTGTGTATTTCTTCCTACAAATATGAGGCCCACATGCAAAACTATATAATGTTGTTTTCGCTTCTTGCACATTACAGTTATGTAACCGTATCATCTGTATGACAAATTGAAAATAAATATGAGGATGAGACATATTCTCATATTTTCATTGTATGTAATCAATATGAAACTTACTTAATTTCTAAACCATGACACAAACTTCTGCCTGTCTTTCTTCAACATTAATAATCTCTTTGCTGCAAATTGTCTCTTTGTGCTCTCTGTTTAAAAAAGACAATGATAATAAGATCTCAGACTGAATGAAGAAAATTATGATATGATTGTTTGAATGAAAAGGAATATATGTACTCTATGTATGTATCGACTTTCTCGCAATTGTTCAAAATATGTTAATGGGCGATTTCAAATTCGTCTTTAGTTTACCCCACATATTTACACACACCAAGTGGCCTAACTTTTTAGGAGAAAGTAGACAACCCACTGTCGTCATGAAAGTCAAAGTTACATTCTGGTCTATTAAATCTTGTCTCCATATCAATTAAGTACATTGAACAAAAATTCAAGCATTCATTTGCTACTTAAGCCTCTATAATAGACCCTTCTGGTCAAGCTTATTACGTACATAACACTTAAGAGAGCATAAAAACCTAAACATAATTAGTTATGAATTTATGAATCGTTACAAACAAATAATATAGATTTTTTTTGAATTTTATGTGAATTACCTTTGAATTGGAAACATCCATCGAAATTGAACCGGTCCACAAAGTTTTGCTTTAAATGGTAAGTGAGTTACCAAATGAACCATAACATCAAAAAACGATGGGGAGAATAATAGTTTAAGCTTACATAGAATCAATGCTATGTCTTTTCCATTTTATCAAGCTCTTCAACGTTAAGTGTCTTATAACATAATTGCTTAAAAATCTCACCCAATTGACCTAAAGTAATGGACACATCCTTCGGCAAACACCCACGTATTCCAATAGGAGGTAATCGTTGCAAAAGTACATGACAATCTTGACTTTTCAACCTTGATAGTTTTTGTTGGACCCCAAATTGTTCTTGGAAGTTAGAACTATTATATATGAAGTGTTAGAGGTTAAAAAGTTGGAAAATGTTACATTGAACATGCTTCGGTATTTTGGCCATAAATT
>JANZLC010000005.1:30922284-30932653 GCA_026413385.1 Erythroxylum gracilipes
AACTAAAATCCTCAAAATAATATAAACATGTCCCAAAATAATTTAACCATGCCTAATACGAATCGGGGCCCAACAATTATTATTATTCTATTACCTTGAAGGATCTTGTTCATTTAAGACCTGAGAAGATGTCAGATAAAGAATGAGGAAAGATGAAATGAAAAACTCTAGGCACGATTAGACAATAGATTGATATCAGTATATTCAACCATGTGTCTCAAGAAATGAGTCCTTTTGAGCTGTGAAAAATGCTAGAAGGACTCTATAAAAAGAAGATTGCTCATAATAAGGTCTCTCTGATTAATATACTTGTAAACTTAAAGCTAAAAGTTAGAAAATTTGTGTCAGAGCATCAAAGTGATTTTCAGGATATAATCAATAAGCTCACTAAAATGAAGATCATTCTTGATGATGAGCTTCAAGATTTGTTCCTGTTGAGATTGCTATTGAATAACTAGGAGATGCTGATGGTGACAATAAGCAATTCAGCTATTGAAGGTGTCCTTTATTTTGATGTAATCAAAGAAAGTATGTCAATGAAGATATCAAAAGAAAAGAGATAGGAGTTGACAACACGCAGGCTTTCATGGAAGAAAGTAGGGAAATGTGCAAGAGCAGGGGTCCCAAAGGGCGTAACAAGTGGCAAGCTAGGACACATTAAGAGATTCTCCTATAAGTAGAGTAGGGATAGAAAAACAAGATCATTAGAATGATGGAGATGATAAGAACACAACCGCAATAACTTCAAGCACAAATGATGAGGTGTCCCTAGTTTGTACAATAAGTGAATGATTCCATGTCAGTAATTTAGGTTTTGAGTGACTGATTGACATAGGAGCTCCTTTCATTGTGTTTCAATTGTGGATTACTTCTCAAATTATAAGAGCGGAGACTTTGTGAGCGTAAAGATAGGAAATCAAAGTTCCGCTAAAATTGTCGATATGGGTGATATTCGAGTTCAAATGAATGTCAGATGCCTATTAACTCTAAGAGATGTATGACACATCCCCGATTTAAAGCTAAAGTTTTATCAACAAATATGTTCAATTAATAATGATCTAAGCATATTTTCGGGGATAGGAAGTGCAAAATGTCTAAGGGAGCAATGAATATTGCTTGAGAAGAGTTGTGTTGCATATTGTACAAAACACACTTGAAGGTGTGTGGTGGTGGAGAAGAAAAGAGGAAATGTCTCCAAATATGTGGCATCAGTAATTAGGGCACATAAGTGAGAAGGGAATAAAGTTATTTGTTGGTAATTCCCTTATCCCAATCAAAAACACTTTAACCCTTAATCCTTGTGATCATTGTTTGCCAGGAAAGTAACATAAAGTCTCTTTCAAGATAAGATCTATAAGGAAGATCAAGATATTAAAGTTGGTGTATTCAACTGTTTGTAGCCCATTTGAGGAGGAGTCACTAGGAGGTAGCAAATATTTTGTTACATTCGTTGACGATGCTTCGAGGAAGACTACATGTTAAAAGCAAATAGTCAAGTATTTGAAACTTTAGAGAAGTTTCATGTCATGGTAGAAAGGGAAGCTGAAGTGTATGTGAACAGATAATAAAGGTGAATACACTTTCAAGGTGTTTGAAGATTACTATATCTCATATGGCATTACATATGAGAACACTGAACCTAGTTCTCCATAACATAACGGTGTTGCTGAGAGGATGAACAAAATTATTGTAGAGAAGGTTTGTTACATGCTCAGAATGTCCATATTACCACAGACATTTTTGGGGTGAAGTAGCTAGAACTGCAATCCATTTGATCAATCGAGCTCCCTCAATTTTATTGAATTTTAAGATTTTTAAGAGAGCATGGACTGGTAAAGATCTCATATATAATCATTTGAAAGTTTTTAGCTACAAGGTATTTAGACACATACCCAATGATTAGCAATAATGGCTTGACTCAAAGGTGATTCCTTGCATCTTTGTTAGCTATAGCGATGACCAATTTGACTTTAGACTCTATAATCCAAAGAAGCAAAAAGTGGTCAAGAGCAGGGTTGTGGTATTCCAGGAGCACGAGAGAGATACTGATCTTTAAAGAGGAGATAAAGTTACTCATATTAGCTCATCTTACGATAAATCTTCTCCAATTTCTCCTATTACTAAACAATCTACAAGTGAAGGAGATGATTTATGTGAACAAAAACACATTGATAGTGATCTGGTACAACCTAGTAAAGATAAGCTACACAAACCACACTCGAAAAATGTTAAAGTTGAAGTTATTGGGGATAATGAGCAGGAGGCCAATTAGAACCAATAGTTAATGAGATATAGCTTCGAATGTTGATAAGGTATAAAAGGCTTTCTACTAGATATTTAAGTGCAAAATATCTATTGGTTACTTTTAAGCGGGAGCCTAAGAATGTGAAAGAGGTTGCATCTTATGAAAACAAAGATCTCTGGCTCGCAGCTATGAAGAAAGAAATGAATTCATTGAAGAAGAATAATACATATGAGCTTGTGAAGCTTACAAAAGGAAAAAAGGCACTAAATAATAAGTGGGTGTTCAAGATTAAAAAAAATGGTGACAAGCCAGAGAAGCATAATGCAAGGCCAGTAGTGAAAGCTTTCAGTCAAAAGAAGGACATAGATTTTGATAAAATCTTCTCATCGGTAGTTAAGATGACATCAATTCAAGCAAGATTGGGTTTAATTGCCTATTTAGATCTTGAACTTAAACAATTGGATGTTAAAACAATTTTCTTGTGCCGAGATTTAGAAGAGGAGATATATATGGAGCAACCAGATGGTTTCAAAGGTAAAAGCAAGGAGCATTACAAGCTAAAGAAAAGCTTATAAAAGTTAAAACAAGCTTTAAGGTAGTGGTCAAAATGTTGGAAGAATCCAAAAATTAAAGGATGATTTATCTAAATCTTTTAACATGAAATATTTGAGGCCTACAAAGTAGATTTACGGCATGGAAATAACTTGAGATAGGAAGAGTAGGAAACTGTGATTATCATAGGAAGGATATATTAAACAAGTGTCAGACAAGTTTAATATGAAGCATGCACAGCCAGTTAGCACGCCACTAGCACCTTACTTCAAGCTGAGTAAGCGTGCATATCTCTCAACAAAAAAGGAGAAAGATGGTATGTTTTATATTCTATACTCATCTACAATAAGGTCTCTGACGTATACAATAATGTGTACAAGGTTAGATATTGCACAGGCTATTGGAATAGTGAGCAGATACTTGTCAAATCTATGAAAGGTTCACTAGGAAGTAGTTAAATAAAATTTGAGATACTTGAGAGGTATTTCAAAGTAGAATTTATGTTTTGGTGATGGTGTGCCAACTCTAGAAGGTTATATGGATGCAGATATGACTGAACATCTTGATAGAAGAAAATTCACTTTAATTTTTTTCAAGTTTACAGGGGGAGTCATCTCGTGACAATCCAAGCTATAAAAGTGTGTGGCTTTGTCTACTACTGAAGTAAAGTATATAGCTATAAGGGAAGCTTGTAAGGAGATGCTCTAGTTGAAAAGGTTTCTTCAACAGTTGGATATCAAGCTAAAAGGCTATGTATTATTTTGTGATAGTCAAAGTACTATTGACTTGAGCAAAAATACTATCATACAAAGCACTTAGATGTCAGACATCATTGGTTAAGTTCCATGATTGAGGAGCAATAATTGATGTTGAAGAAAATTCATACAATTAGGAATGGTACTAATATGTGACTAAAGTGGTTCCTGAAAGCAACCATAAGTTTTGTAGTAAGCTTGTTAGGATGTCTCTCAAGTAGATGTTAAAACGTAATGTATCTTCCCCATAATTAGGCTGGAGGGAAAGATTGATGAGTGTCCAACCCATTTTAAGACTTTCAGTGCTCATAGACCCCTTTATGGTTCGTGAGAATGACGAACAAGTGAAGTCAAGATAGATAGTGGTTGGAATATCGTCTTTTGGGTAAGCACGGTCACGTAGGGTATACACAGCCATGTCCTCCATTTGCAGAGCTATGTGGATCAACCGTATAAGTATTTGGAACTATGTGAAGAAGGACGTGAAGGGCAAAGACATAAATGATCATATACACACCTGTGTTTATAACATATACAGCCGTGTGTGACGACCACGTAACTCTTTGTAACTATATATATATGTGACTAAGGCAATGCTGGAAAAGACATTATCACTTACATAGTTGTGTATGTGATCGTGTATGGTGCATAAAAACCTATTTTGTGATATAAAAAAAATATGTAGGTTTTACATGTGAGTGCAGAAACACATCCAAAAATGAGAAAAAAAACAAAGAGAGAGAAAGCAAGTAATATATTATTCTCATCATTTTTTTATTATTTTTGGGATTGATTTGAGAATTTACTAATTGATACATCAACTTTGATTTCAACTCTGAAATTAAGTGAGATAACATGTAATTGTGATCAAGTGAGATATCAAACTTTGTAAATCTTTATTTGAATTTAGTGGATTTACTTATTAATTTAACCCGTAATTTTTTCATCTACACTAGAGGGTTTTCTACGTAAGTTTTATTTTTTTTTGTTATTAATTTTCTTATCTTCATATTGATTTGTTGGTTAAAATTAAAGAGTATTTTTTTGTTGATCTTTGGTTTATTTTTTAAGAGTTGTGTTATTCTCCCAAGACAATAAAACTTGGAGAGTAGAGACTACATTCATACTTGATGTCTCCACTAATTGTTTTTGGCTTTTGGTTTGTGTCACGTACTCATTGACAAAACATGAGTATTACAAAACAAAAACAAAGAAAAGAAAGGGAAAAAGAACCAAAAAAGAAACAAGTGTTATAAAACCAAAACAAAACTTAAGAATATTTGGGAGAGGAGAATAGAATTCTTCTTACAAATTGGTAACATTTACATCAAGTTCACCCTTCTATTTATAGTGCAAAATTTCTAATAAAATACTATCATGATAATAGAAGTGGCACACTAACTATTAAGTGGTGCACTAACTATTAAGTGGTACACTAACAATTACGTGGTGCACTAACAATTAAGTGGTGCACTAACAATTAAGTGGCACACCATATTATTTCTATCTTTTATAACAAAATCTATATAAAGAAAAAAGATATGACAGAAGCACGAATATATGCAAACATAGTCTACAATCTAATTAAAAGGGCAATGATTGAACGAAAAGAAGCAACGGCGATGTGTGTGTAAGAAAAGAAGATGCTAGTGAAGTCGATGGTGAATATTGCAATGGCTTTTTTTTGGGTAAATATTGCAATGGCTTTTCAAAAGTTGCTAATCGTAAAACCTGTCTCAGTGTCACAGATGGGTCTTTCAAATGCATTAGCTTAATACATGTGAAAATAAGAGAATATTTAACGAAGTATAAGTAATTACATAAGAAAAAGATCTTAAGAATAAAGAGGAAATCACACAACAATAAAGAGGGAGATCACTCTCCCTAATATAGATATTTCTCAACATCTAATATAGATATTTCCTAACATTCTCCCCAAACTAAAGCATAAATATTTTAAGCTTCGAGCTTGTTACCAGTCCCAGCCTTGGGAAAGGGCAGCCAGGGCGGGACTCTCTTTTAATTGATGAAGAGCATTAATTGCTAATTAATAGTTGTAGAGAAGGTATGAAACGATTTTGAGTGGAGTTCATTTTCATAATACTAACTAATCTTTTTAGATTCCAAACTAACGTTAACTTTTTAGCTTCTTTTACTTATAAATTTATTTGAATCATCTTAAACTCTCTTTTTTTAATGTCCATCAACATATGAATGTAAGATACTCTAACTCAAAATTTACAACAAAGAATTTTCATAGTTTTGACTTCTGAGTTCTAAGTGATAATTGAAATGTAAAGTTTCTAAAAATATTAGAAATTGGTGCTTATCTATCATTAAAATTTGCTATTTATTTTTTCCTTTGTCACATATATAATACCACTGATATATCTTTGTGATATATTGTCAAGCTATTGGTGCTATGTTGTTCCTACATACTTCTTCCAGTTCCATACATATGCTTTTGTTCTTTTTCTAGTCCGGTTGCGTTATAATTGATTTATATTATATTGCCCAAAAAGTATTTATCTGGAACTGAAAAAAGGAAAAAAGGAAAACAAGTGGAACAGTTAATAGAATCCCAAAAAGGAGCAATTAATAAATTTATTAAAAGAGTAGGCTCCTCTATTGAGAATCATAAGAAATTAGGTAAAGGTAGTTTTGAACAACATAAAGAAAATTTAAGTAATGAGATTCATATTCATGAAGATATTAGAATTTTGAATGAGCATGATCATGTATCAAATGCATCCACTTTAGAAAATTTAAAGGCAGATGAGCAAGTAAGCCCTATTGGATATTTATGATCCTAGAAGTTGGAATAATCTTGATAATAAAGCAAGGGACATTTTAGTTAATAAAAGGCCTGTAAGAGAATTGAATCTTGTGTTTCCTTTAGACAATACCTCTCAACATTTTTCATATTCTTATTATTATAGAAATTTGAGTAATAGAGATATTAGTGATAGAAAATGGTTGGTTTATTCTAAACATATAGATAAAGTATATTATTTTATTGTAAGTTGTTCAAATCTAATAGCAAACAAAGTGCATTACCAAATGATAGATTTAAATATTGGAAGCATCTTAGTGAGAGAAGCAAAGAACATGAGAATAACATTAAGCATATGACTAATATGAGAACTTGGAATGAATTAAGAGTAAGATTGAGCAAAAATCAAACAGTTGATAAAGATTTATAATAAGAAATTGGAAAAGAGAAAGAACGATGGAGACAGGTTTTGATAAGAATAGTTTATGTTGTGAAATATCTTGCTAAATATAATTTGGCTTTTTAAGTATCCAATGAGAAACTTTATCAAGAGAGTAATGGTAATTTTTTAGGATTGATTAAGATGATTGCTGGATTTGATGTAAAACTGCAAGATCATGTTAGACGTATTCAAAACTATGAAATTCATCCTCATTATCTTGGTCAAAAAATTCAGAATGAGTTGATTTCTCTATTAGCCCATAGTGTTAGAAGTTCTATTATAAGGATCATTAAAGAGGCGAAATACTTTTATATTATTCTTGATTGTACCCTAGATTTGAGTCATCAAAAATAAATGAGTTTGTTAGTACGATGTTTGAATATGTTAAATAAAACTAGAGGAGTGCCTTTTAGAGTTCTTGAAGGTAGATGACACATCTGGAATGGGACTTTTCAATGAATTATTGAATGCATTTAAGTCTCTTGATCTTAATGTCTATAATGTGAGGGGTCAAGTTTATGATAATAGTTCTAATATAAAGGGAAAACACCAAGGGGTTCAGAAACGATTACTTGAAATAAATCCGAGAGCATTATATATGTCATGTGCTTGTCATAATCTTAATCTTACTCTTAGTGATATGACACATTCTTATGTTAAAGATGTTTCATTTTTTAGAGTTGTGCAACGCATATATGCATTATTTTCAAGTTCTCCTAAAAGTTAGACGGTTTTACTTGATAATGTTTTGGGCTTAACCATGAAATCATTGTCTAACACTCGTTGGGAGAGTCAAATAAAAAGTCTTAAAGCTATTAGATTTCAAGCTTCTAAAATAAGATTGACTTTGATGGAATTATCTAGAACTTGTGATGATGTCAAGTCAAACAGTGAAGTCGAAAGTTTGGTTAGTGTACTAGAGAGTTTTAAGTTTTTAGTTGGTATGGTTATTTGGTAAGATATTTTATTCGCTATTAACTTGGTGAGTAAGAAGTTACAGTTTAAATCTATGTTCATTGACACTACCATAAAGCAATTAGAAGGTGTGATGGTATTTTTTGAGAAATATAGAAATGAAGGGTTTGTCTCTAGTATGAATATTGCGAAAAGTGTTGCACATGAGATGAATGTAGAGCCTACATTTCCAACTAGACGTTGTATTATTAAGAAAAGACAATTTGATGAAATTGATCACAATGGAGAAATACAATCAGCTGAGGATTCTTTTAGAGTTAATTACTTTCTAGTTGTTGTGGATATAGTAATTACTTTATTGAAGAATAGATTTGAACAATTAACGACATTTGAAAATATTTTTAGATTCTTATTTGATTCAAGAAGTTGAGGTTATTTGATGATAACCAATTAAGAGAATGTTGTACTAATTTTATAACAACTTTCATGTGTCGGATGTGGATTTAGATGATCTTTTTTCTAAATTAAAAGTGTTACAAATGACTTTGCCAAATGTGTTAATGTCATTAATTGAAATTTCAGAATTTTTTAAAGTTGCAGATTATTATCCAAATGTTTCAATTGCTTATCAAATTTTACTGACTATACTTGTGACTATAGCATCAGCTGAGAGAAGTTTTTCAAAGTTAAAATTATTGAAAACTTACTTCAAGTCATCAATATCACAAGAAAAGTTAAATGGTTTAGATAGTTTATATATCGAAAGGATATGTTGGATAATATTGATCTTGATAATATTATTAATGATTTTGCATCTAGAAATGCATAAAGAAAATTTTCATAAATCATGATCATTTGTGTGTTTGTTAATGCAATTCTCTTAATATTTTGCAGTCTAATATTGTTGTTCGATTGCTACTATTACTATTTTATTTTTACTGTTACTATTTTTAGTGATTTTATTGTTACTAACATTTGTAAGGTATTATTAGTTGATGTTATGATCATTTAAAATTTTGTTGAGTATGTGGACTTATAAATTGACTCACTTATGGATGAATATTAAATTTTAATAAATAAAAATATACTTTTAAAGTTCACATATTTATATATTGTCGATTTATTGGTACTTTTATTTTTACTTTGCCCAGGGCCTATAAAACATTAGCAACGACCCGGTTTGTTACATATAGGTTTCAACTAAGACCCCCTAATGCTTTGGTGAGTAAGTTAGCAAGTTGATCTTCGAACTTTATATATGGTGTCTCAATCATTTCTTTTTGAAGCTTTTCATGAACAAAGTGACAATCAGGGTCGTTCGTAACATTTTATAGGCCCTAGGCGAAGTTAGAAAAAGGGCCCAAAAAATCGGCAATATACAAACATGTAAATTTTAAAGCATATTTTTATTTATTAAAATTTAATATCCATACATAACTGACTCAATTTATAATTTCACATACTTAACAAAATATTAAATGATCATAACATTAACAATATCTTACAAGTGACAATAACAATAAAATCACTAAAAATAATAGTAGTAACAACAAAATAGCAGTAACAACAATCGAACAACAATATTAGACTGCAAAATACTAAGAGAATTGCACTAACAAATATGCAAATGATCATGATTTATCAAAAAAAACTGAAAATCATTAATAATATTATCAAGATCAATATTATCCAAGATATCTTTCTCGATACATAAAATAGCTAAATCATTCAACCTTTATTACGACATTAATGATCTCAAGTAGGTTTTCAATAATTTTAACTTTGAAATACTTCTCTTTGTTGCTGCTACAATTATAGGTATAATGAAAATTACAATATCAAAAATTAAAGTATTTATATTTTATAAATAATAAGTAATCTAAAAATCAAAAAAGGAGAATCACAAATAAACAAAATATCATTTAATATTAATGTTTTGATTTAAAATGCTAATACGGTGTCCACGTGAATGACAAATTATAAATTAAGTATAATATATTTAAATATTTAGTAAGCTAAAAATAAATAAATAAAATTTAAAAAAATTTACCTTAAAATTATCACTCAAAACTCAGAAGTCAGAATCGTGAAAATTATTTGTTGCAAATTTTGAATTGGAATATCTTAGATTAATATGTTGATTAAAAGTTAACGTTAGTCTTAGAAGCTGAAAATATTATATAGTAATATAGGAATTATCCTACTCAAAATTATCTCCTCCCCCCTCTGCAACCATTAAATAGCATTTAATAACATCCAACAACTAAAAGAATAAACTTTGGAATGTTACTAGAAGTGAAAGTGGGCCCCTAATGGGGTGGGGCCCTAAGCAGGTGTCCTAACTACCCCTACCAAGTACTGACATTGGTGACAATCCACTTCAATATGTTTGATTCTCTCATGGAAAACTGGATTCGAGGCAATATGAATGGTTACTTGATTATCACACATGAATTTAAGTGGAATTTAGAAATATTAAATGACATTGAATGAGCATTTTTGTACATGAATTTTGTTTTAGATGTTATTTGTGCCTTAAGGAAATTGACGAGATAAGAAGTGATAGGTTTTTGATGACTTTGAGATTTGAGTAATTTTGTATGATTTATGAAAGTTAAAGTGAATGATATGATTGAGTTGATTGAAAATTAAGTAGAAAATCAAGAAATAAAGAGAAAAAGTGTGAG
>JANZLC010000005.1:30938846-30949383 GCA_026413385.1 Erythroxylum gracilipes
AGACGTGAGCAGTGCGCACAAGGTGTTTGACAAAAGGTTTCAGCCAACATTCTTGCTTGAGAGGGCAGCAGCTGAAGCCTCCATCTTCGATCCTTCAAGGGAGCACTTTCAACATAGAGATAGTCTCCCTGGTGGCGAAAAATTCGAGAGAACTATATGCTGAGCTAATATTCAAAACCCTATCTGATGAGTTTACATTTTTCAGAAACAAATTTTAAACTTTTCTACTACATGATTACATTTAAGCAAACTTGCTGCTGCTGCTAAACATTTCCCCTAATTGGACGACATAGAAGGGAAAGGAAAAAAAGGGGACCACTCCGAACTTATTCGCAAGAGATGTTTGTCTACTAGAAATCCAACCTCCCATCAAAACTAGTAATTAACTCCATGATCCAACATTTATCGGGGTTTTATTCAGCTGATGTAATGCATCCATCACATTTCAACACTTTTACCTCAAGTTATACCTAATACCCATCGTTGTACAATTCACGCAGCAGTTTCCAAGCATTTTTTATCAGAAGCTCAAAATTCATAAAAATTATAATCATCATTACAATCTATAGCATAGAACATAGATCAATAGGAAGCCTGCCATGAAACAGAGAATTCAACAACAGTAGATAAAAGAAGATGAACCGAAAAAGTTGTGCAAACTTGTGAAATCTTTCTGGTTCAAAATTACCCCCTTCATCCTGGCTTTGAAAATTTAGCTACTTAAACCCAGATTGCAAGTTGGTTGAGGTAAATGTAAACTGACATCAAAACTTTTGCTTCTCATTTTTGTTGTTGACCAACGACAACCAATCATGGCTTCACGGACAGAAGAAGCTCGAAACATAACCGGACAAATGCTTACCTCTGGTAAGTGAGTAACCAACCTAGAAGCATAAAGATTGGTTCGACAAGGAGTTAGATCTTCCTCTAGACAAACAAATCACCTCCTTTCATGGGTAAAGATTTAATCTGCAACTTCACCACTACTTTATTCATCCTAGTGAATGAAGCATGGTGGAACCAATGCATAAGCAAGACGTTTTGCCCAAATACTAGTATCCAGCCATCCTGCGACCCAGTTTAGCCTCTGGGACTACGGAAACATAGAATGCTGAACAATGCCTTAATGCAACTTCCCAGGCAAGATTGAATAGCAAACTATGATAATTTAGTAAAAATTTCACGGACGCGCGAAGTCTGGAAAGATCTAATAATACACAATCTTACTTGTAACTAACAGAGAGAATATTTTCAAAAAACTACAAGAAAAAATAATAATAATAATAATAATAAAAGAAAAATAAAACAAATAAAAATAACAAACAATAATATTAAAAATATAATAATAATAATAAAATGAATTAAAAATAAAATATGAAATAAATAATAAACTAAAAAATTACCATTGCATAGCAACAAGAAGTAAAATAAACAGAAAGAAACAAAAATAGAGAAAACGATAACAAGCAAAACAGACATGAAGGTGGATATCAAAAAACCGGAGAATTAATGAATTCACATGACTGCAATGAAACAGCGCAAATAGAATTTGTATTGCCATAAAAACAAATTGGTTCCTAAACTGCAAACATTAATTGGATATACCCACCACTATCTCGATTCTCAATCAAGAACTTCCATGACCTATCTATTCTGTTGCAATCAATGCACAGTATGCCTAATAGCCTACTCCTTAAATGAACAAAGATAAACTATACAAAAGGTACTTTACTCTATGCAAACTTTAATCCACCAAGTAACTTAATGTACAGATTATCCACTAGATAAAACGGGAAACTCGGAGCTTGATATGTTAAACAGGGCCTTGATTAGGCATGTGGCTTCCAATAGGCATACAACATGCAG
This sequence comes from Erythroxylum gracilipes, assembly GCA_026413385.1. NCBI lineage: Eukaryota > Viridiplantae > Streptophyta > Magnoliopsida > Malpighiales > Erythroxylaceae > Erythroxylum > Erythroxylum gracilipes. The sequence continues at coordinate 30,940,713 of JANZLC010000005.1, forward strand.
GGTGCATTTGCTGCAAGATCGAGGATTGTTGAAGTGGAGCAGCAGGGCAAGGAGCCCAATTGTCATCAACAGGAGCGGTAATTGAACTAGCATCTACAGAGGTGATGTCATGGATACTTGACCTTTTTCTCTCTTTCTTCGCAGCACTCTGGCGAAGGAAGTATTTTTGGGCATGGCTAGCTACCTGAGTTGGTGTTCTTGTCATCACCACATTTCTTGATATGCTTCTCCAGTCACCCTTTCCATATTTCTGCAGCCCTATCAAAAATAACCTGTAACAATCAACAATATCATCAATTACCAAGTCATAAATGTCACACAGCAGGGAGACAACTTTAACCAACAAATTAATTTCCAAAAAGAAAACTTTAACCAACAAATTAACTCAACACAACACAAACCTTTTCATTGTACTAACATTGTATAAGCAAAATAAGCCATAGTTATGCAAACATATTTATATAGCTAACATAAAAGGGGGGGGCGGGGGGGCAAAAACAATTTCTTTCCTACTGAGGAATTCGAAGGAAATTATCTGAATTAAATATACCAATATGAAATCAAAATCAACACCAACTAAATCCTAAAACTTTCACTATATCAAATATTGAAATTCAGATATTTAGAATGAAAATTTTAAAATTTGGTGATTATTGAAAAAAAAATTGCAAAAAATTTCAACTGAAATTTCCATATTAACATATAAAACACTCACCTGTGCTCTTCCTCTGACCACGGATTCCCTTTCTTTCTATCAGGATTTTTTCCTACGTTCCCAATTTCAGCGCTACTACTAAAAGAAATTCGGCCGCTTCCTAAATCCCAATCCGAATCGGGTGACAAGTCGTCAGCATAAGCCGGCAACTCAACCCTACCCGAATCAATTTCTTCCACATCATGAACCAACGCGTTGTAGTGTTCCACGACTTCGCCAATAGACTTGCCGACTTGTTGCGCAATTATCTGCCAGCGATTCGCAACGTCCTCCGGGAAACTCACGAGCGCGTCCTCAAACTTCTTGTCCTCTTGCCGAGTCCAGCGACTTATAGCCGCCGACTGAGTCAACGACCGAGTCGACGAGTTGTCTTGGTACATGCTGCGCTGTCTCTTTCCTTTCGTTTCTTAGGTACGAAAATCTTATGTCGGCCTTTTTATATATAGAAACAATGCTCTTGATTAAGAAAACCAGGTGTTCGTGTTACGTATAGGTGTGAGGTGTTTTGGCATAGAAATTATAGAGGGTTTGGGATTTCAGACTTCTTCAAACATAACACTTTCTTTTTTAGCTTTTATTGGCGTCTGAGTTGTACGCTCGGCTCAATAAGTTGTCATTTTCTTTCCTTATTTTTTTATTTTTATTTCGTTTTCTCAAAAAAAAAGTTCTTTTTCAGTATATTTTTCGCCGCGTACACTAATTGTCATTTCATTTGTCCGCCAATTTTAGTGGATCATATCTTCTCCACCGCTTAAGCCGTTTCAATTTGATTTCCATACGAAGACGACGTAGTTTTATTTGTAAAACACGTTATCTTTGTAAATTAATTAATGAGGTGTCTGTTGATTGGAATTATTGTTATATTCTTGATCTTGGTAATAAGTTTATTTCCTTATTTAATTAAATAAAACGTATAGAGTATATACTCCAAGGTTTATTTATTCTTTAATTTTGAAAAATAAGTAAATGCATACTTCCCTGTCTTTATCTATTCTAAATAAGTTTGAAATAAAAATAAGGATATATTGAATAAAAATATCCTTAAGAAATTTACATGATTACTTAACTATAATAATAATAATAATAATAATAATAATAATAATAATAATAATAATAATAATAATAATAATAATAATCACTAATTCTTCAAGATTTTGGAAAGTGATTTGTTTTAAAGGTTTTAGAGTTAGGATTGACTTTCTATAATCTAAAAGTAGATTAATTAATGAATTGCTTGTCTTCCCCCCCTTTTTTTGGATTTTAGTTTTTATTTCATAATTTTGATTTTAACTTTTATCTAAAGGGCTATTTAATTTTACTTTTTTATTTTTATAAAATATTTTTTGGTTTTTATTATTTTTATAAAAAACTAATTGATTATTAATGTCAATATAATTATATTTTATTAATAATGATTAAATATTAAATAAAAATTAGAGATAAGTTAATTTTGTGAATTAATTAAATAAACGTATTTATTTTAATCTCTTGTATATATCTATCAATAAATAATAAATTTATTGTATTTTATTTATCAATTTATATATTTTAGTTACTAATACTAAATTTATTTGAGATTTATGTTATTATTTTAAGATATATTTATGTTTTAAAAGTATTTATATTTTCAAAAAATAAAAATAAAAATATATTAATTATAATTGTAAATGATATCTATTAAATAATTAAATATTAAGTTGATGGTAATCAAATTATGACAAAAATAAAAATAGATAACAAAACCTAACTTCTAAAGTTTTCATAAATTCATGGAAATTCAAAGAAACAAAAATCAAAAATAAAAATCATAACTCAAACAATTTTTTTTTTCCTAAATTTAAAAATGGAAACCAAAGGCAAGAAACCATATTCAAAATCAAAGGGTCGTAGAAACAAAATTTTGTTTAAATGTAATTATATTCTTGTTAGTAATAATAATAAATTTATTAAAGAATAGTTGAAGACAAATTTCTTGTTACTCAAGAGTGACCCTCACAATGTAAATCCAAAGTAAACGTTTTCAATTCTTATACTAGTCCCTCTTTTGTTCACACCAATAAGCTAGTATTTATATATATAATGTATCAAAAGTTCTTCAAACAACTCAATCATAATATATTTGTACCCTAAACCAATTAAACTAGTCGTTAAACTCATAAATTAACTTTTAAAATGACTACCCGATCACTTGTTTTTTAACAAACCAAACATTCTTTTAGGAAGGCATCGAGTAGCCGAATTCCTAACAAGACAGAAAGCCACTTTTAGTAACTTTTTTGGTAATCTATTGTCTATTTGGTCATAATCCCCTTTTAGTTGGTTGACCACTTATTCTACATTTTTTTTTTGATAAAAGGGAAAGTAGCTAGTACAAACTACCTAACAAAACAGAGAAAATAGACTCCTAATAAATCCTCTATAAGGATTGTGTGGCACTCGATGGGTGTGGTAGCAAAATAAGTAACGGCATCAGTCAGTTGTCCGGCATAATTAGCAAACCAATCAGCGCATCTGTTGCTCTCTCGATATACATGTTGATGAACAACAGTCCAATTCCTAGTAAGCAATAGATGAATGCTCCGAAGGATGGGATTGAGAGTCCTGAATCAACGGTCTGAAGAAGAGAGGACATCGAACACCGCCTTAGAATCCACCTCCAGTTCTATACGTCGAAAGTCCAGATCCCACGCTAAGGTAAGTCCAGTAAAGACCCCTCAGAGTTTCGCTGTCATCGGAGAGCACCATCCAAGATTTTGAGCGAAGTCCCCGCGCCATTGGCCAGCACTATCCTGCAGAAGTCCGCCGGCAGTGGCCGAAGATGAGGACTATTTGCAGGCTCCACCAGTATTAAGCTTGATCCAACCAGAGGGAGGTTTGCTTCATCCTATGAGGTGCTCCTGTCGCAAGCTAAGTCCAGCAGACCCCATGCGAGTGTGCCATCCAGTGAGGAGGGAATCTAACCTGCATAAGACAAAATAAGGGAGAAAGGTAAGGACGACTAAGTAAATTGACTATCAAAAAGGGTGAGATTCCTCCATTGCCAGAGGAACTAACAGGTAATGCTGAATAGATTCGGCTAAGCGTGACCGTGGAATCGCAGGCAAAGTTGGAGATTGTGGAGGAGCCGGTCCCTGAGCGGCATGGTGAAAAAATCATCGAGGATGAGGGGTGGAGGAAATGTGCACCAAACTTGGCGAGCTTTATCACAGTCACGCACAACATACAACTTTTTAACACTTTATTCGACTAGTCAAAACCCTACAAAAATTAAATTAAAATTGTTAATTCCTAAATCTTTTCAAAGATAAGATAGACAAAATTTGATTTAATACTATTTTAAAAATTTGTTTGAAAGTGTTTTGACAATCAAAAAGGCTTTTTAAAAAAACGTTTTCTAATTTTTCTTTTGATTATGATTAAATATATAAAATATGCACTAAATATATCTTGTTACATAATGATTAAGATTGTAATTCATTGAAATGATGAAGATAATGTCCTAAGAAATATTATGCTAACTGTTGCATATAGAATCTTTCTTACTTTTGGTCTGTTTGATTTAATTTGCTTTACAAGTCTTTTGAATTGTATTTAATTTGCTTATTTGATCATTTCATCACTCTTTATTTTTATCGAACCTTATCTTTCATTTTTTTCTTTGAATCTTTGATAAATTAATTAACTAATATTACTAAAATTACAAATATTAATGATATTATAAGTTATTATTACTAATTATGAGTTAGAAAAAGAATTTTAATATTTCAATAAAGGTGTAGATCCGAATAATTATCTTCTTTTTTAACTATACTAAAGAATCGAACGACATCCTCCTCATATAATCTTTTAACCATACAAGCTCTTCAAACCCCACATCATGAGAAAGCATCAATACAAGTAGTCTTTACATTACTCATAATCCTGCATGAACTTTTCACTATTACTTTAAATACGAACACCTGTAAACACAAACTACTATTGGGAAAATCTTAGAAGAAGATGACGGAATGGTTGATGGATGCTTGAGTTGGTAAGTGAGATATTTATAGTCGGTATAAAAATGGAATGGTGATTCGGTTTCAATCTTCTGATTATAGTTTCCCGTAACTTTAACATTAAAGTTTGGTGATTATTCAAACTTCATTGGGAGTGGTTTTAATGTCACTTGCTTGTAAGGGAATTGATTGCAGGTAATTAAATATAAATATAATTATATTGATGATAATAATTAACGAGAATTTTATTTCTATCTGAAAAATAGAAACCAAAATCAAACAATGCAAATATTGAAACCAAGCATGCTGACCACTTATTGATACTCCAAATTAGGATCGGTAAAACTGCAATCATTATATGAGAATTTCCTATCAAGCCTGCTTAGTGCTTAGTGCCTAGCCCAGCCTTAATTGACTGTATAGTGGCAACATCGGTCTTGAAAGCCTTTGCTAATATTAACATCATCAATGGTCGTTGCGAACAACGTGTTTGGAAGCGAGGCAGTGCCAGCACTTGCACCACCGAAGGCAGACAATGCTGTGGCTGGACTTGAACCATTATTGTATTGGAAGTGAACAAGCCCTTTCGGGAACACGAAAATATCACCAGTGATAAGCATCTGCGTAAAAAGCGTGTTGGATGCGTCCACGAATCCCACTTCTAAGCTACCCTCTAAGAGGAACAAAAGCTCTGCTGATCTGGGATGAGTGTGAGGGGGGTTCTCAGTGCTTGCTGGAAACTGTAAAACCGCATAGGAAACGCTTTGTCCGTTGAGAGCTGGGAATTCTGCCATAGTTGCTTTCGTTACTGTGAAATTTACAGGTGGTTTAGCAGTCACGAGAGCTCTCATGTCAGTGTAAGTAAAGAAGCTGGCATTCACAGGGATAGGGACATTCAGTGGAACTGTTAGTATCTTAGAAGTCAAGAAGTAGTCAGTGACGGTTTTTTCTTGTTAAGCCTGTTAATAGTGTTGACAGAAACTGTATATATAAATCCAAGAGAATAAATGAAAGCAATTCATTCTTCTCAAAATCATCTTCTACGAATTACTAATTCATATTTATGTATTCCTAAAATAAGAGTGGTATCAAAGCATTTATTGAAGGATCTTAAGGAGTCTGTGGAGCATTTCGTCGAACAAGAAAGGGGCTGCCTCGAAGAAGTTATCACCACACACAAATGGAAGGATTTTCAAGCATACAGGCACCATTATTCGATGGAGAGTCATACCAGATTTGGGCTGTGAAGATGCAAACGTATCTTGAAGGTCTATACTTGTGGGAGCCAATCGAAGAAGACTATCAAGTAGATCCATTAGTAGACAATGCAACCGTGAATCAGATGAAGTATCAGAGGGAAAGACTTACAAGAAAAGCGAGAGCCAAGTCTTGCCTCTATTCAGTTGTGAGCCCTTCGTGATTCACGAGGATCATGCATTTAAAATCTGCCAAAGAGATAGGATTACCTGAAGTCTAAGTATGAGGAAGATGAGAGAGTGAAGAGCATGAAGGTGATTAACTTGATGAGGGAGTTCGATAAGTTCCAATGACAGATGATGAATCTATCAAAACTTATGCCGGAAAATTACAGGATCTTGGGGACAAAATTAGGCTTCTTGGAAGTCGATTTGAAGATGAAAAGATTGTACTGAAAATGTTGATTTCCCTCCCAGAGAAATTCGAAGCTACAATCATCTCTCTGGAAAATACCAAAGACATGGCGGATTTGAAGTTGTCGGAGTTGCTAAGTTTTTTGCAAGCTCAAGAACAGAGGAAAGCGATGAGGTTAGTAGAGGTGACTGAGGGTGCCCTAAGGGCAAGTCAGAAAACCAGTGGTGGAGGAAAGAAGAAGCACTAGACAAAAGGTGGCTCAGAGGGTAACAAGCAAGAAAAGCAAGATGCGACAGAGATCTCAGCCCAGTCCCAAAGAGAACCCTGTAAACATTGCGGTAAGACCAATCATCCCTATTATAAGTGCTGGAGGAGACCTGACGTTAAGCGCAGGAAATGCAAGAAGCTTGGGCACATCACCAAATTTTGCAGAAACAAAGAACAAACGCAGAACTTAGAAGAGGCCCGAATAGCTGACAAGAAAGAGGAAGATCATCTGTTCGTAGCTTCTTGCCATAACACCTCAATTCCAGCAGATAGTTGGCTAGTCGATAGTGGCTGCTCTAACCATATGTCTAGCAACTTGGGCATATTCAAGAATCTGGACAAGAAGCACACCTATAGAGTGAAGATTAGAAATGGGCAATTGATTTCTGCACAGGGAAGAGGAGCTGTTGCCATCGAGAGCATGAAAGGACCAAGAACACTTGAAGATGTACTCTACAGTTGATTGAAAGAGGATACTCAGTTCTTTTTCAAGGAGGTTTCTGCACAATTTCAACAATGGATGAGAGACTTCTGTTGAAGATAAAAGCTAAAGACAGGAGTTATGTGTTGAATCTCCTTGAACAGCATGAGATGGCACTGAATGCCAGTGTCAGTCGAGCAAATCTCTGGCATAAGAGGCTTGGTCATCCATACTGGAAAGGCCTTATAAAATTGAGTGAATCTGATCTTGTGCAAGGCCTCCCAGTCCTCTGTCAACCTCAGCAAGTCTGCACCACCTGTATTCAAGGAAAGAAGGCTAGAGAACCCTTCAAAAACAACACCTGGAGAGCATTCAAACTGCTTAAATTGGTCCACACTGATGTGTGTGGACCTATACCAGTTGAATCCCTAAATGGAAGTAGACTATTTGTCATCTTTATAGGTGACAAGTCAAGGTACTGCTGGATCTATTTCCTTAAGACCAAGGCTAAAGTATCAGATGTCTTCCAAAGGTTCAAGCACATGGCAGAGAATCAAACTGGGCAGAAAATTAAGAAGCTGAGAAGTACAATGGAGCAGAGTATAAAAACCAAAAGATGGAGAAAATATGCCAGGATAGTGGTATCATGCATCAACTATCGGTACCTGACTCACCTCAGTAGAATGGGGTGAGTGAAAGGAAAAATAGGACCATTGTGAAAATTGTGAGATGCTTGTTAAGGGATAAGACTTTACCAAAATTTTTATGAGCTGAGGCTGCAGCCATTGCAGTATTCCTTCTAAATAGACTACCTACTAAAGCTTTGGAGAAGAAGACATCATATGAAGTTTGGCACCAGAGGAAACCGAATTTGAGAAATTTGAAGATATTTAGCTCTTCATGCTATATCTATGTGCCACAGCAAAAGAGAAACAAGCTAAATTCCAAGGCTATAGAAGGTGTGTTTATTGGTTACTCTGAAGTGACCAAAGGATATAGAATTCTAATTCCAAACAAGAAGGAAGTTAAGATCAATAGAAATGTGACATTCTTAGAAGATGAGGTATGGAATTGGTCTGAAAAGGAAGATGACTATGCTCGGGTAAGAAGGCTGCTGATGCAAGGAAACAAATTGACTGGAGTTACATCAGAAGAAGAATCAGAAGATGAAGCCAGACCACAAACAGAAGAAGAACACGAACATCCACATGAGAATGAAGAAGAACCAGAACCAGAAGTACAGAATGATAGTGATCTTGAAGATCAAGTGGATCATGTCCCAAAAAGAGGTACAAGACTTCTCTCTGAAATTTATCAAACTTGCAATCTAACCCTTTGTGAACCAGCCAGTTTCAAACAAGCATAAGATAGCAAGGAATGGCTAGCTGCAATGGTGGAGGAGATCAGAATGATTGAAAATAATCAGACTTAGGAGTTAGTGACAAAACCACCCGATAAGAAGATTATTGGCTTGAAGTGGGTTTATAAAACCAAGATGAATCCAAATGGTACATTGAACAAGTTCAAAGCAAGATTGGTTGTCAAGGGCTATTCCTAAGTAGATGGAGTGGACTACACTGGTGACGCTGTCGCCTGCAACCAAATATAAAAGAAATCACTTCCGTTAAAACAAATTAATGTAGTAGCGGTAAGCGGATATCG
>JANZLC010000005.1:30976064-30999896 GCA_026413385.1 Erythroxylum gracilipes
TAGCACCGAACCTCTATAAAACAGTGTTTGCCCTTCTTCTCTACTCTTTGCATTTGTTTTTGATTGATTTGGTTTTTGTGTGATTTAACTTCTGATTTTATTGTAGAGTTATTCGAAAAGTTTCAAAGATCTATTCAACCCCCCTTCTAAATCGTTTACATCTTAATATCAGTGTTTCATGGTTTCTTAGACCTGTATCTATAGTTTTAGGCCTATCCCACTTTTCTTCTCAAATCCAATAAGGTTACCAACTACACGTGGAATTGCAACAGAGCTACGAAAGCGAGATGTTATCTAAAAGTCGTTAAAGTGGAAATACTGGTGTATGAAATAAGGGTTTCTTGCTATTTCACTCTTCGAAAGACCAACACTGAATAGGGATCTCAGCAAAATGACGGGAGCCAGAGCAATTCACACCATCATAATTAGAAATCTTATGTACAAACGCCAGCTGATGTCAACTTCAACAGAAAAGAAGCCGTAGACGAAACTCCATAGCTCTAAAGAAAAGGAAACGTACAACAACAATTAAATAGTGCAATATAGCTGCCATCTTTATTCTAGCATTTCTTTTTATTTTGGACTTTTAGGGCTGTTGGCCTAACAACTCCACCGATTATATATACCCAATGTCACATTGTGGAGAATCTAATGATTACTTTGCAAAAATAAGTTTTGAACTCACCATGTTGCTTACTCTTTCTGATTGAGAAGCAGCTTATGTTTTAATGAAAAGCATAAAAACAATGTTCTGCCTTTCACTAAATCAAAGAACGTAATTAGAATTACTTAAAACTTTGTTGTTGAAAATATAGTTGTAATAGCGGTTGATTGCTCGACATGACTATAGAGAAACAACAATCACATAGAGACAATCCAACCAAATAATAAATACACTAGGTAGTTATCTTTAGAGCTCAAACAAAAAATATTTATTTTTCTTATGTATGATCACACATATTCAATTGACAAACTTTCCTTATTTTAATTTTATTTATATATTTTATTATGTGAAGAGAACAAAATTTTCTTTCCCCATATTTTTCTCTAATATCATTTAATTATGAGATCTTGACATTATTTTATAATAAATACGAGTAACACTCAAACTATATTTTGGTATTGTCTTTATTTAAATATATTAATAGAATTATAATTAACACTATCAACATGTACAAAATAAACAATTAACATGATTTTAAAAGAAATTAATGCATATGAAAATTAATACTATAAAACATGTGATTATATCTATATAGCAAAATCCCTTTAATATAATTAAATCACTAAATGAAAGCTTTAGTGATACCATGATGGACACATTTTTCATTAGAGACTAATTAGCAAACTAGCATATAAAAAATGGTAGAAGATAGAAAAAATAATTTTATTGTGATTAATCAAATGTATTAATATGGACAGGGAATCGCTTCTTTTGATAAATGATATTACAATTTAATTGTCTTCTTATTTTATTTATTTAAAGAAACAATAAATTATGTACAAATTTTTTAATAAGAGAATCAATAATAAAATAGACTCCCAACTAAAAAGATTAACTACAACTTAATTTTTTCACAATAGAAAAGGCTTCCTCTTTTGCCTTTTTTTCACTTAATCTAAGAATTTTCCATTTTCATATCAATTTTTTGTGGTTTGGTTAGCATGACAATTAAGGCATTTTGTTTCTATTGTTTTATATTTTCACTAATCAGACTCAAAACTTTAACCAGATGAGCGAAGAACAATGCCCGACATGTTTGGTGCCAGAAGTGTCACAATTTCTTCGGTAAACTAAAAAAGCAACAAGAAAATAATGCTATTAGAGTTACTTAAAATTTTACTATTACTAAAGCAACAAGAAAGTTTGATATCTCAGAATTCGGCCATCAGTTGGAAAATAGATGGTCTGTTAGTGACCTTATAAAAGGCTATTGATTCCTCTTGTAAATTGGAAAAACATACCGACAATTGGAAGGCAATTACATACATGTCAATATCCATTAATAAAAGGAACTTTTAAATGACAAGTAATTTGCTAAAATTCATTCATTATCACAAAGTTTGTGTTGTCAAGTACATACTCGTCTTTACATAAGAAAAAAGGGTAAATAATAACTAAATATTGTAAACAATTCTTCGTAATAAAAGGAATCATTAGATAGAAAAGTGCAGAGACAACAATATAAGATTTTAGTTACTGATCAAAATTAAAGTGAGATACTGGAAATTAGACAAGAAAAAAATAAAAGCAATGTGTTCATTCCAAAAAACTACTAAAGAGAAATATTAAAGAAAATATTAGATGAATCATATGTATATTTTCTTTGTCTCTCCTTAGCCTAAACTTTTGCTTGTTTGTCTGTAAAATCTTTTTTCTCTTTAATGACCATTAGAAAGGGAAAACAATTTCTTGCTTCCTTCCTTTTTTGATTCTTTTTCTGTTAAGGAAAGGAATCAGGCATTCCCTTTCTTACCCTTTCTTCCCAAAGCTCACTATTGTTCTTTTTCTCTTTTCTCATATTGCTATCTTCATCATGTCCTAGCTTTCCTTTAAGAGCTTTTTTTTTTTTGCCTAAAAATACATTATTTTCTTCTTTTCATCCAACCCTTAGTCTAGTTCATGCTAGTTTAAATCCACTACTTGCTACATTCCCAAATTCTCGTTTTTCCAAAATTAGAAAAACTTGGATTCAAGTGGTTGGGAATACCACCTTTAACTTTGAGAAGTTGACCTCTGCTTATCTAAGAGTTGTCTAATGTTTGTTAGAAATTCTCAAGCAAGGTGTTATGAAGAGGTCTAAAATATTGGTTGATTTCATTATTGATAAAAGGTGAGTTTTTCTTGTTGTTCAGAGATGGAATACAAAGTAATTGGTTAAAACTTGGACTTGAGGATGTTCTTTTTAATGAAGATGATCTTTTCCTCTTCCTGATAGCTAAAGAACACAACTTGAAGAGAATCGTTAAGTCTGGTTCATAACACATTCAAGGAAAAGTTCTTTTCCTAGTTAAATAGAAAGCTAGTTTATATCTAATAGGTATGAAACTAAAGCATGTTCTACTATGAGTTAAATCCATAATTTACCTTTAAAATATTAGTTGTTTAAATTCCAGAATTTATATTGAGATAGACATCAATTCTCAACTTCGTAGGACACTTAAAATAATGAAACCAACAAGGAATGATCAACTTGTAAGGAGGAGATCTAAGTTAGCTATCAATGGAAACCCTCTATCGAAATTGAGAATAAGTAGTGGAGAGCTACTTGAAGGAAATTCTAGATAGGTTAAGCTGATGAACTCCAAGATGCTAGCGTTAACCCTCTTCCTAGAAATTTGTTGGAGCAAGTAACACTTACCCTGGAAGAAACCAGCTATAACATTGTGAAAGAGCCTGACAAAACAACCTGTCCTTTATGAATTTTTACAAATTCTTACACTCAGAAGGCCTAAGTGAAGGATGTTACGAAAATGACTTAAAAAGAAAATCTTCCCAATATTAACAATAAGTTTAGCTTACTAATCAGTCAATTCCATAATATAGTGTATCAAAATAAACTAAAGAAGATAGTGAGATCTTAAATTCTCCAAAACTAGCTATGATTTTCTCAGTAACACAAGAAGACTTACTTTGATTAAACAAAATGGATAGTGCTCAAGAGGATAGATCATATGAAAATTCAATTTGTGGAAACCATTTTAGGACATATTCAAAAAAGGAAACTTGGTAGAAAATCCAAGAAGAAAAAGCTGATTACCCTTGCTTCATCATGAATTTATCATGGAACATAAGGAGCATGAATTTTTCTAAAAAAGTGAAGATGATCCACCATTATCTATACTCAAAATAATTCTAACTTGTTAGCCTTATGGAGAAAAAATTAATGTGGATAAAATTTAAAACATCAAGTGGATATTTGGTAAATACTAAAAGGTCATATCTAATAATCTATGCCACTTCAATGAGAGAATCATTATAGCTTATGACCTTTATACAACAATTGTAAACCAAGTAGTTTCTTCTGAGCAATTACTTCATTTGGTGATCAATAGAAATCAAAATCCAAATGCCATTGAAGTCACTTATCTATATGCAACCAATCTTGAATTCTACAAAAAGTACTTTAGAGAGACCTCACCTCATTAAGCTCCTCTATACATACCCTTAGTTTGTGTTAGAAAATTTTAATTACACACTTTTGCACAAAAAAATAAGGGTTACATATTGTCATAAATAGAAATGAAAAATCTAGAGACTGGTTGATTACTTCTAAACTTTTTAATTTAAGGTTTGATGATGCTTTCTTCATTTGAAGCAAAAAAATAAGAAAGGAGCTGGTGGATTAGGAAAAATCTAGATAGAGCCTTGGTTAACTCTCTATAGCTTACTAAATTCAACCTTAGTATGGCTCCCTTCCATAACATTCTTTACTCTATCCATGCTCCAACTGAGGTTATGTTAGGTTCCACTTCTACTAAATTCACTTATTCTTTTAGATTTTATAACTTATTGGCAAATTTGGAAGGATTCAAGGATGTAGTCTTGAAGGGACTTAATGCCAATATAAAGGGTTAAGACTCTTATAAGTGTGTAAGGAAGCTTAGAGTTGTGAAGAATGAACCAAAAAATCTTTATTTTGATTAAACACTAAGTTTGATATCTCCAAAGAAAAAGAAGATTTATGTGTGGCTCACAATCAAATCTATCTCTTCCCTATGGATGATGCAGTAATGTTCATTACAAGGAAAGCTTTCAATGTATATAACTAGGCATTGAATAATCATTATTATTAACTAAAGTAAAGACTCAAGATACATTGGCTACGAGAGGGAGATATAATTGCTAAATGTTTTCATAATCCCATCCTTGGAAGTAAGAATACAGATAAATTTTATTCTTTAGAGAATAATTTTGGTGATATTAGGGAGCAAGATGAGTTGAAAGAATTGACAATTCAATCATTTCAAAAATATCCTATGTATTACTAATAACTATGGTTCTTCTTTACTGGAATTAAAGTTATTCCTTTCTAACTCATTTTCTCATCTATATAAGGATGCACTATCAAATCCTTCTTAAAACTTTAGGGATCAAGAAAGCCTTATTTCACATGAATCCTAATAAAATTCTTGGCCCCAACGAGTAAAATTCTTGCTTTTTATAAAAAAAAAATATGGCATATACTAAGGTATTTGATTATAAGAGCTAATATGGAATTCTTCTCAAAGGTTATAATGCTTAGTAAGATGAACAATATTGATGTATGTTTAGTTCTTAAAGTTTCTAAGCTAAATTCCTTAAACAATTTCAAGCCAATGTGATATTGTAACGTTATCTATAAGATCATTTTAGAGATGCTTGCTATAAGGCTAACATGTGCATTAAAAAGCTTCATTATTGCTATTCAAATTGAATTCTTAAATCAGAGAAGCATTAGGTATAATATTTATTAGTATAAGAATTGTTCAAGAGCTATAAAAGTAAAAGGCCCTTAAAAAGTTGCTCCTCAAAGATAGATTTCATTAAGGAACTTGAGTTTGTAAGTTAAAAGTTCATACTTGATTCTATAAATGCCTTTAGCTTCCTTATGATTTATCTCATAGATTAAGAGATACCTATGTTCTCCTCATATGCAAATGTAATTAACGGGGAGCTAACAAATCCTTTAGAGGAGCAAAAGGCATAAGCACTTCCCAGACTGATTGCTTATATGATTAATTATAGGGACACTTTTAAATTTTACTATAAATAAAAAATATAACTATTCAAATCTCATTTGAAAATGAACTTGTTTCACTCTATGGTGCTGATTAAAGGACCTATGAACACTTAATAAAGTCTCTAATCACGTTAGTATGATATTTAATCTCCACATTAACAAAAATTATAGTTTTTTGTACATCTAATTTGGTTATATGGATTTTATTTGCTCACTCTCTACAATATATAGCCTAAGATATCAAGAACTTCCCTTCAAGTACCTAGGATCCCTATCCCTTATAAAACACTAGCTTACCAGGATTTTTCAATCTCTCTTTAACTCCATTCAAAGAAGGATTGACCATTAGTCTAACAAATATATTTCATATATAGGGAGACTCTAACTTATCTCTGTTATCCTTAATAGTATCCACATTTATTGGTGTTGTCACTTATTTTTACCACAGAAGTTAATCAAGGACATATAGATATTAATAAATAATTATTTATGGATTGGTTCATTTGAAAATAACCAAGGAATCAAAATTAAATGTTTAGAAGTTTGTTAGCATTAATTCAATTAGAACGACAAGTAAAATGTTTTTGTCTAAAAGAATAACGAAGCACTAATCCTAAAGTGATTAAGTTGAGGTGGGTAGACACCAAAATTATTAAGGATCTTAGCTTTTACAATATCAAATGCAAACAATCCCACACTTGGACTTGAAATTAGATACTAAAGCTAAGGAGCTTAATGTCCTAAATGATCAAATTCATTGTTGGTAATGAGGAAAAAATATGTTTTTTCTTGTAATTGGAATAAACTAAGACCTTAAACACCATACTAAGCTTGATAATATAATAATTGTAATTCTTTAAAAAGCTAAAGTTTGCTTAAAAATTATTAAAGGGGAGTGGCACTGTAGATTAAGTGGCTTCTCAACTATTATAAACTATGTCCCTAATTACATACCTAACTTAATGGTTGAGGATATAATAATATGGACTTATAATATATGTAAATGATTTACCAAAAAATCATGCTTTAAGTTATTAAGAGCTCTATTTAATAAAGTCCCATATGGAAATTAGTTTAGTTCCATAATTGATGCTCTAAAGCCTCCTTCACTCTATGACTGATAATAAATAAAGCTTAAAGGTGATCAATAGAGTGAAGGGCATCCCTCTACTATCACCATTTGCTAACTCTATAACTATGCTTCAAAGAATCAAAGCTACCTCCTTGCAATATATCACTACTTTGCTAATTTTTATATTTAGGCCCTAGAACTATTTAAGCTCACTAACCATGAAAGTGATTAGCTCATTTGGTCTCCTAGGATGAAAATTTAAGATTTACATACCAAGGTGATCTAATTGTCTTTAAGATTATGATCAATTGTGAAACATCTGTCTTATAGAGGGAGAGAAATCTGAGAATATTTTAGAACCTACCAATCTATGAGTTCACTCACAGCGCTTTATAATGGATCAAACAAATGATCCTTGCTTAAGACATTCAGCCTAAGTTAAGTCATGTTACCAATAAATAGAGAATTGAAGAGTTATAATTTCAAAGGAATCACTTTTGACTAACATCGTTTACTATTGTTTTGCATATCTAATTCAAAAACTTTATATTAGTTAATATAAGGTGCCATTATTAGTTAGTTATTTGCCTTGTATACGCTTTTAAAGCATATGTTGAACTTGTTTATCTAGTTCTATAACCAATGTAAAGCTTTATTTTCAATTCATTCTTTAAAAAAACAATATATTCTATTCATATCTCTTACTTAATCATTTGTTATGTCTATAATATATTTTATGAAAATAGTTAATGAATCATCCATTTGTAGATTAAGAACTTTTTAAATAAAAATAAATGTTATGAAAATATATTAACTTTATACTCTCTCTTTAATGACTAATGCTTGTGGCAGAAATTAATTAGTGAAAGTGGAAGATTGGAATATGGTTGAATAGTATTTTGTATTTTAAATAAGTTACATCTCTCTATTATAATAGTTTCTCATTTTAGAGGCTTAGTTATCCCACTTCTTAGAGGAGTTGCATCACTTTTAGGATTGAATTATGTATTCTTAAAGTGGGAATGAATTCTAAATGAGTTGTTTCATTTTTTATTAATTAGTGCATCACTTTATTAAAGCAATTGCATCAACATTGAAGTTAATGCAAGTATTCTTAAAGTGAAATTGAATTACAGATAAGTTGTATCACCTCCTCAAAAGCAAAATTTTTAATTTCAATTTCTATAAACAAGTGCATCATCTTTAAAGTTATCTATTTTTAGAGTGGGAGTAAATTATCATATTAGAGCAATTATCTCACTCTTCCAGATAAGTATCTCACCCTCTTATAACAATTGCATCACATTTAAGGTTAAGCTGCATATTTTTAGAGTGAAAGTGAGTTCTAAATAAATTGTAGCATTGCAAATGAGTGGTAGGTTCCGCACTTCATAATTTCAGTTGCCTCATTTTCTTAGAGTACTAGTAATGGCTTCAAAAGCTTTGAAATTAAATTATATATTCTTAACATAAAGATGATATAAAAAAAGAATGAGATAAAGAAATTAAGGATAAAAAAGTATTTTCTTTAAAATCATTCACATATTAGAAATAAAAGTAGAATTTAACTAACCAATATTAAGTAAGTTACTAATCCATTTTATAAAGGAAAATATATGGGAGCCATTATTTTGGTAGGCATTATGGCCATTATGGTCAATATTGATTAAATTATTAATATACTAACAAAAGATTTATGATATACAATAGTAATATAGTTAATATGAACTGTGATGACCAAAAAGGCCATTAAAATAAAATGATGACCATATACTTAGATAAGAGAGAACTCATCTTTAATTGCCCCCTTGCCCTCTCATCTTTTACATTTTAAGCAAAAAGTGTATTTTTAACATTGATATTTATACCAAAATATATGTTATATCCTAATATTTTAGAATGTTAAAAAAGAATCAAAATATTTTAAGACTATTAAAATTTAATCCTAAAATGACAGAACCCTTAATACGGTTAAGGGTTAGTTAGTTTAAGGGCCATATCAACACTGACATGGAACTTTGTTTATTATTAAGTGAGACCTGTAATATCATTCACTTAAATTAAAACTAAGCTATAACTAACTTAGTTAATCCTAATTTTAGATTAATCTTAATTAAACTTAGTTTCATATAATTCACTCTAATTTCATACCTTAATAACTTCAATTAAACCTAAATGTTTTCCTAATTAAATGAAAACCTAAACTGCTTGTTGAGCCTAATAACTCTCTTTTTGACTTTTATGATCCTAAACAATGTTGTTTAATTGATTCAAGCCCATTTTCTTATAATTATGATGAAATAGTACCCTTATGAGGAGAAGAATTAGGAAGGAAGAAGAATAACGTGAGATGGAACATTAAGAGGTGAGAGAGAGCCACGAAAAATAGAGAGAAAGATAAAATAATGAGAGATCTAAATAAAAAAAAAAGATAAAGATAAAGATAGACAAAGAGACCAGTAAGGGGCAAAACTCAATACGATATGGCTTGCTAGTCTATGTAGCTTCCATCTCTTTCATTGTCATAGAGTACACTATAAAGCTTACTCAAGTACTAGCCTTTTAAAATTTTATCTATATTTTTGTCTATCTATTAATCTTAAATGTTTATATCTTCCAATATATTATTTGATTTTCTTTAAATTTATTAGGCTCTAGGTGTATAAAATCTTTTTGAATGTTCACACTCTTATTTAAAACTTACAAGGTCAATAGATCCCAACATTTTGGATTTTAAAGCAAGATAAGAGCTTTTCTTAAATGGATAATGCATTTGAGTTTTTAAGTACTTAATTTAGAAGCTTAAGGAATTGGGATTAAGCCTTTAACTAGGTTTCATCGGTCTAGGTTTTGCATCATTAATAAATTCTAGGATATCATTCTGAAGCAATATTTAAGGTGTAAAGGAGCTTTCCCCTTTCTCTTCTTTGTCTAACATAAGTTAACATGTAAGATAATCATATTGTTGTAACTTAACTACAATCTTCTACATTTATCCAACTAGGATGGAATAGAATGCACAAATTCACATGTGACTTTCAAGAAATTCATCTATAATCATCAATAATTTAACCTTAAGTTTTACTCTATTTGAGGTTTACACGTTCTTCTTTCTCTAAGTTTTGACAATGGTTTATAGTATTGTCTAGCATTAATTGAATGATCACTGACTAAAGACATTTCATCCTTGTTTGCTTTCTATATTTTATACATATATAATTTTCTCTATTAATGGTGGTTAAAGTTGTAGGGTTTGTTGAGCTTAAAGGGATGGTAGAGTTAGGGCAGAAGGAGTTCTTAACGTTTCTTCTAATGTTTGATCTTGGTTTTTTATTTCCATAAGCACATGATATAGCTATAGTTAACACAGGCAAGTATGGATCAATCATATGAGTATTGTTAGTAAATTACCAACTATTCATAAACTTAATAAGCTAGACTAACAACTATCGTTAATTAAACAATGAAAATAAATAAATAAATTTAAATAAAAATAAGTAAATGATTAAGAAGTAAATCAATCAATGAATAAACTAGATTGGACTTTACTATATTTGATTTCATTCTAACTTAATGAATTATTCTAGTTTCTTATGTAGGTATGAATCCCTAAACTAGATTATATTCTCTTTTGAGACACATAACCCCTTTTCTCAGACTAATCAACCTTTGTAGTAAGACAAATTAAGAATGATTTAATTTGCTTTATCAACTTTCTTGATAGGAATTACTCTAACCTAGGAAGATCTTGTGGCTTTCTCTTAAATAGTTTACACAAAACCCTCTTTATCTATTTTAGGATCTAACCACACGTCTCATCTCTCGAATTATAAATCAAATAATTTAATCTTCTAATTTCCCTCTTTTAATTTAATCAGTTATAAAAATACATATAAATCTCCAGAAAACTAAAAATTCATTAAACCAAAGATCAAATCAAATATAATACATCCTATGATTATCCTATTAAGACCTATATCACAATTTAGTTCATAATTAAACAAAGAAAAAATTAATAACTAATAAAGAAAACAAAAAAGAAATCATTGTTCTTAAATTTTGAATCTCTAAAGGATCTTATTAGAATCTTTTTCTATCTTTAAAGAATGATGAAACCATGATCAATAACATTTGTAAAATAACTTATCATTAACTTTACAGTGCTTTCCTACAGCAGCTCCTTTTCTTTTCTACCTTATTTTCTATAAACCTAAAACGTTAACTTTTTAATGAGCTACATAGTCCTAATTTCGGTTCATATAGCTAGCCATACTGCTACATAGCCCTAATTCTGGTTCATATAGTTAGCCATACTTCATTTGTGATTCTCTATATATCTTTAATGTTAAAACAAGAACTACATGGGGACTTGTAAGGTTTAGATTTCTTCATCCACGGGTAAAATAGAGATGTAGAGGGCTACGAAGGAGAAATAGAAGCGACCACTTAATAATACACCCCCTAAAGCGTGTAGGTGCCATATTTAAGGGTCCTTCTCTAAATCTTCCAAATTTACTCTAAATCAGTCCAATTCTTCTCAATTTCAGTCCTTTTCCTTGTATAGGCATAGATAAGACCTAAATAAAAATACTTCTTAAATTTTAAGTACCAAATCATCCAAAATATAAGCAATACACTATGAAAATAGTGGTAAAATTAATGTATGACTAGCATACATAAAATCCTCAACAATTAAACAATTCCTTATACTTATGAAAACCAACTCCATTATTCAATCTCAAATAGAAAATAATTTTAAAAATGTTAAACAAATAAAATATAAAAATTGAAAATTCATCATTACTTATTCAATCATAAGAGTCATCAAAATTCCATAAAATCAACTACATACATTAGTTCATAAGTTGATTCAATTCACTTCATTATCCTTAAAACTTCAACCTAAATTACAAAACTAAATTCCATACAAAAAAATGAACATACCCTAGATATAATGCTTCACCTTTTAAGCATATCCACAACCATTTATTAATAATACATAAAATTTAAACAAAACTAGAGCATTAGAAGCATGTTTGAAAAGTCACATAGCTTTTTAACGTGATAATAAATACTTTGTTATGAATGCCTATGATTACTGAACTAGGTCACTATCTCAAATGGCTACTAGCACCACACTTAGCTTCAATCTTTTTATTGGTACGAGCCTAACAAAGTGAAATTATTTTTGCATATTTATTCACTCTTTTTTCAATAAAAATGCTAAAAATTTCAAAATAAATAAATGCATATACATTTTACATAAAGAATATCATAATACTCATTAAGTATTCATTCTCTAAATAAATAAAACAAATTAAACCCACCTATTTACCAATACTCATAACTAGTCACATATAGATTCCAAATTACCAAAACAATCAAATTCTTAATGAATAGTCTCCAATAGTATGCTTTTAATGAAAAAATTTCTAAGAATTACTTCTTATTGAGAAAGTTATGTTAAAATTGATACGCTTGAGTACATTTGTATATATATATATATGGGAATATGGTGGTTATGCAGCGAAAACGAGGAGTTATGGGTCAAATGGGTTCAAAATATCTACATAAAGGGAGAAAGCATATTGACTCTCAAACCTGAGCAGAACATGTCATGAAATCTTAGACAAATCTTGGGATCAAGACAATGGATACAAAATTTGATACATCATAAGATTGGAAATGGTGAATCAACCTACTTTCGGTATGATAATTGGCATGGAAGAGGTCCATTATACAAGATAAAAGAAATTCACACCTAAAGTCAATTATTAGTCCAACCATAAGGGTAAGTAAGTTGATTGTAAACAATCAATGGAAATGACCTTACCGTTATAACAAAGGAGTGGATATTATAATGAACAACGTGCCAAGATGTTAAGGAGCAAGATAGGATGAAATCCCCTAGATGGCCAATGGATCAACAACATTTAACACAAAGGCTTGTAGAAACTTCATCTTAAATGATTCTAACAGTAGAGTTAAATGGTGTAAGGTAGTGTTGGATAATAACATACCCCACTTACATGTCTTTATCTTATGGTTAAGGATTGGAAAGAGGCTCATGACCAAAGACTGGCTTAGAACTCTCATAAATTTAATAACTTTTTAGCTTTGTAACTCTCAACCTGAAATAATAGATCACTTAATGGTAAATTACAGGTACACTTGCAACATTTGAAGGAAAATGGAGAGAATGTTAAATCTGAGGAAACTAGTCCAAAATTGGGAGGAATTAATTAATTGGATAGTCACTATAAAAATAGGACACAAGGCAAACCTCAAAGTAGTAAAAATTAGCCTTGCAACCATAATGTACACAATTTGGTAAGAAAGGAATAGAAGAATCTTCAGACAGAAGCAAAGAGACAAGGAAAAACTATACTAGAAAATTATAGTCAAATGTATATTAAACATGATAGCAAAGGGAAAGGGGCACATCTCTCCACTGACATGAAGAGAAGATGGTTTCTAGACTAGATACAGTTGTAGCTGAGATTGAACTTATACTTCCTTATTTTGTTTATATCTCTCCTTTTTGGCAATTTGATCATTGTAAGGTTGTAATTTTTACTAATTAATAATAATAACTCATTAAATTTTTTTAAAAATAAAAGTAATTAATATAAATAAATAAATAATGAATAGAACCATAAAATAATACTAGTAAGTGTTAGAGCTGAGCGAATGTTTGGAGGAGGTGTGTGGTGTACATTTGGAGGAGATGCATGGTGAATGTTGCATGGCTTATGTTGGGCGACTCTACTGCTAGTTGCCATTGGTGGAATTGTGTCTTCTATTGGTTGGTGTTGAGCAAACATTTGGAAGAGCTACGAGGTGTGCGGCTGAAGGAGGTGTGTGGGGGATGTTGCATGGCTCGTCTGTTGGCTTGGGTGTGTATGGTTTACTGTGGAGTTACGTCTGCTATAGGAGTGGAGTGTTTATGGTAAGGTTGTGCTAGGGACCTTTAATGTTGCCTACTAAAAGAGAAACAAACAAATTAAGGTTGTTGCTTTTTTAATTTTTTTTTTAATTTTATTTATTTACTTTATTTTAAAATTTTTATTATTTTTATTTAAATATAAATAAAAAAATATTTAAAAATATGACAAGTTCCTTTGAAACCCAAATAAATATAAGGTGTGATCACACCTTATAAATGTTAGTATTTTGGTATTTTAAAGGTTCCATTCTGAAAAGCTAAATCACATAAGGCATGATCTCACTTTATGAGATTTGGTATTTTGGAATTTTAGGGCCTCTACTCCTAAGAATTGAATTACATAAGACATGATCACGCTTTATGAAATTTAGTATTTTGGAATTTTAAGACCCCTTTCCCCTAAAGCCAATAAACTTATTTTTAAAAACCAATCAAATGACAACTATATATGACTAAACCAAACTTAATAAAAAATATCATGTTTTTGGTTGTCTCCTAAAAAGTGCATTTGTTTAAGGCCATTATGCTTAACGGAGTAGGTTCTACAAACTTCTACATTCACCACACTGGAAACCGTCATCTCTTAATAAAATGGTTTTAATTTATGTCTGTTCACCTTAAAAATCTTCTCAGTCTCTAAACTTTTTATTTTCACTGCACTATGAGAAAATTAATTATAGATAACAAACGAGCTTAGCCCTCTAAAACGGAACTTACCTAACATAAAATTTAATTTAGAATTATATAATAATACTTTCTGTCCCACCTAAAGTTGCTTCCACAAGATCATATTATCATAGAACAATTTGGTTTTTTTCCTTATAGATGTTCAAATTCTCGTAAGCATCTAAACTTATTTCCTCTAGCTCTAGCTCTTGCAATTGTAATTTCTTTTCCTACCTAGCTTTAGCCAAATCCATGTTATAATGTTTCATCACCCAATAACCTTTATGTTCACCTTCCACCAATAGATGACAAGCTTCACCAAAAACTAATCGATAAGGAGACGTTCCTATCGGTGTTCTATAGGCTGTACAGTACGCCCAATGAGCATCATCTAGTTGTAAACTCCAATTCTTTTGACTAGGATTCATAGTCTTTCCTAGAATGGATTTCACCTCTCTATTTGATAATTAAGCTTGTCCATTCGTTTGTGGACGGTAGGCAGTAATAACTCAGTGATGCACTCCATACTTTTTAAACAACACTTCCACTACTCTTGCAAAAATGACTTACTTGATCACTAAAAATAGCTCGTGGAACTCCAAATGAATTAAAAATATTAGAATTTATAAATCAACAACAAAAAATATATAGGAAACACCACAAGCATAATTGTGACAAAAAACTAAGAAATAATGTTGTTCATTTTCTGGCACACAACGCCTTATAATTTGATCAGAGTAGGACATCCATAAGTATGGTTCATCCCAAATATAAAATTTTTCCTCATTTTTATCTTTTCCTTTCTAGACTTACTAATGTAATAAGGTAAAGTTCTAGTAACTAAATAATTAACAAGGTCATCGTACCATATAACCATACCTTTTATTTGGAACAATTGCTCATTAGGAAAGTTTCAAAAATAGGTAAAATATATTCATCTCTTACCATCCTACTCAATTGGTCTGCTATTAAAATTTTCTCACCTTTTTGGTCCTTTATTGTCAAATCAAACTCTTGACATAGCAGAATCCATGTATCAACCTCAGTTTGGACTTTGTTTTTACCAAAAGGTATTTCAATACTGTATGGTCAAAGTACACAATAACTTTAGAGCGAAGAAAATATAATCTTAATTTATCCAATGAAAAAATAATTGTTAAAAGCTCTTTCTCAGTTGTAGAATTGCAGCATCCAATATTTTTGAAGCATAAAAGATATCATGACTTTGTTTCTCAATCCTTTAGCCTAAAATAGATCCCACTGCATAATTGCTAGCGTCACATATGATCTCGAACTGAAGATCCGCATTTAGTAGCTGAATAATAGGTGTACTTGTTAATAATTCCTTGAGTTCTTTAAAAGCTTCCTTGCAGTCCTTTCCAAAGTCAAATGGAATGTCTTTTTGTAACAACTTTGAAGTGGTATGGCAATCTTAGAAAAATCTTTAATAAATCTATGATAAAATCCTGCATGTCTAAGAAAAGATCAAATTTCCCTAACGTTTGTAGAGTAAGGTAAGTTCAAAAATCCACTTTTACTTTATCAACTTCTATGCCTCTAGATAAAATAACTAGTCCAAAGACAATTCCTTAATCTACTATAAAATGACATTTTTCATAATTCAACACCAAATTCCTTTGAATGCTCCTTTTGAGAACATTAGATAAATGATTTAAGCAATCATCAAATGAATCTCTATCACTTGAAATCATCCATGAATACTTCAATGCAGTTCTCAATATACTCATAAAATATATTCATTATGCATATTTGGAATGTACCTAGAGCATTACAAAGACCAAATGACATTTGCCTAAAGGCATACATTCCAAAAGAATATGCGAATATAGTCTTTTTTTTTTTAATCTTCTTGAGCAATTGTTATTTAACAGTAACCTAAAAAACCCTCCAAAAGTAAAAACATGATTTACCTATAAGTCTTTCTAACATTTGATCCACAAAAGGTAATAAGAAATGGTTCTTTATAGTAGATAAGCTAAGCTTTCTAAAGTTTATGCACATTCACCAAGCATTTACCGTCATTGGTACTAACTCATCATTCTGGTTTCATAACACTGTCATTCCAATTTTCTTTGGCACAACATTCATTGGGCTCACCCATTCACTATACGAGATTGGATAAATTGTACCTATATCCAAAAGTTTTAGAAACTTTTTCATTGTCACATCTTTCATTGTTGGATTGAGTCTTCTTTTGGTTTCCAATACTGGTTTTGCATTCTCGTCTAAAAGAATCTTGTGCATGCAAATTGTCGAGCTAATGCCTTTTATGTCCATTAAAGTCCAACTAATTGTAGTTTTGTGCTCCTTAAATAGCGTTACTAGTTTTTCCTCCTGCTTTGAAATGATTGTAGGTAATGACTTTCCATCACCCAAATAGACATACTTTAGGTGATCATATAAAGCCTTCAATTATATCTTCAAGGAATAAAAAACAGAAGGCAAGATTTTCTTATGAGTTATAGTAAGTTCATCATTCAAAGTTTTCGAATCTATTAGCATTGCTAATAATGATTCTACAACTTCACAAGTTTCATCAACTTACTTGTTCACTTCCGATTTAGCCTTAAACTCTAACTCATATTCAACACTTTCTTCTTTAAAAATATCCTAGACAAATAAATCCACAATATCCATATAATAAATGGATTGAAAATCATTAAGGTACTTCATTTACGAAAAGATACTAATGATCCAACATATACAAACTATTTGCATAAACTTATATCAACTACTTTTACTTAACAATCTATTTCTTATCCTGCATTGAACATTATAATAATGTTGAATTTAAATTCAATATCAAATGCTCATAAGCATGAACTAGAAATACATATGATCTCTGTCATATCAGGTAGTAGTTATGCATTTTCTTTTTATGACAACTATTATCGTACTATAACAAAGCCTTTAATTGATGTCCATGTTTGTGCTTTTAGTAGGCTGAATTGAGTGGAATAACTCCATCAAGGTACTTTACCTTTCAACTCTACTTCAAGCAACCTCTTGAGTCAAGCTATCATAGTGTTGACATACATCTTACATGTTGTCATTAAAGTTTATGAGACATTAATCAACTTAAAATGTCAATACATTTTATCATCTATATGATTTTGACAAATCTCTAAAACTTTGTCGCTGAATCCTCAACATGGATTATAACAAAATTGTATAATGGGCATACAATTTTCTTTTCTAACTTTGAGAACTCTTCTCAAACTTAATCTTATGTCCAAGAAATTTGGTTCACTAACTTTTAGTATCAATTAAACTAAACAAGGTAAATTCTACTAAGAATAAAATATAAATGTAAGAAAAGCAAGTAATTAATTACATGACATGACTATCAAATAAGATTAGAACCTTAATCATGTATTTAGTTACTCATACTATTTTATTAAAAATAATAGTCATCACTATTATTTGAAAAGATTACTTTATTCTTTCTAGTAGGCTAAGACCATATTCAAATTTATTTGATTTTTAAGTTTACTCAACAAATAACCTAAACTTAAATTAGTTAGATAAAAACTTTATTAATCACATCTCATGTGACTTTTAGATTCTTTAGGTGACAACTCTTTCCAAAACATATCTTATATATTATTCCTACACTAAATTCACATATTTAGTTAAGTTGAATCTACTCTAATAAGACTTAACATGTTCAGGTTAAAGTGGTCTTGAGTTTGCTCAATAAGCCCAATAATAAACAAAATTCTAGTTTATTCTTATACCAATGAAAGGCATAATCACATTCTCAATGTGTACCTAATATTTTAATGAGGGATCTAATTTCATTTGTCTCATCAAATAGAAAATTGCATGTAGAATATCACACTTATAAAACATATAATATGCATCCAATATATATTTATCAAATATATAAATAAAGTATATAACTTATACACTCATAATAAAATTATATGCATAAAATATTAAGTTTTTTTAATTCTAATTATTGATCTTGTGATCCAAAATAATGTTTCTAACTTCTTGGAAAATTAAATTAGATTAAACTTATTGATTCCTAAATGTATTAAATTCCTATTCCAAATAAAAATTTGATTTGATTTGAAAACAAATTTCAAATCCAACTGAAAACTATTTCTAATTATCTTGACTCCTTTAATAAAATTTAATTGATTTTTTTTTCATAAATTATGCTTTTACTTGTTATAATTTAGAGAAAAAAACTCCTGTTTCAAAATTATATAAGTAATACATTCTAGCTCAATTAGAAAACTATTTCTAATCTCATTAAAAATTACTATTTCTAATATCATTAGAAATTACTTTTCATTAATTAGAAACTATTTTTTAATATTAAAAGGAAACTACTTTCAATATTAAATAAAATACTTTTAAATGTAATTAAAAGATTCATTTATATTATTTATTTAGAAATTGATTTCTTAATTAATTAGAAAATCTTTCCTTAATAAATTAGAAAACTATTTTCAAAAATATCAAAGAAAGCTTATTTTCTTAATTAATAAATAAAAACACTTTTTGAAATTTAATCAAGAAAAATATCTTTTTATAATAAATCAAGAAATTTATTATTTATTAATAAAGAAACAATTTCTAAATAAATAGAATAATAATTCTCTACATAAATAAAATCATAAATTTATTTTATCTCAATCAAATTGAAATAAATAAATTTAATTAAGAAACACTTATCTTAATTTTAGGAGTCTAATTAATTAACTTCGGTCTAATTAAAAATAATTAATTGTAACTTTAAAAACAACTTTTTTCCAAAATTTAAATAGGAATTAATTTAATTATTAATATTAATCATATTAAGAAAAATAATTTATTTAATTTTGGGATTGATTTTTAGATTTAAAAAATAAAATTATGTTTAGAATAAAATTTATTAAGATTACATTAATCCTAAACCTAAACAAACCTTAAACTATGTTTAGAATACCTCGTTCCAATACCCAAACATGCTTTGTTTTAATTACAAACGAAAAGCGTGACTAATATTAATTATAAGAATTCAAAACGTCGGAGAAAAGGCGAACAGAGAAGCCGAAAACGGCAAGACCCTAGCATGACGCAAGACGAAACTCTACCAGATCGTGACGATAACCTAAAGGCGACGGGCAAGCGCCTCCAACCGCCAGACCCAAGAGACAGAGGATCATCATGGGAGGGAAGGACCTGGCCGGCAGTGTCTAGATTCCCCTCATTAGGTGGTAATGTGACGGAAAAGCAGCAAAGGGTGGAAGACTTGTCGATTGAAGATGTGGAAGATTGTTTTACTAATAAGACGATGTCGGTGGCATACGAGAATGACAATAGATGTTTTCCGAACTTGTCATTGGGACCAGAGCTAAAGGGTCGATTGGGAACTGTATGGAAGAATACCGTGTTGATCAAAGTTTTGGATAAATCCCTAGGTTTCTATTTTATGAAGACAAAATTGTTTCAATTGTGGAAACCGAAAGGTAGTATGGAAGTTGTGGATCTCGTGAGTGGCTTTTTCATGGTGAAATTCTCCAACCCAGAGGATAAGAATGATGCTTTATCTAAGGGTCCATGGATGGTGCAAGAACACTATCTAATAGTGCAGGATTAGAGTTTGGGTTTTAAACCCTCGCAAGCTACGATTGAAAAAGCAAGAGTGTGGATTCGTATCCCAGAATTACCAATGGAGTTTTATGATGTTAAAGTTTTAACCACCTTTGCAGGGGTGATTGGTCGACCTATTAACCTGGATGGTAACACCTTCAAAGCTAATAGGGGAAAGTTTGCTAGAATCTATGTGGAAATAGATTTAACCTTGCCTCTTGTTCCAAGGATCGTGGTAGATGGTGAACTATATCGTATTAAATATGAGGGACTTCACAAAATTTGCTTTGGTTGTGGATTATATGGAAATCTGTTAAGTGCATGCCTGAGTGATCCTAAAATCAATAATGTAGTGGTTGAGGAAGATACCCAAGATCGGCAAATGGGAAAGAATTTTACGGATAGTCAAAATGGACATGGTGATTGGATGGTAGTAAAGCGGACGACTAGAACTTTTAACCGTGGGCGTGATAAGAACATGGCCAAAAATACAGCCCCTACTACCAATAGGTTTGCGGACCTTCATATTGATGAAGAGCATGAAAGTTTTTAGCCACAAGGAGTGCAATCCTTTGTGCAGGGACGAGGTAGTCCGAGGATTTCCAATGATGTTAATATGAAAAAATGATTTCTTAAGAAGGCTTTTACAGGTAACTCAAGCAAGGGGACACAGCATGAGAAACAGTCAAATACTTTGTTGGATTACATAGAGAAAGTGAATGTCTCTGTAGCAGGTAAAAACAATTTTACGGATACCATTGTGGTGGCTGAAACTCAATTTGAGGAGGTTGGCCCGGACATAATAAAGACATATGAGACTGTTGCGCCTCCTATTTCCACAATCAAGGATCCCAATGACGGTATTCTTATAGCTGAGACGTATCATCCTCCTCGCCCCCTAAATATTGAGTATTCAGCGAAGGGAGTTGATAATGGAACTACATTAAACCTCCAAGTGGTTGACGATGAAGACATAGTAGACGATACAGAGAGGATTTCACATCAGTGTGATTGCTAGAGCTTTCTTTCCCAGCTTTTCTCAACATCCTTATTTAATGATTCAGTTAAATATTATGGCTTGGAATATTCGTGGGGCAGGTAATAGTATTGCCCGTAGGCACATTAGTGAATTTGCTTCGGTGCATAGAGTGGATTTAATGATCATTGTCGAACCAAAGATCCAATTCCAACAGTCAATTTCTTTCTGGAACTGAATCGGGTTTGATGGTCACGTTTTTCATAATGTGGTTAGCCATTCTGGTGGTATTTGGGTGACGTGGAAAAGAGACAAATGTGATTTTACTAACGTTACGGTTACTTCTCAGGCAGTTTCTGGTTTTGTTAGACTTCGCGATGGTGCGAGTTGGAGGCTTTCTGCTGTTTATGCAAGTCCGGTGGCTACCAAACGAGAAGAGCTTTGGCATTATTTGGTTACAGATGTATATACTAGTGGGGACCCCTGGTTAGTTATTGGAGACATGAATGAGGTTGCTTCGATTTCGGAAAAAGTAGGAGGGATATATCATCCACATAGAGTCAGAAAATTCCTAGATCAGTTGCAATCTTGTGAATTACTTGATTTGGGGTTTGTTGGACCAAAATTTACTTGGGTTCGAAACACGGCTAACTTTATTGCACAGAGACTAGATCGCGGAGTTGCTAATATTAGTTGGAGGCTCTTGTATCTAGAAGCACTGATTTCTCACCTTCCTCTGGTGTATTCGGACCACGCTTCTATTCTTTTAAGGACCGGGGGATTGAGTGGAAGGATTCACAATAAACCGTTCCGCTTTGAGGTGGCTTGGACTGAAGATAATAGGTTTGAAAATGTGGTTCTTTCTAATTGGGATTCCGCAGTGCACCCTTGTTCAGCATTAAAAAATGTGGAGAAAGCAGCCCTAGTTTTTAACAAGAATGATTTTGGAAATTTTTTCAGACGGAATCGTCATTTGCTTGCACGGATACAAGGAGTCCAACAAAGTCACTTTTGTAGTGACTCTGAAGGCTTGCGAGATCTAGAGTTCAATTTAACTAAAGATTATAATCAGACTTTGAAGTAAGAGGAGTTATTTTGGTTCCAAAAGAGTAGGGAGAAGAAGGTGACCTTTGGAGACTATAATATTAAATATTTTCATGCCACTACCGTTATCCGTCGTAGGAGAAATAAAATTGACCGGTTAAAACTCAGGGGTAGTGACGTTTGGTGCGAAAACCCAGATCTGATTAAAACCAAGGTTCGGAGCTATTTTACAGATCTTTTTGGAGTGGTAGAGGGCCATGGGGTTAGCAAATGACCCTTAATTATGGGGCTCTCGGAGATAATATGAGAGAACTTTTAAATAGCCCGGTGTCCAGTGATGAGGTGTGGAAGGTAGTCCAATCTATGGGTAGTTTCAAATCTTCAGGGCCAGACGGCTTCCAACCGATTTTTTACAAAAAGTATTGGCATATTATTGGGGGATCGGTTACGAAAATGGTTCAAGAAGCCTTCTCTAGTGGGAATATTGATCCCCGCATTGCAGAGACTCTGATTGTTCTCATTCCTAAGGAAGACAACCCAGAGAACATTTCGAAATTTCGGCCAATAAGTCTCTGTAATGTAACTTACAAAATTATCACAAAGGTGTTAGTTCACCGACTTAGACCTTTTATGGATACAATCATTCATCCGTTCCAAGGTAGCTTTATTCTAGGTAGAGGTACGATGGACAACGTTATTTTGGCGAGAGAAGTGGTACATTACTTAAAAAGAGCCAAGGGTCAGTTGGGTTCGATGTTGATCAAATTGGACCTCGAGAAAGCTTATGATAGAGTCAATTGGGATTTTTTGGAGGGTACCTTGATTGATTTTAACTTCCCGGAGCGGGTCGTTAAACTCATCATGAATTATATTCGGAGCACAAAGTTGACTGTTCTTTGGAATGAGGAAAAGCTTAATAGTTTTCATCCCCGAAGGGGTATTCGTCAAGGGGACCCTCTATCTCCTTATTTGTTTGTTCTTTGCATGGAGAAATTTGCCGCTTTGATTAATGAGAGTGTTTCTAGTAATAATTGGAAGCCTATTGCCTGCTCAAGAGGTGGGGTCAAAATTTCTCATTTATTTTTTGCTGACGATGTTCTTCTTTATAGGAAAGCTAACCCGAAGCAGGGTCAGGAGGTGAATCGAATTATTAAATTGTTCTGTCAGGCATCGGGTATGAAGGTTAGTGAATCTAAGTCGAAGTGGCTTCCGTCGAGTGGTATGAAGCGTGATAGAATTAATTTGTTAGGGAGCCTGATTAATATTGGCGCTATGACCGATATTGAAAAGTATCTTAGATTCCCTTGGGTAATGAAAAAAGGAACATTCGAATGTATAATGAGCTGCTCGAGAGGGTGAATAACAAGCTTTCTTTTTGGAAAATGAATCACTTAAATCTTGCTGGGCGTATTACTATGGTTCACTCTGTTTTGAATGCTTTGCCTGTTTATATTATGCAAACAGTTTGGCTTCCGAACTTTGTTTGTGACAAAATTGATCAAATAGT
Organism: Erythroxylum gracilipes; assembly: GCA_026413385.1. Lineage (NCBI taxonomy): Eukaryota > Viridiplantae > Streptophyta > Magnoliopsida > Malpighiales > Erythroxylaceae > Erythroxylum > Erythroxylum gracilipes. The sequence continues at coordinate 30,999,606 of JANZLC010000005.1, forward strand.
GCGTGGGTTCATTTGGAACACTAAAGCCGGTCACAAAGGGCTTCATTTGATGAATTGGAAAGATATTGCCAAACCAAGGAAGATGGGTGGTCTGGGCGTGCGGGATTCTAGAAGAATCAATATATCTATGCTAGGAAAACTTGTTTGGGGCTTGATATCCCACCCCGAAAAACATTGGGCCCAAGTCCTTTTAAATCATTATGTGAATGGAATTTACGTGGATAAGTGGTTGGATGGCAAAAAGGGCTCTTCTCTGTGGCAGGGGATGCTAAAAACGTTAAAGAAGATTTG
>JANZLC010000005.1:31010911-31030099 GCA_026413385.1 Erythroxylum gracilipes
CGGTTGATATCTAGTGATGATTGGTTGTTTCACCCTTTGGCTAATATTGTCGCTGATATCATTGTTTGTAAGGATTGGGATTGGGATATTCTATGACGTCATTCTCTAAGGGAAGGAAATCGAGTAGCAGATTCTCTTGCTAAACGAGGAAGCAGAAATCGACAGAAATTTTAAGAATGGGTTTCACCGCCTCTAAATCTCTTGCTAGACCTAGCTGCTGATGCTTCAGGAGTGTGCTTTTTGAGAGAATGATTTTTCTTGTTTCTTTATTTTAGCTTTTACTTTTTAACTTTCCGATGTACCCAAAAAATAAAACATGCTTTGTTTTAACCTTTGGATATGTTATCCTTTTTGTCGAGCATCCCTTATTCTAGTCATTAGAAAAAGATTGTCCATGTTACCAAACAATCTCACAAACCCTAAAATCATAAACATGACAAAATACCCTAGCAATTGTTTCTACACCATCGCCAGCCAACCGTCGCCAACTAATTGTGACAGCTCCCCCAGGTTACTGTCACCGCAAGTTTCTCATGGAGATTTTAGCAGCTACTACGGTAAATTGTCCTGGGTTTTCCATTTGCGGCAGCCGCCAGACGAAGCCACAGCTGCGTCTTAGGTAGCACCATCACACGTTTGCAACTTCGGTGATGCTTGCTTCTCTTCTTGCCATCCTGTGCGTCATCGTTTGTCACTGCCATGCCTAGCCAATTGGAGCACCGCTGGTATAAATCTCCTTCGACATCCAGCCTTATTCCTCACTAGAAATCACAAAAATACCCCAATAATTACTGTCAGCGTGAACACCAAAAGAGTCACCACTGTCCCCGTCTCCACACTGTTGTCTTCTCCAAATTGAAATAAACCAGTCATAACCGCAAGCCACCATAACTAGCATTTTCCAATCAATTGATTTTTCATATTGTAAACTTTGGATCTCATGTGGTTTTGTTGTTTTAAAATTAATGAAACTAATTCATAAATTTGTTTAACTCTTAAACAAAATTTTCAATATGATTGAAAATTTAATTCCAAGTTTTGATCAATAACAATCAAACAAGTTAACAAGTTAATAAAATCATAAAATTAAAGTTAGGTTTGATAATATTGTTGGAAAATCACAGCATAATTTGATCATAACCGTAACTGATTAATTACGACACTTTTTGTATTTAACAAGCTAAGACCATTAAAATTTTTATAAAATGATTAACAAATAAATCATAATAAAATATGAATATTAATTTATACCTTATTTTGAATATTAACTTATTGTATCTCTCCAACTGTTTCTGAAACTAGTTCATCTCAAACTACTATAGCTACAAAAGGATTCGACCTTTAACGATATCTACAGAATAAATTAAGTGAACTCTGCAACTGCTACATAAAGAGTTAATCAAGCAGTTCTAGCTTATTAAAGCTTAAGCTTATTTATAGTAGATTTTAGACATTTTAGTAATTTAATTGAAATTAAATTCTAATTTTAATTAAAATTTAATTAGAATTATAAGATCTAATATCTCATATTTAATCATAAAGTTTCTCAAACTTTACAATCAAGTCTAACTTGATTAAAATTTGTTCTTTATGTGTGACTCATTAAGTTCCCAAATATGTTGATAATGGATACAAATTATAACCCTAAATTATGTTTAGAATAAGATTAGATAAATTTAACTCTTTTAATTTATCTTTAATTCTCTAATTAAACAATTTATATCAATAGATTAAGATTGGAATCTAATAATACACCATGACCACTCAAATATTTAAGAATGTCAAAGTAGTTTTGATTAACTTTTTCATGCATGATTTTTCATATAATTTAATCCTTTCAACATACAATGTTTTGATTAGACATAAAGCATAAAATTAATGTCTACTATATTTTGAGTCCAATCTATTAGTTCTCTGTCATTAGCTATTGATTTAATTAATGATATTTGCAAACTATTTACAAAACATCATTTCATCTTATTCAAGGATTTTCCGAATTAATACTAATCGAGAACAATAAAATATTCTCTCTATTTACTTTAGGGTGATGAATTATATCTTAATTACTTAACTATCTCTATATAGTTCATACTATATCTAATAACTACCGATTAAACTACCCATGATTATAATAGGTCATAGGTAATATAAAAACATAGTAATCTCTATACAGGATAACTTTGGAGATCTCAAGTTAAAGGATCACTTATGCAATCTTCACAATGAAAATTTATATAAACATACAAATAATATTCCAAATAGATTTCTTATATAAGATCAGTTCAGTAAATTTGTTCTCTAATAAGCATCCACACATAATTTAACTTTTAAATTAACTAGTTTATTCATAAGGAAAACACATGATATGTGGTAGTCTTTTTACGTTCTATTAATATTCAATCTTAATAGATCATTGCCTAAGAACAATTTAGGGATAATACATAAATACAATATGAATCTCATAATTATAATCTAATTATAATTTAGTTTGCAATGTATAATTATCTCATAAACTTTATCATATATATCTAAATGTGTACAAGATAAAAACTATTTTTAAATTATCTTATCACTAAACTACAACCAAGCGATTAACTACACATAAACAAACAATTTATTTAACTACACATAAACAAACAATTTATTCTTGTAACTTTACCCTTAACATTTGTTTTAATAATAAAACACAAATTTAAGATTACTATTTTTTGTTGTTATTTGCTTCACTGATTATATTTAATAAAAATGTCACTATTTTGAGTAGGAGCTTCATTTAAGCTTATATTTATTTGGAGTTTATATGAATAAGTCTAGTCTTGACAAGATTCCCTCCCCCGTTTCATAATCCCTATTATTATTTTCTTCAACTCTCCTTAAAACCAAATTCATTACTGAAAGTCTAATAAGATGAAACATATCTAATCTTTATACCCTAGAGAAGAAAATACTACTTATGATGTAAAATTAATTAAAAACCAAATCTAAGTAATGATCCTTAGAGACCAAATCCAACTGTTGGTTTTCACCATAATCAATTGATCCACAGGAGCTCAAACTAAAAATGGTTTATCCAGATAATTGTCTCTTCATTGAAAAGCTAAATGGTTTAGCTATGTAACTAAAAAGTAGCTCAATCCAAGAATTCTTAAACCTTAAATCGGTGTTCTTTCAATCTCCTTATAGCTTGCTTCATTAAAGGATGGAACTTTAAGGACTGTATGGAACTTTTCATCTCTGCTTCGTTGTATCAGTATGTGAGCCCTTAAAACGATTTTGTGTTCCATGCTTGCAAAAAAAAAAATTTGAAAAAGAAAAAAGGAATGAATTAATAAATGATGGAAATTACATCCCTAAAAGGAGGTTCATGGGATTAACCCTTAACATAAAGATAACACATTGGACATACTTGCAAAATTATATTTTGTAAGTAGTACACAAATTAGAGATTCAAAGAGAGGAGTAAAGAGGAACTACAATCAGTTGCAACATTCCTCAATAAAATAATTTCCCGAATCCCATAGATAACCTTATTGATAAGTGCTTTTATTGTTTTGCATTTGGATTCAAACCTTCTCGCATTCCTTCCTTTCCAAATTGTTTGCACACATACTCCTATAACTAATAAGTAGATCAATTTGTCAGTAGTCTTAGGAATAGAAACTTGAGTAGCTAGCTAATGAATAATGATAAATATAGAGTTATTAGTCTATAAGCATTTTAGTTTCACCTATTTTCAAATAAACTTAGAAACTGAACATACGAAGAATAGATAATTTCTAGTTTAATCATGAATAGACATAGAGAGCATCTGTAACAATCTGATATTAACAACAACAATTGCTACGGGAAATCGATTGGAATCGAAGAGATTCGTATTGATTCAAGGGAATTATAAGGTTGATAAACTAGAGAAAAAGAAGAAATAGGTGAGAAGAGGAAACAGAGAAGAACATAGAGATGAGAAGGAGAGCTGCAACTTGTATAACATTCTGAATGAATCAATGGTTAGCCAACCCTGCAGTGATATGGAGCAACCGAGCAACCGAGCAAGCAACCGAGTATCATTCTTCATAGGCCCGGCAATTGTTTGGTCCTTTTTCTTGTTGGGTCTTACCTCATAAGATACTAGTTCATAACAACATCTTCTCCTTATGTCAAGTGAGAAAGTCTATATGTAGTATTAAGTTGATTCCCTAATAATAAGTCACAGGAGAAATGATACTTTGGGCAAAGAACTTTATGTCAAATGATGATTCTGCAGTTGACTTTTGGATTTCTCAATCTGAGCATATCCGTACTAATCTTGTTTGATAGTTTAAAAGCTAGGAAGATCTTTCTAACAAAATGTATCCTCTCTCAATTATGTTTGCAAAAGTTCAACTAAACAACTCTGTTTTAGTTTTTAAAGATATAATGTATACTCTCAACAATAATATTATGACTATTGGATGTCTAATTTTAAAATTATAAAATATTTCTTCAAATATACATTAATACAATATGTATGTATGTATATATATATCTCCAATTATATTACTTCTTTAATTGAATTCCCCATAAAATCCTTTAAACCACATTAGTATTCCATCGATCTTTCTGGAAGTAGAAAAGGCTTTTAAGATAGTAACAAGAAGTAATACTATATCTACGCAAAAAGTGAAAGGCAGGGGTGACAATTAAGTAGGCAGGGGTGACAATTAAGTCCTAAGTTCAACTATTTTTAATTATGCCTGAACTCGAGTTGCTTAAGTTTAGACTGTTTCGAAGTTCTACTTTTTTTTATATTTTTTATTTAAAAATAATAAAAATAATAAAACCGGATTGGTCTATTACCATCCTTGAAAGACTTATCATTCTAATTCACGTGTTATGTTAAACACCTAGTCAAAATGTCAATGCATAGAGTGTGCAAAATGCATATTGGTTTAATTATTAAACAAAGCCACAACTCATGATACAAGCTCTTTTTTTCCTTTTTTGTTTTCTATTTACTCTTTCAATTCTTGCTTTTTATTTTTTTCTTTCGATCTCTAGTATCAACAAAACAAATCTGAACTAGCCTCAAGCTGGATCAAAATTTATACAGTAATAGCATTTCACAATCAAGACAGCAAGTTGGAGAGTGATGGGGAGAGGAGCTGAATACGACAGCAAAAAGAGTTGCTGACGGTGGGGAGAGGACGGAGGAATAAAATTGTGAGAGACTGGAGCCGATTCGACAAGTAGGGTTGGTAGAATAAATTAGTTTTTTAATCCACTTCTTATATTTTACTTCCTACCTGATATTACTATCATTTCGCGTAATTGGCACAGATTTTAAGAATAGGAACATTATAGTAATCGAATCTTTGCTTAATTGATATACCAAAATGGAGATTTAAGAAAGATAAAAATCTTATATAAATTAAAAATTTCATCCATTAAAACGAAAATTTGCTAATTATTCTTTGTAATCATAAAATTATAGTTTCGAATTACAAAAATAACTTTTTTATAAAAATTATAAAAAAAGTGCATGATACTTACATTAATTTAAGAAATTTTATCAATTAAATGATTAATTTAGAACATTAGGATTTTTTTTTAAACATTCTCAAACGTGAACTCTTAATATAAGTGTTAGAAAATAAAATGTATTCAACATTCTTTTCAAAATACTATGGTTAAACAATATACTTTTCCCTTGCCTCTACGTTTCCGAAAGCGAGTGGAAAAAGAAAAAGACAACTCTTTCTTGCCTCATTTAAAACACTTGCGATTTATTATAAAAAACACCAATTTTTATTTTTAACTTATTTCGGAAAGAGCTCATCATCTCTATAATATAAACCTTGAGAAGGCATCGAGCTAAGATCGTTGACATTGAAAGAGCACAGTTGGAGTGGTGGGATTGTTTTTGAGTTGGGTAATTGAAGGTGGGCAGAGAGTGGAATAGTTTCTGGCTGCCTTTTGTTGTTGTTGGTGCTAGATTATAGAAGAAAATGGTGTCGGCAAATAGGGAAATGGCAGTGTATTGCTTTGACATTCTCGTTGCCCACTACAACAGCGATGAAGCTCCCCCTCCTGCCTTTGACGAGGGCCAACAGTATTTTCTCTTAACTTCTCTTTTGATGCTATTTTATGCTGTGAACATATATATCTTATGTGTACTTTGTATGTGTGCAAGAATCAAAGCCTATAGGTTTATTACTTTTTATGCAGAAAGGTCTGTTGTTTGCTGAAAGTCAAATTTTTTGTTTTTGCTTCTTTCTGGGTTTGAGGGTTGCCCCTGGTTGCTCTGTGGATGCGGTATTTTGATCATTCTCTAAACTTCCTGATGGCTTTAGCTTCTTGGGTGGGTCGGCGTTTGCAAACTTTTGATGTTTCCTTAATGTTGTTTTTACTTTTATTTTCAAGTGGTTGCATGTGATGGAAGAATGCTATAAACTTTTGCCGATATGTGGGCACTAATACTTTTACCTTTACGCTTGGTTAGCAGATTTTTTTTCCTCGCTGAACTTATGGCTCATATGTTCTAAGGTTGCTCCTGTCAAACAAATACAAACTTTTAAATTTTATTTATTTTTCCTTGTGCCTGAGGATTAGCAGGGAGATGGAGCTTATTTTGAAGCAATGGAAGTTGTAATTGTTAAAATTTCTATGATCCATGTGTGACTCTGCATAGTGTTTAGCGGCTTTTGTCAGTATACTTTCGACAAAACGTCTGTAACTACAGGTTCATTATCTGGTTGATGTGTTTAATGTGCAATTGAGAATATGGTACTTGGGTATGCCGATATGAGGATGCTTCAGGGTAGAATCTGTCAAGAACCTGCACCTAATTCCTTGAAACATGCAAAATATGTATCATAAATCATTCTTCTATATATGAGAATAAATAATATTTTCTATCGAATGTATTTGCCTAAGCAAGAGATGGAGAATGTATACCATTTACTGTCACTTATAGTAATTGCATCTTAATTTTTTAGTGAGACTAATATCTTTCAGCCTGTAATAATGTTTGAAGGCCTGAAAAATCGGACCTACAGATGAATAGAGTTTCTCATCACAAAAACTCAAAACTAATTTTTTAATGAAATTTCTTGCAGTTCGACTAGTGAAATAGTGGTCAACTTTTCCAAATGCTTCTCAAAGATTCTCTGTATTACCAACAGGAATAAATTCATTCTAGGCAGGTCATGAACAGATGAACAAAGATTTTGTATCAGAATAAGGCTTGATCTGCAGTGAGAACAATATTAATCAGATTTATATCTTATTTCATAAAGATGGTTGATGAGTGTAGATCTTATTACATTTGCTGGCCTAAAAACTGGAACATACTGAAAGATACTAAGCATGTAATTTGACTTGGATAATATTCTGGTTTTTAGCCCTTTATTTGTCACATGGAAAAAGGTGGCAAATGGTTGCGAGCCTCGATTACGCGGATGCATTGGAACTCTAGAAGCTCGGTACTTGATTAATGGCTTCAGAGACTATGCTTTAACAAGGTATTGCAATAGTTTGCATTTTTGTCCTATCATTTGCATGTCCATTCAAGATTGAGAGCCTCTGTTCTTCCATCTTCTGCTTCTTTGAGAAGAATGTTTTCATGAACTTGCCTTTCCACTCTATATGTGTCTTTGACTTTGCTCTGGATTTTGATTGTGCATACTGTAAGCTTGGGAATTATATGTAGTTGTAATTGGGCTATTTTCTCTTTGAATTATGCTGTTGTATTTTGACTAAAACCAAAGTTGAGACTCTATTTCTGTGGATGTGGATGAAGATGAACATTGTCCAGAATGATAACTATTTATAGAAGAAGAAACGGAGAGAGAAGCAACTTCTGTTGTGGATAGAATTGTCCAATAATTAGACGGTGAGTCTGTATATGCGACAGATATCTAATTTCAGCTTCCCTTAACAAACGAAAGCAATTCCTTTTACAGCTAAACAGTCAGGGTTGAATTACGACAGTGCTCATTGTGGTTTTCTAAATCCCACAGCTTTATGGGTATATGGTCTAATAATTAACAACACAGGGCCATTTTTGTTATCATTTTACTATGTAATAGATAAAATTGTTAGTATAACCGCGTACTTTAAAGCAACGTTCATATTACTGTTCAACTCCGCTAGCAGAGCAAGTAAAAACGAAAATTCAATTACCAATATAATATGCAGAAAAGAGCATATGGATCTCTGAAGTTAAATTCACATCCACATGGGTGTTTGCAGAAAATATCTAACTGCAAGAAGTCTTGATGTAATTGACCAAAGAATCAATTATGCAGTCAGATAATGCATAAGTGACAGACTATTATTCCTGAATGCATACATCACCTACTAAACTGGACATGCAGCTATCTCACAGTATTTGAGTTTGCTGAGGTCATACTTTTTATAATAGGGCTTCAAAAGAGATGAGTTATATATATATGACTAGGTTAAGATCCTAACTGAACAATGAGTCATAATGAATAATTGCTTTTACACCGTCTTGATTTTCCTAGGTACATAAGGTGGTTACGTGTTTTGTATTGTTCTATGTTTATAAATATGTGAATGCAGGCCCAAGGTACGAGCTTAGGACTCACACTTCCAATTTTTAACTGCATTCATGCAATAATCATGGCTGTTATTTGAATATTCTCCTAAAATATTTAGGATATTGGTTTTTTGACAAGTCACTGATGCTTCAAAACTTTTTATAAGTGTTTTAAAGGTTAGTAAGGGCTTAGGACTGACACTTCCAATTTTTAACTGCATTCATGCAATAATCATGACTGTTCTTTGAATATTCTCCTAAAGTATTTAGGATATTGTTTTTTGACAAGTCACCGGTGCTTCACAACTTTTTATAAGTGCTATAAAGGTTAAGGGTTTAAAATTTTTGTTTTGATGCTATTAGATGTATATGGCTTCTTCATGGTGTTCTTGTATGCTTATTAAGAAATATACATCATGCAGGCTTCACATCAAAAGATTAGAATGTGGCACTTAGTGTAGAGTTGAAATCTTAGCTTACAAAAACTGGCTATATTTCAAGTTGTGAGAGTAGCTACTGCTTAAGAAATTCTACACTGGACTGGCCAAAATACTTTCTGGACCTGTTACTATTGGCAGCAAATTAGCCTAACATTGCAAGTCCCATCTTTTGTTCTCTGTATTTTTCTAACTTTCTCCTTTGATATTTCTAGAGTGAAAAATGCTCACTTAACCTCTCTCGATTATCTCATAGTGCTCTGAAGGACCGTAGGTTTCCTCCAATACAGGCTAAAGAATTGCCTTCTCTGGAGTGTACAGTTTCCATTCTGACTGATTATGAAACTGCTGACAACTATCTTGACTGGGAGGTATGCAACTTTTGATTTCCTGCAATCCTTGAAAACTAGGTTTCAATTTGTTTTATTTCTACATTGTGGTTATATTCTGTAGGCTGGCTCCCTGTTCAGTAATTATATATTATTCTGGCATTTTGCTCAATTTGGTTTCTGTGTTTATTTGTTTACCTGGACAATGTTGACATGGAGATAGCAGAGATTTTGATGAATTTCTCCATTTTGCGTCAAGAACTTATTCTTTGATGGTAGAATTTTGAGGGTGCAATTCAGCTTTTGAGAAGCTAAAACCAATATTTGTTGTTCTAGACTGCGTATTGTTTACCTCCGTAAAAGGCTAAAACAAAAATATTGATCATAGCCTGGTTAACTTATAGAAGTTTTTGGGTTACATTTTTCTTTGAGTAGTTGCCAAAAAGTGTCCTTTTCTTTCTGTAAGGACTGTTATTCCAAAAAGAAACTGTGAAAATGATTGTTGAACCTTATCCTGTGTAACTTGTTTCAGTTTATCATACATACTCCTGAATGCATATATGGTGTGTTGAATTTTAGAGAGTGCAGAAGGAAGAATGAGAGACTGAACTAACTTGTAAAAATGTTCTCTAATCATTTGTTTCCCTAAGCTGCATATATATATAGAGTGTTTGTTATAAGTTACAGCAAAATATTGACATTTTAAAACTAATTGAGCCAACTCTTTATTGTTATGTACAGCTCATCTAACTAACTCATTCCTGCTCCAATTCCTTCTTTTCCTTCCAGAAGTAGATTCTATTTTCCTTCTCACACTCCCCAGCATGAATGTTGATCATGTTCATCTTGGCAATTAGAAATTTGAACTGAGATGATTTAAGTGCCTTAGTGTAAATATCTGCAATTTGCAGTTTGGTTGGCATATATTTTACTTTCACATTTCCTCCTTCAACCTTTTCCCTAATAAAATGACATTCCATCTCAAAGTGTTTTGTCCTCTCATGTACATATTTGAAGAGTAGACAGATTATCACAGTACATCACAATTTTTTGAGTCTGTACTCAGCTTCGGTTGAACTTTGAGCCACTACTGATTGCTTTTTGGCTTTCCAACTAATCATAGCTCCTCCATAAAACACACAGAAACCAGATATGGATCTTCTAGTATCTGGACATGTTCTCCAATCACTGTTCGTATAACATTCTAGCCGTGTATTTTCCTCAATGTTCAATGTATACTGTGGAATGTCATAGTATGCAGTATTAGGAAAGAAATGAGAGTGATTATTGAGCTTTTTAATAGATGATGAGTAATTGGAATCAAAAGGAAAGACATGTTTATGAAAAACAACATCTCTTGAGACAAAAGAGTTCATGACTATCAAGATCATATACTTTGTATCCTTTAATGCCAATAGGGTATCCAATAAAAACACATTTTCCTGCTCTAGCTTCAAACTTTTGTCTGTGATTGTGAAGTGTTGAGGCAAAACAAGGAGAACCAAAGACCTTCATTTGTGTATAGAGAGGTGGTTTGCCAAAAAGTTTTTTATAAGGTGTCAAATTTTTACAAGATTTTTGTAGGTATCCTATTGATTAGTAGGAATATAAGCTGAAACATCTCCCGATTGGGTCTCGACTATTGGTAAAGCAGTTATACTTCCTTTACCTAAACTAGAACTTAATTTAGCGGCTCCATACCCAATTCGATGGGATTGTTTGATCCCCAAAAAACCAAACTTTGCCTTATGTAAAGTTGCCATGTACGATTAACCTTTAGATTTGAAATCACTGTTTATATAACTGGCATAAGATTCCTCCACCAATTCTTTCTAGGTAGAAACTTTAGAATTCCCACTGCTTAACTTTCAATTCGCCCGGAATCATCAAAGGTCCATATTACTATAGTTCTAGAGTCAATAATTTATATGAGGAACTACTGAACTCAATTACCTGCTGCCGTTACTCTTAGGTTTTCTGTTAAGGTCTATCCTGTAGAGGTATTAAAATTGGATCAGTGAACGATTTCTAGGTTTCGTGAATCAGCAAGGACCACCTTGCAAGGCTAAAGATCCATCGAACCCTTCAACCAGCAACCAAATATGTAAGAATCCATGTAAAGTACCGAAAGGAGTTTCTCTCTTCTAGAAGGCATTTTTTTTTACCGCCGCAAACAGAAAATATTTTGTTGCGAATGAACAAGGGAGTCAGTATATTTGACCATGATACTATTCTATTAGTATAGTCCCCCCTATAAATTCTCCCAACTTATGGCCCACCATATATAATAGGATGTGAGTATGGCTTCTCCCTAGAATTTTTTAGGAAGTTTGGACTGAAACATAAGAGCTCTAGCAACAAGAAGCAAATGCTGATGTTTCCTTTCAACCATAACGTTTTGTTGAGGAGTTTCGGATAAATGATGTATAATTCCTTTTTCAGCAAAAAATGGTTTCATGTCAAGTTCCTTGGCATTGTCTGATCTTACTTGCATTGTCCTATTAAATTGGGTCTCATTCAGTTTATAAAAACCAGGTATGATATACTGAACATTTGACTTGTGCCTCATAAGATAAACCCAGGTGACTCTAGTGAAATTATCAACTAATGTAAGGAAATAGTGAAACCATTGATTGCAGCATCAGAGTATGGTCCCCATACATCAATATGCAATAACTCAAGGGGGTGCTCAGTGTTTTTGACATAAGAGGGAAAAGGAAGTCTCTTTTGTTTTGCCAAAGGACAGATTTCACAGACTTTATTTGAATGAGAAATTATATCAGGTTTGGATTTATGTATTACACTCAATCTGTTATGAGCAGCTTGACCAAGCCTATAATGCCAACTGTCAAACAATGATGACTCCAAATAGGTGTTTACATTAGAAACAAACACTTAATCAAATTTATGTATAGTACTAGAGACTCCAGATGCTTTTTCAGAGGAATTGGAGCTTGCTGAAGAAAGTACAAACCTGCATGTTCTTTAGCATAACCAATCATCATTTGGGGACACTGGCTCTGGATTTTGTAATGTTTAGAAGAGAACACAAGGGAACACTTGTGAGTTTTTGCAAATTTACTGACAGATAAGAGGTTGAGCTTGAAAGAGGGTATGCACATAACATTGTGCATGTGTAGTGAAAAAGAGAGTGATACTGAACCCAGATGTGTGACTGGAGCCTTTTGTCCATTTGGCATTTGAACATATAGATTTTTAACAGGTTTCACGTTATGCAAGAGTGAAGCATTGCTGCACATATGATCAGAAGCATCTGTATCTAACACCCATTTATCATGTAATGATGTTGTAGTAGCCTGAAATGCATCAAGCATGCTTGTGGTGAATGAAAAAGGTAGGCCGAGAGTTATACCTGCAAAATTGGAATAGTGTGTGTTACCCATATCGCTTGGCTGTGCATTGTGTACGCCAGAGTTAGAGCTTGATGATTGAGCTGTTGAAACATTTTGTTGTACTATTCCTTGTCAACTTAGAAGTGCTAACGACCTCTGCATTCGATTATTGGTTAGTGTCATCGGAAATGTTTCTTGAATTTGAGCAGATTCACTGTCTTTGTTGTTTGCAAAATCATTTCCATCGAAGCTAATTGCGTTAACCAATGTCTTTCCTTGTCGTTTCGATTTGCTAAATTTGAAGTCAGGAACGAAAACCAATTATTCTGTAGCACTTTTCTTTTGTATGTCCTCTCTTCCCACAATGACTGCACATAATTTCTGATTTCTGTTTCTTATTCTATTCTCCAAGAGATGCTAAAGCAGATGGTTCAATCAAAGGTTGAGATAGACCTTGTATCAACCTCCTAGACTCATCCCTCATCACCATATTAGATGCAAGAGATGCTAAAGCAGATGGTTCAATCAAAGGTTGAGATAGACCTTGTATCAACCTCCTAGACTCATCTCTCATCACCATATTAGATGCCTCTTCTAAGGTAGGAAAAGGTTTCATCAATAAGACTTGTAAAGTCTGATGAGAATATGACCCATTTAATCCATTCAAGAACTTAAAAACATCCTTCAATTGGTGATCCACAAAATGCTGAAAACATTGTGGATTGCAGCTTCCACACAAGCTGTGGGGATAAGGTCTATAGTACTTAAGTTCCTCAAGAATCTTGGTAAGTACTTAAGTTCCTCAAGAATCTTGGTAAGTTCTGTATAATATACATCAACGGATTTGTTCCCTTGATGCAACATGGATAAATGATATTGCAGTCTGCATATTCGATTATCGTCAGGTTTACCAAAGCATTTTTTGAGTAGTTCCCATATTTTACCAGTTGAATCTACGTAAAAAACTGTCGAAGCTAGTGATTGACTCATGGATTTCAGTAGCCGGGAAATGATTAGATTGTTTCATCGAATCCATGCTTTGTAAAGTGGGTCATTGATATCTGGTTTAGAAATCGTACCATTGATAAAACCATTCTTGTCCCTGATTGAAAGAGCAAGAATAAACGATCTGCTCCATTTAGCATAGCTTAGTGCAGTGGGTTCTGGAGATGTAATCAGCATGTTATGATTATCTGATGGATGAATGAAATAAGGAGAGTTTGGATCTTCCATCAGTGATGAATTTTGTAATGAAGCTGAGCTCTGATTGGGCATGAGAACTCTGGTCAAGTATAATAGGCAGCTTTTGAAGCCTTAGAATCAAGTTAGCTCTGCTACCATGTTGAACTTTTAGAGATTGCAGAAGGAAGAATGAGAGACTGAACTAACTTGTAAAAATGTTCTCTAATCATTTATTTCACTAAGCTGTACATATATACAGTGTTTGTATAAGTTACAACATAATACTGGCTTTAAAACTAATCGAATTAACTCTTTATTGTTATGTACAGCTCGTATAACTAACTCATTCCTTCTTCAGTTCCTTCTTTTCCTTCCAGAAGTAGATTTCTATTCCCCTTCTCACATGTGAGAGCATTTATTGAAGCAGAATTGCTTCTTACAGTTGAAGACATGGTTGTTTTAAGCAGAATTGCTGGAAACTCTGCATATTGTTTACATTTCTCTTCCTTGAATCTCGGAGATGATGATAGTGGCTGAATTTTGTTGTATGACTGTGCCTGGATAAAAATGTCATCGAGCCTTTGAAAAGGAAATAGGAAGTTATACAAGTAACTTGGTTTTTGGTGCAGATTGGGAAGCATGGATTGATCATTGAGTTTACTGATCCAAATAACAATGCAAGGCGAAGTGCAACATATTTACCTGAGATAGCTGCTCATGAAGGTATAAACCACTCATTCTTGCAGGCCAATTAATTAAACTAATTTCATTTTCTTGGAGGAAAGAGGGAAGGCCCTGTTAGGATGTGAACCTCTCTACAAAATACTTGTTTGTTTGTTTTACTGGAAGGGAAAATCGTTGGTGCTTAACCGAGTCGTATTGAATATGGGACATATGTCAGATGGTTTGTTTCATTCGACTTTACTTCCTTGAATAGTGACGAGTTGGTGGAACACAAGTTGTGTACACCTAAATGTTGTTCATGCACCTAAGGTGGCGTTGTTTCAGGTTGGGCAAAGGTTGAGGCAATTGACTCGCTAATGCGCAAAGCAGGCTACAGTGGCCCCATTACTGAGTCATTGCGGAAGTCTATACGATTGACCCGTTACCAGAGCACACTATTTACCATGTCCTACAGTGATTATGCATCGTATGTTAAGGCAACCAGAGGTGTAGCTCCGTCAATTAATGGAGCCAGGCCCAGCAGCCATTGATTCTTCCAAGCACCTTTTGCTTTAACCGGAAACTTCTGTTTCAAGGCAAAAGCTCGTTTGGACTTAATAACAGACTGAAATTAAGAAAACGAAAATGAAACTGCTGGGTGGAATAAAAATGTTTGTAATTCCACCCAAATTGCTTGAAGTTATTGTTGTGAAATTGATTCTTCAAACTCCATTTGATCTTGAAGAATGAACCAAAAAACATTCCTATTGTTGTAACTAAGGTTTCTGCTTCATTGCACATGTGCAAATGACAGCTTCCCTTCGAAAGGCTGTCCGTGATTTGGGAACTGAAAATATTATCATTGTGTGTTCTCGTACTTTGTTTTCTAGTTATTGCAGTTGGTCCAAAATGAACAACTTTCCCCTAATCCAAGTCTAAGCTTATTGTAATTAAGCTCGCAAGTCACTCTGGCAATTGTAATGCTCATGTCAGTTTTTTTTTTAAAAAAAATTAAAAATTTGGATTGACAATGAAAGATGAAGAACAATGTTAGGAGATATATAGTACTCTCTTTAGTCTCCTGCAACAAAAACAACACACTACAAAATACAAACTAAACCAATTTGAATGACAGACATAGTAAGGACAATGTTGCTTATTAAAGGCAAGTTATAGTAAAAGAGGTCAAAGATCCTTCTTATCTTGCACATCTAAAATGCTAGTGCTTCCAAATTAGGGCTAAGAGAATAGAGGTAATTTAGAGGTTTCTCAGCTGGCTTCTATGTCAACCCAACTCCTTTAGAAAGATAGTATTTGTTCACAAAACAAATTAACTAAAGACACCATTTATACTTCATCTCTATAGAAATATTAGGTTGGACATTGCGTGCCAGGATACATTTTCTTGTTTAAAAGGGTCGTTTAATCCCTTATTGTTGATATTTGAGATTTTTCTCTCTTCTTGGCTGATTTCCTCTTTGCAGTTTTTTCCTGCACTAAAAAATCTTCTAGAATGTTAGGAATTTGGTCTGCAGCTGGTGGAGAATCAGAATCCTCTACTATCAAATCTAGACTGCATTCTCGAGGGCAACCTATTTTCTGTTCTGCATTTTGAGAGAAGGTATTCTTAGTCTCCCGACTTGTCACTCCGTAATCACTGGAGTTTTATCATTGTTGTCTATTCTTCATTCTCTAACCTAACCTTAGAATTCTTATTTTGCCCAACAATTACTAATGGAGTCAACATGTTAGCCCAATCCATCTGGCAATGCTCTAAATATTGCGAGGTGAAGTGATGCACTTCATTTTTTAGACCCTTGGGAGAGGTATCTACATGCTATATTGGACTTCCCACCCTCAGTATCTGGGGTATCAATTGCTAAGTTATCATTAGCATCAATTTGTACACCCATAACCTCATCATTTTCCGTTGTAGAAAAATCAACCCCCAATATTTCATCCTACCATCTGATTGAAAAAGTTTTCCTATAGGAGCCCATTTCTTGGTTGAATTATAAGGCTTCCAGGGATATGTTACCACAATTTCAGATTTTTTAATCTCCCTTGTTTCACCTAATTTGAGTATTGGTAAATAATCAGGTAATATCACATTCCTTTTTACCTCTACATAGATGATTGCATACCTTTGCTTCATTGTAGATGTTTGATAATGCTCATATCAGTTGTCAGTACTAAGTACATTTAAATCTTGAGGAAATCTTTTGTTAGATGGCTTCGACTTAGCATGAAAACCATTAGATTGGCAATGGATACTTCCAACTTTGAATTTACCTTCATGTTCCAATAGATATTTATGATTGACTTTAGTGTTACTAGGTTTACTTTAGAAATTACTACTGCTATTCATTTGAGGGGTAAGGATTATTTAAAAAAAGAATATATTACACTCATAAGAGTAACATAATGTATTTTACAACATCTTAAAAAGAGGACCGGGAACTTATGCCAAGGAAGCTTTACGAACAGAACAAGTACAAGATAATATATGCCCAATCTTAACTAAAGTAGCTATTCAAGTTAGAACTATAAGCTACTCAAAATTTCCCAAAGTTGCTGACTTGGCACTTAATCTCGAGGCAAATTCAAGTTGATTGAAATCTACCATTTGCAACTAAGATAGAGTAGAGAAAGTATCAGTTGCAACCTTATTTTGTCATTGACTTCAGATAAAAGAGTATTCTTTTGAGCTGTTCAGTCTTGGAATAATCTAAAGTTCTTTCATATTGTCTAAAGAGATCTTATAAAAACAAAAAGCAGCTTCATTCAGAGAATGTTTTTGACCGTTCAATTTAATAATATTTCTCTAGTCTCTAAAGGGGATATTCACGTTGTAGAGTCGAATCATATTTATCTAGATAAAAGAGCATTCGAATTCAAAGAATAAATGGCTCAATGTTTCTTGGTCATGATTACACAAGGTACACACACTTGGTGTGATGAGAAATTTAGATATTCCTTCAAGGGTGCTCAATTTTCCTTGGATACCTAGTCAAAAGGTGAAAGAGGTATAGGGGTTTGATTGCTTGAATCAGACTAGCTTATGCCAATTAAATTTGGCAGTTTAATTCCTCAGAAGAGTCTTGCATGTATTGTTAGATAATAAGCCGTAAGATGTTTTTATTAAGAGATATACATCATCCCTACTGGAGTCAAGTTTTGCACTCATCAAGTGATTAATCAATGGAGTCCTCGGTAGAGAATCAATGAGGCTCACTCTGTTGGAGTTATGTAAATATAGTGTCCTGAAAAGCAAGTGTATTTACATATAACTTAATTTTCTTCCAATTACTTTTGTAATGAAAATATTTATTATTAATAAAACAAAAGAGTTTGGTTTTGTTTGTATGAGCATTATATATCTAGTCATAAGGTACCAAGATTCTTTTGTAAGTAATATGCATATACATGGAGATGTATGGGAAGCATGTATATTATTAGACTCTAAATTAGTTGATTCACATTTGAATAATCAAGTTGGTCGCTTGATTATGGTTTAGACTGTAGTATTGCGATTTATCTCCGTGTAAGTAAAAGAGTTTACTTAAAGGGAATGATGAGCTTCATATCTGATAGTAATTGACTATCGATAATGACACTATTAAATGAATTTGGAATTAAGCATGTTTTTAAAGAATAAAGTGGGCCATTACTTTAATCTTAAAACATACATCTTAGTATTCTTTTATTAAGAACCACAATCTTGATGATTAGTGAATTTATATGTGTTTCATTATAATTCTTGATATGATCATAATGGAATTTGACAGAGTACCAATTTAGTGTCTGCATGTTGGAATTATAAATTGAAATATGTATTAGGGAGCATTCACTCAAATACAGAGTTTATAGTGATATCATCACTTTTAGATATTTTACGAAGTTTGGTAATTAAACTGGCGCCAGTAGTTTGATGGACTAGCTATCCATCAAGTATTAACACCAAGATGAGATCTTGTGTGTTAATCACCGTATAGAGTAAAACGGGAGATCTAGAAGGAAAAACCACCATAAGGGCAAAGTGGTAATTTTACCCTTTATTATGGGGATGGCTATAATATGGTTCATAATAAAGTTTGCAATTGGGCATCTTATTTGAAAACATGTATTCTCATAATATTTAGTAATTTAAGAGTTCAACCAATTGTCTTTAGTGGAATGACATTTGGTTAATAAGCTGGAATTAATTTTAATGAGATTAAATAATGCCGGGCTTATTAGAGCTTGAATTATATAAATCCAATTAGATTTTCCATTTGGCTTCTAGAAAAGTTATCAAGCAAAGTAAGACATATAAATACAGGTTTTAAAGCCCATGATTGAATATTGGGCTTACTTTAATTAGAAGCCCAAATGAACAATTAATATTGGGCTTGACTTTGGTTTGATTTGATTAATTTGATTAATTAAATTGAAACAAAGTTATTAAAGAAAAAAGGAGGGCATGTTTTAGCTTTTTATACCTAAATGTGCAGCTGCACATTTAATATTGAATTGCTAAATTAAAGATAATTTTTATCATGATTTTATCATCATTAAATGGAATAATGATCTTATCATTAAATGGTTTAATGGTTGTTTTTTAATGATGGTATGTAATGTAACCTTTTAGCATTCATTTGATTAAAGAAAGGAAGAGGTGCATTTGATGTACTCTCTCTTCCTTCTTT
>JANZLC010000005.1:31073901-31085170 GCA_026413385.1 Erythroxylum gracilipes
GTGATGCCATGAGGAGTTTAGCGGTGTTTGTCGGTAGTGGTCTCTTATCATAGGATACATACCGGAATGACCTACGGACGTCCCGGTGGGTACTCTATGGTAAGGGGGCGCTACATCCACGGTCTGAAGTAAGCTTTAAGAGCTTGGTTTTCCAAGTTCAATAACACTTTCTTTTAACTTGGTCTTTATAAGACTACTTGAAAATGCATTATACTTCTCTTTTATATTAATGACATAATTACTATTAGTGATGATTTTTAAGGAATTTTTGATCTCAAAACCTTTCTCTATCAACAATTTGGCATGAAAGATCTAAGACTCCTTAGTTTGTTCCTTGTCCTTAAAGTCTTATCTGATCACTTTGTATATTGTTTGACTCAAGCTAAGTATGTTATTGAGTTTATTTCTTGCACAAGTCTCACATATTCTAAAATTGTACACACCCCTAGGCCAATGCCCATTATTTTGCTAATGATGGTACTCTTCTTAGTGATAACTCTCTATTGATAATTAATTGATAATTTTATTTATCTCATGATTATTTGACTAACACTTTCATTTAGTCCATATTGATAGTAAATTCATGTTTGCTTCATGTATCACTCATTACATTATTGTCCTACACATCATTAATTATCTCAAAAGGAATCTATTTTATGGCATTCATTTTTCTTGGCATTCATCTCTTATTCTACTAAATGGCGTTCATTGATTTCTACTTCAATTAGATTTATTAATTTCTTATAATAGAAAGAAGTAAATACTTGTATCTCACTTAAATACTAAAACTAGATATTGAGCCATGACTAGAACTATCCTTGAGCTTATTTGAGTACATTGGTTACTCTATGATATGAAAATTATTTGCACATCAGTGATTACCCTTTAGTGTTGCAATTACAATGCTATGCAGATTGTTCATAATGATGTCTTTCATGAGGATACTAAATATATTGAGAGTGATTATTACTTTATAAGACATTATACTATTTAGGGTACATAACAACTTACCTTAGTTTTTTTAAAAGATCAAATTACTAATATTTTTAGTAAATCTCATTCGTTGTTCAGATGTGAAAAATAAGTGAGAGATAATATTGTGAATGAAAGAACTCTCATTCATTTATGTAAAAAGTGGTTACTCAAATACAATGAAAAAACTTATATACAAGGCTAACTACATATGAGAACGTAAGCTAAGAATCCAGCTAAGTATTTTGTTACAACATAAAAAAAACTTCCTTCCTTAACTATCATTAAATAACTGTTTATATTTATATTTCAACAGCCCCCCTTCAAGTTGGATCTTTGTAAAAATCAAGCAAACCGAACTTGAACTTGAAATTATTGAACATTGGTGCATTGAGAGCCTTGATAAATATATCAGTTATTTATACATAAGAAGAAACATATACTGGTGCCGCTAGATCTTCTTTTGTCTGTTGACGAACCACATGACAATCAATGTCAATGTGCTTAGTTCTCTCATGGAAAACAGGATTAGCAGCTATATGTAAGGCTACTTTATTGTCACAATTCAGAGAAACTGGAAGTTGAATTGGCACTTCCAAGTCCCTAAGAATAAACAAAATCCACATAATCTCAGTTATAGCATCATCCATGCTCCTATGTTCTGCCTCTGCTGATGATCTTGAAACCGTATCTTGCTTCTTACACTTCCAAGATACAAGAGATTGTCCCAGAAAAAACACAATAACCTGTCAAAGATCTTCTACTATCTACACATGCTGCCCAGTCTACATCACTGTAAATTACAGGTTGAAAATCTGCTGAAACTGGATAAAACAAACCCAACGAAGGACATCCCTTCAAATACTTCAACACATGCATTGCACAATTCCAGTGAACTGTTCTAGGAGCATGCACATATTGACTAAGCTGGTGCATTGCATAAGTTATATCTGGTCTTGTAAAACCCAGATAAAACAATCTTCCCACTACTCTTCTATACTTTTGAGCATCCTCAAGTAAATCTCCTGATTTAGTACTAAGTTTTAGCCCTTTTTGCATAGGAGTTGTAACAGGTTTTGCACCCGTTAAACCTGCTTCTGAAATGAGATCCAAAGTATATTTCCTCTGATTTACATAAGTGCCATTAGAGGACCTTACAATTTCCAATCCAAGAAAGTATCTAGCTGGTCCTAGATTCTTTATAGTAAACTTTTGATCTAGAAAAATATTCAAAGTATTAATCACACGTTTTAAAGTACTAGTCAACAACATATCAGCAACATAGATAAACACTACCACAAATTCTGTCCCTTCGTGATATACAAACAAATAGTTGTCATGAACCGATTGTTTAAAACCAAAGTCCAGTAATGCAGTAGTCAATTCAACATTCCATTTTCTTGAGGCCAGTTTCAAACGATAAATATACCTCTTTAACCTAAACACTTCCCCTTGCTTCACCTTGTCATAACCATCAAGAGGCAACATGTATAACTCTTCATCAATAAAACCATGTAAAAAAGCATTATTGATGTCTATTTAATGAAGAATTCATTGTTTTACAGAAGCCAGGGCTAAAACTATTCTCACAGTTACTGTTTTAACTACTGGAAACAAACTATCTGTATAATCTTCACCCTCCACTTGATTATAGCCCTTTGCCACCAATCTTGCCTTATATTTGTCAACTGACCCATGAAGATGTAATTTTGTCTTAAAGACCCACTTTGACCCTATAGCCAACTTTCCTGAAGGTAACTGTACCAGTTCCTATGTTTGATTGTCTTCTAAGGCTTTCAACTCTTGTTTCATTGAATTCTCCCATTGAGGTTTTCCTTTAGCTTTTGACTAATACAAAGGGTCATTAATTTTATCAACCTCTGCTAGAAAACATTTGTATTCTGAAGAAAAATTTGCAGGATCTATAAAAGGATAAACAATAGGAGTATAGCTAGCAGGCTGCTTCACTGTAATTGTCCTCTATCCTGACTGACTTTTATTAACAATGTTTATTACAAAATCATTTAATCAAGAAGGTGCATTTCTTGGTCTTGAACTTCTTCTGATTTCTGTTGATGTCTGCATTGATTCTGACTGGTCCATCAAAATTGTGTCTAAATCTATAAAACTAAAATCTTCCATTAGTTCATTTGTATCATGAATTGTTAAATCTGCATCTCTTGATTGAGTGGGAATTGGAACTTGCATAACACCATTTTGCAGCAACCGTTGTGACTATTGTGAATTTTCTAAAGTAAAATTAAAAGTAAAATTTTCTTTATAGAAAACAACATCTTTGGCAGTAAAATAACCTTTACTTTCAAGATCATATAGCTTGTAGCCTTTCTGTCCCATAGAATGTCCCAAGTAGATGCATCTTCTGGCTCTAGTTGTAAATTTGTGTTTTTGTGGCCGCACATTTGTAGAAAAACACAAACAACAAAAAGATCTAATAATATCATAGTTAGGCTCCTTATCTGACAACAATTCATAAGGTGTGTTCCATTTTAGAGATGCGGAAGGCCACCTATTTATGAGATAAGTAGCATGTAAGATATTATCACCCCAAAATTTCTTCGGTAAACCAAATTGAAACATCAAAGCCCTTGTAACTTCAAGAATATGTCTGTGTCTGTGTTTCCTCTCCATTGTCCCATTCTGTTGAGGAGTATATGGACAACTCCTTTGATGTTGAATACCTCCTTCTTTCAATAAAGCTTGAGTGGCATCACTTAAAAATTTTGTGCCATTGTCAGATCTCATAATCTTTATATTGCTGGAAAATTGAGTTTTCACCATAGCAAAGAAAGCCTTTAAAATATAACTCGTAACTTTGAAGCCATAAGAAAAGTCCATGTGCTCTTGCTATATTCAGCCACAATTGTGAGAAAACAATATGCTCCAGACAAAGATGCCTGAGCATAAGGACCCCATACATCTACATGTATTAAGTCAAAAATTTTAAAACATTCAGTATCACTGGTTGGAAAACTGAATCTAGTCTGTTTGGCCATTGAACATATTTTACAACTGAGGTTTGTAACAGATTTCTGTAAACCATTACAACATGAAAATTGCTGCATTACTGAATTAGATGGATGATCTAGCCTATTATGCAAAACATCACATTTGACTACTGCTGTCTTATTTATCACACAAGCAGTTTCACCATTGCCCTTATTTACAGTGCTTGAATCTTTGCAAAACAAATCACATTTCACCTTACTTCTGAATGTGTCTCTTTTGATGACATACAAATTGTCCTTTACTTCTCCGAAAATGACATTGTTGTTAGTCGAGAGGTCATGTAAATCACAGTGAGTGGAATAAAATTTAAGCATTACTGGTATAGCCTTAACCAGTTTACTTACTGAAATCAATTTGTGACTGAAACTAGGAACAAACAACACATTATTCAACATTAGATTATTGCTCAACACCACATCTCCTTTATACTTGACATCAATAACCATTCTATTTGGTAAATGCACTTTAGTAGGTTTTGTAACTGCAAACAAGTTCTAAAACCATTCTTTCCTAAGCATATATGTGTGGAAGCACGAGTGTCAATTCTCCACTCATCACTTTTTGTATACATAGGCATATAAGTATGTGAATTCACTAGCAGCATACCTGCATGCTCAATATTGAAAAAATTCACATATTATGAATCAACAATCTGTTTGCCTTTCAGGATCTTTGAAAGCTTTTGTTGAATAAGCTTTGTGATATCCGCATTATTTTTTTGTTCTGAATTCTCATCAAAAGGAACTTCTGCCAAGTGGACCAGTTTGCCCTTTCTATCTACTTGAACTCCCTTATTTTACTTCAATTCCTTCCACCAATCCAGATAACCATGAATTTTAAAACAAGAGTCCCTCTCATGCCCCTCCATATTGCAATGATCACAATGTTTATTCTCTTTCTTCTTGTTATCCTTTTGTTTTAAACTTCCTTTGCCAACATTACTGCCTCTAACAAACATAACACTGTTTTTTGTTGAATCAGTATTCTGCATTTGTATATGTCTCTGCCTTTCAACCCTTGCAACCATAGAGTGCACGTTATCAATACTGGGTAAAGGATCGGATGCTAAGATCTGACTTCTAATATGATCAAAAGACTGATTAAGTCACATCAATAATTGCAACACTCTATGCTTCATTTCTGTTGCTTCTAGTTTCTTGTTCAATTCACATTTGCAGCCATTACACATACACATTGGCATAGGTTCCAACTGATTCATCTCGTCCCAACATTTTTCCATTTTACTGTAATACACAGCTGGAGAATTATTTCCTTATTCTGTAACATTGATCTCTCTTTGTATTTCATAGATATGAGGACTATTATTCTTATCCCCAAACCTTCTATTCTATCCCAAAGAATCTTGGAATTAGTGCTGTAGATAAAACCATCTGCAAGTTCTTTCTCAATAGAATCCAAAATCCATTTCTTTATTATACAATCAACCTTCGTCCATCTTTTATACTCTGCATTGTTCACTGGTATAGTCAAAGAACCGTCAATAAACCCTAACTTATCCTTTGCTTCCAACGAATTCATGACTGAAATACTACAACTCATGTAATTGGATCCAGTCAATGGTGATGTTACTAGCACCATTCTTGGATGATCTGAATTGTGTAGTTTGTAGGGATCTTCCTCTTGAAATTCATTTCTTCCCGCATATGTTCGTGAATCTGCCATTTCCTAAGTTACTCAGCTAAAACTAACTGCAATCAACTCCTAATATGCGAATAGTTAGCAAAATCCCTCACAGTAGTAAACGGACTCAATATCTCACATCAATCTTAGTCAATTGGCTCTGATACCATGTTCAGATGTGAAAAATAGGTGAGAGATAATATTGTGAATGAAAGAACTCTCATTCATTTCTGTAAAAAGTGGTTCCTCGAATACAATGAAAAAACTGATATACAAGGATAGCTAC
Source organism: Erythroxylum gracilipes (assembly GCA_026413385.1). Taxonomy (NCBI): domain Eukaryota; kingdom Viridiplantae; phylum Streptophyta; class Magnoliopsida; order Malpighiales; family Erythroxylaceae; genus Erythroxylum; species Erythroxylum gracilipes. Next base: position 31,079,828 of record JANZLC010000005.1, read on the forward strand.
ATATGAGAATGTAAGCTAAGAATCCAGCTAAGCATTTTGTTACAACTCTATGATATGACAATTATTTGCACATCAGTGATTACCCTTTAGTGTTGCAATTACAATGCTATGCAGATTGCTCATAATGATGTCTTTCACGAGGATCTAAATATATTAAGAGTGATTATCACTTTATAAGACATTGTACTATTTAGGGTATATAACAACTTACTTTAGTTTTTTTAAGATCAAATTACTAATATTTTTAGTAAATCTCATTCGTTATGTTGGTTTCATAGTCTCACATCCAAACTCTAAATTAAAAATTCTCAATCATCTTGAATTTAAGAAGGAATGTTAAAGATATTCTAGAGAATATGATAGAATATTAGTTACAAACCTTCTTGATTTGTAATAATTTTCTTGATGTTTAATATTTTTATTTTTCTCCGATCAATTTATTTTTCTTATTTTGTTGTAGGATATTTTGTAAAAATTCTAATCAATGTTAAATTAATGAGTGTTATCAACAATAAATAAAATTTAATATGTTAATATATTCTTAAACCTATATTTAGGTTTCCAGTGAGCTATCTTTGAATTTATATAGAACTTTAACTCATTACAATGTTTTGACACTTCAAGTACTGCAAATGCAAATTTGTGGAGTCGATGAGAGTAAAAATAAATAAATAAATAAATCCAAGTATTGCTAATCCCACTTTTGTGCAGTCAATGCATCTTGAAGTATTGGTAATAACCAATAAGCCAGGTGATGGTTACTTTCATTCGTGTACTAAAATCATTTGTAAAAAACAAGAAAGGGAAAATAACAATTATTCACTGATTTCCTATTCCGAGTGTTATCAAGGAAATTGTGGGGGAACTTTCATAGCTAGATCAATCAAGAAGTTTTCCTTACAAAAGTATAATGAAACTCGTTTTGGAACTTTGCAAGTTAACAAACCAACTGACAGGAACATGATTTTGAAACTAATGAAGAGGATAAGTATGCAGGAGGGGTTCCGTCTGTAGACTTTGGACAAATAGCATCTGATTAACTCGGTTTCGTGTTATTTGAGCGTGGAATAGTCTAAACTATTAGTAGTTTTATATTGACTAGACATGAAAATGTTAAAGTGTTTATAAGTGGTAAGGGTTAATTATCCAAACAACTAGTTTTAATTATTTTGACAATAGTTGATTCAAGTCCAATTCTTAATAATGAGCTCTACACTCTGCTTATATTAAAATCCTTTGTAATAAAAAAGAAAGGGAAAATAACAATTATTCACTGATTTTCCTATTCCGAGTGTTACCAAGGAAATTGTGGGAGAACTTTCATAGCTAGATCAATCAAGAAGTTTTGATTACAAAAACATAGTGAAACTCGTTTTGGAACTTCGCAAGTTGTCAAACCAACTGACAGGAACAGGATTTTGAAACTAATGAAGAGGATAAGTATGCAGGAAGGGTTCCGTCTGTAGACTTTGGACAAGTAGCATCTGATTAACTCGGTTTCGTGCTATTTGAGAGTGGAATAGTCTAAAGTCTAAACCAAGATTTTCATTCATGAGGATAATGGATAGTTGACTATTCGTATGTTTATCCAAAAAAAAAGGTTTTGTGGCAGTAATGTACTATAGTCGATGCACTCCAGAATGTTGAAAGGAACATTAATTGTTTGAAGCAAGTTGACGATTGCATCTCTGTCATGGGTCAGGCCGTAAGAGTTCTGCGTATGATGTGTATCCAAATGGGTTAAATTCCTTCAAAACTGTTATTAAAATCCTCGACTTTCCCGGCAATCCAACAGTCACTTGACTAATAAAATTCGAAATCACTTATTCTCGTTAGACTTTCTATATGAAATTAGGGATGAAAGAGTTAGAAAGCAAAGAAAAGACCAGAACAATTCAAAACTGACTGTCCAATTTGTTTGCACAATAAAAGTCTCTCCTCAGCTTCTTTCAAAGTGGGGTTAAGTTCTATCTATATTCCATAGTGTCCGGACAAATTGGCCATGGAATAAAAATATGAAAATAGTGACCCGCTTCAGACTTGGAAATTCATCCCTGGACACCTCTCAGTTAGTCCTATTAAGAAATTCCTCCAAATTACACATAGTCAAAGATTCGTTTGGTTCGCCAGTAGATATCCTGGTCTAGGCAAAAAAAAAAAAAAAGAAGATTGGTATGAGCAACGTAAGAAGCAGTTAATATCTAAATCTGAAACTAAACTGGTTAACTAGATGCATACTAGAAAATGGTTAAACTTTCATAACGATTATTGACAATTAAACATTTCATACATAGAATGGCTTGGACATTGCATTAATCGCGTATTAGACACAGCAATGTTTCAACAGCCAAGATGAGGAGTTGTCAATCCAACAACACGTTTCCAGGATAGATCGAAATTGAATTCACGGATCGATAATCTTTTATTGCTCTTTCATTATTGGTGCAAAAATTAATAGTTGTGTAGATTGGAGATAGCTTTTCTCTATGACGTCCAAATAAAGTAAAGAAATAAATCATGTCAATATCTGGAACTTAGTTTAAGTAATACGTGAATTTATATATCACAATAGATTGGGTTTATTCTAAATTTTTTTAAAAGAAAATTGAAGTTAATCAAAAGTTCAAGCTTTAAGCATTTCGAACTTTTTTAAATTTCTTTTGAGTTTGTTCAAATTTCAAACTAAATTCGTCAAATTAAAATTGTTTGAGTTAAATTTCTCAAATTTAAATTTAGTCCCAAATTCGTTCAATTCAAAATTTAATAATTTAAGATTGAATTTAAGCTAAAAATATCAAAATAGGTGAATTCACTTTGATTTAGTTTGAAAAGTCAACTTAAAATCGGTGTAATCCCTATGCCTCAGGTTTTCTTCGACATGATAAACTTAAAATCATGAAATAAGAAGTTTTGAATATGGTCATAAAGTGACGATTTAGCTAATGTAAAGGTTGTTAACTAAGGCTTTTAAATTAGTGATTTTGATGATAATAATCAATAATATTTCATATTTAGTTACGTTTCAAAATTTAAATTTATTTGGATTATTTAGAAAAGATAAAGATATATTTAAAGAGGTTATAAAATTTAGTTATCTATTTGAAATGAAAGGATAAACGTTTAACAATTCCTTTTTTAGAGGAACCAATCTAACAAACTTATCCAAACAATCAGAAAAAGTTCCACAAAATTTGGAATAGATAAGTTACTATCTTTTCTGTACGATCGAAGGATCTTTCTGTTCACTTAATTCGATAGTCAACTTCAAGACAAGTTAAAAAAGATTATCCAAACAACCAAATATTTGAAGATTTTGTCAAAGATAGTGAGGAAGATGTTTTAATATATTCAAAGACGATTCAGTCAGTTAGTCCATGATAAAATTAAAGCAATGACTAGTTAAAGGGAATTCTTATTTAAGGGAGAGCTACTGCATTCGAATAGACACCAGATTTTAGAAATACATCAGTGGTATCAATACTTACTCTCGAAAAGTTATACTTTAAACCCTTTATGCTTTAGAAAGTGAAAAAACTCTACCAAGAGAGAGATCAATATTCATCAAAGCTCATAGTGAGCAAATCCTATTTTCATTTGTTGAGAGCTTGAAGAGGCTTGTTAAATACTACTAGTGTGAAAGGTTGAGGAATCTTAAAAAAGATATACTTGTGAGTTTAGAGAGACTCATCAACTTACCACTTAGAGAATTTTTAGTGAAACACTCAAAGTTTGATACTTGAGAACCAGAAGTAGGCTTGGTTATAAGCTGAACTAGTATAAATTGGTTGTGTCATTCTTTCTCTTTCCGTAACTTTTAAAATTCTGTGTTATAGTTATTGTTGTTTTAAATTTGCAATAGGCTCTTTTTATTTTAAAGTTTAACAGGCTCCTATTGTAACATCCCATTATCTTATGTTAGGGGCTAGGACTCTAGAATAGTGTATATGAGAGTTTATTGAGAAGTTAGAAAGTGCATTTCATACTCATGCATAATATAGCATACACACACACACACACACGTGAATATTGATTTTTGCATATTAAAATGATTGTACATGCATTCATTGACATTTTATGGGTATAATTGATTTTATAAATGTGATTATATTGAGAATTGTGGTTTTTATGTATTGAAAATTGAGTTTGAGAGTATGTGTATTGATTTAGAATTTTTGTTGAAATTTGGAAAATTTCTTAAAATTTAAGGTATTTTTGGATTAGGAAAAATGCTTAATGGCAAGAAAATTGATAAATGGTAGTAGAATTAATTGTCAAATGGCAGTGAAAATTTTAATTAATGACTTTGGCATTTATTGACAGGTGTCATTAAAAATTAGGAGGCAATTGGATTAGAAATTGGATACAAATAGATTAGTTTTTAATAAGGGTCCAAATGGGACCATAGGAAAGGTGACAAGTGGTAGTGACAAGTGTCACTACAACTCACCACTCTTCTCTCACGATTTCACATATTTGCAAGACACTCTCCTTAATGTCTTTCATTTTAACTCTTGATTTCATCTTCTTCGTTCCTTTCTCTTCTTGTTCTTCATGATTTTGATTCACCAAACCTTTATCAACGTTACACCTTGCTTTCATCTATCAATTGCTACTTCCATCTTGTTGTCTCTTCCATTTGTCACAAGAAAACCTAACCTAATCCACCTCCATGATGACCGTGAGATGCGTGAGAAGTTAGGGATTCTTGGTGTTCTTGAATAGTTTGAAGAATTTGAAGCTAAATCAAGTAAGTTATGCTTTAAATATCATAGGTAGTGCTAAATGAAACTAATATGATGAGTAATTAGAGATTGATGACTTGATCATGAAATTTGATGTGTGAGTCATGAGTGATGAAATGTATATATATATAGATATCTTGCTTTTATAAATGTATGATCATTAATGAATCATAAATTGTTGTAGGGATGTTTCTGAGGTAGAATGATCATTATAATGGTGTTTGGATGAGTGCAGTAAATTGATGAATGAATGGACATGTTTGATGTCCTGTTTTGTGGTTATGATTCATAGTCTTTTATGACTTGTTTTGTGAATGTTTTGAGTTGTAAATTGAGGTGAGAATGAAGAGGAAATGAATTAGAAAAGATGATCTATATAAATGATGTGTTAGATGTAAAATGTAGGAAGCTATAAAAATCTGGAAAAATTGGAAGAGAGTAGCTAGAATATTTTAGCTATAGTGTTTCCTCTGGATATGTTTTTATATTTTAGCCATAACTTGTTGGACCCCGAACTTTTGATAAAAATTAGAAATATTAAAATGAATTTCAATGAGAAAGAAATTGGTGAGAAAATTTATGAATTTAAGAAAATTTGATG
>JANZLC010000005.1:31085270-31096080 GCA_026413385.1 Erythroxylum gracilipes
CAAAATTTTTAAGGAATCCTTAACCCACACCCACTCCCACCTAAATAAATATAAAAGACCACCATTTTAAGCATTAACCAGAAGAAAACAACGCAACCAAATACATTTCTTTCAACTAAATACATTTCTGTCCTCGTGACGAAGACAATTTTCTCTGTTCTGTCCACTGCAATCAAACATCTTACTGTCTTTAATTTTTGTTATGTTCCGTCTTGTTCTGTTCCGTCTCATCTCGTCTCTGCATATTGAAGACACTAACCAAATAGACATTTTATGTGTATTCCATGGTGCTTTATGAGTCTTGGATAAATCTCGATAATAAAAGACGATGACACTTACCTGCTTGCGCTTGTCGTTGTGGTCTTTTTATGTCTTAATTTAAGTTTTTGAAAGTAATATCGATAATAAAATACGATGATACTTATCTCCCTGCGCTTGTCATTTGTGGTCTTTTTATGTCTTCATTTAAGTCTTTAATTATATATTCGGTAAGTTTCTTATCCTTAAACACGTGAAAGCTAAACTTGGTCACAATTATATCTTTTCCTTTTCCAATTAAAAGTATAAAAGATTTCATCTTTTACAAATTAGAGATCCTTTTCTAAGTTTAACAAAGAAAAGGAAGTGAAAAAAAAAACAGAAAATTCCATTACAATGCACGGAAATGACAAACAATTAATAATCTTGGAATTAAATTTATTTGATTTCTTTCAATATATTTTCTTGCAACTCTTTCAATGTATCTTGTTCTACTCTTTATTGTCATAGTTTGAAATTCTAAGTTTCATTAAACTCTTCTACGTCAAATCTTGTAAACATACATAGACATCACAAGTTTTAAAATAGATTATAAAATAAGGTTTTTTTATATGATCCATGAATTAGATATTTACATATTCTTAAAATTAATCTTTATAAAGTGTTTTTTAATTTATTCTATGTAACCATTTTTAAAATAATTGCATATTGATGTTGGTTATTATAGCTGATTTATAGTGAAATTTATTGTTACTTTTCCTCAATCATTTTTGGGTTGATACACTATGAAAAATAAGAGAACTCGCATCAATTTTTGAAGAGAAGGAATCAGAAATATGTAAATTAATAAATAGAGATGGCCAAAAGGATGTAACGATAATTTATCCAAAAAAAAAAAAAAGGATGTAACGATACATTTATGAGCCTAAAATGCAAATACATTTAATTACTTGTTAAACAGGAGAAGTCACGGAGTGGATGGACTAGCAAGTGAAAAAGGGAAAGATCTTAACTGATAGACATAGAAACATTTATTTTCAGAAAAGATCTTAACTGATAGACATAGAAACATTTATTCCCATGGATATATACCATGTTGGTTTAATTACGAAAGGATCTTGTTGATGACTTCCCGTTGCCTGCACAGAGCCTCAAGTGGGATGAGCTTAGGCATGGTTATCCCGCCAGCTTCTGTCATATCAATTTCCTCCTCCGAGACCCTTTTCCAATCGAGGCATTGGATCAATGATCCTAAAGTCAGACCCAATACTCGTTGCCCTATACTCATTCCTGGACATGATCTTCTTCCCAGTCCAAATGGGATTAATTTATGAGATTCTCTTTCTTCCTTATCAAATCTTTCAGGCTTAAAACTTGTTGGGTCGTCCCATAACGTAGGATCCCTCTGCAATGCCCATATATTTGCTAATACAATTGTGTCCCGTGGCACGTCATACCCTCCAATCATGCAATCTTCGGATGCCATGTGTGGATCTAACAGTGGGGCTGCCGGATACAGTCTAAGTGTCTCTAAAATTACATTTTGAAGATATTGCAACTTGGAAAGGTCAGACTCCTCCACTAAGCGCTCTTCACCAACTTGGCTGTCCAATTCATCCTTCACCTTCTTCAGCTTTTCGGGGTTGTTAAGTAGATTTGCCATGGCCCATTCCAACGTCACCGAAGATGTTTCTGACCCAGCAAAGAGAATAACCTGTAGAACAAGCATGGCCAAGATGTAATTAATGATGAGGAGATCAATATGCATTAATAAATTGTTTGGAAGGCTTGAGAAATTGTACATAAGTGCAAAATCTTTGGCAAGAGAGCAGAGACAGCAAGAAAAAGGAAAAGGGGAGACTGACCAATATGAACCCTTTTATGATCTCATCAGTATAATACTCTGGTTCCATCTCTTGCATGGAAAGTAGATGGTTGATCACCGTATTCTTACTCTCGATATCATCCTTCTTTTGTCTATGGTCATCGACTAGCACTTGCAAGAATTCGTCAGCCCTGCTGGCTATTCCTTTGACGGTCCTCTCAAAACGACCACCATTAATCCAGTTCAAGAGAGGCAAGAAATCCCCTGGATTTGTTGCCACAATATATGTTGATATGTCGTTCAGTATGTCTCTAAATTGCTTTGCCTTCTCCTTGTTAGTCACCTTATCACCATAGTACCTCTCACCTGTGGCCATTCTCATCATAATATTGAAAGACAGCTCATGAAACTTGGATTTTAACTCAACTTTATTGAACCCTTGTGGCGATTGATGGCACAGTTTGATAATCAACTGATTTATTTCGTCTTTCCGAATGTTCGTAAGCATATTGACACGATAGTTAGAGAAGATTTCGGTAGCTCCGAGGCGACGTAGGTTTCGCCAGTGATCGCCATATGGTGCCTGAGAGACGGTGGTGTAGTTGTAACTCACATGCTTGCCCATCAGCAACTTTGGACGGTTGGCAAGAACAACATCATTCTTAATAAAACATTCTTCAATGCCTGACAGTGAAGACACAACAACGATGCGACGAGACCCTAATCTGAAAGAGATTATAGGGCCGTATCTTTGAGAGTAAAAATGAAAAACTCTATGCATAGGAGGTTTTAAGAGATGAAAGTGGCCAACAATAGGCAAAGCATAAGGCGGGCTCGGTGGGAACTTTGGTCCTCGACGTCCTTTCGATTTGTACAACAGCAAAGCAATCAAGACGCAGAGTATAGAAAGGAAAGTGTTTAGAGCTATGTCTGCCATTTTCTAAAAATGTTAGTTACTTAGACGACCTTGCCTATGGGAGGACTGGGGCTACCTACATGTGTATGAACTTATACCAAAGAAAAATGTGGATTAGCGACGGCAATTTGACATTATACCGTTGGAAATTAGTGATGGAAATATGTCTTCCGTCGCTAAAATTGATTAATTTAGCGACAGTACTAATACTCGTCACTAAATTTGGAGGGAATTTGTCGCGGTAAAAATTGCGACGGACATTAGCGATAGAAAAGTATATCCGTCGGTAATCACTACAAGTTAGCGACGAACAATTACCGACGGAAAAATATACCGTCGCTAAATTTGAAGGGAATTCGTCTCGGCAAAATTTGCAACGGACATTAGTGACGGAAAAATATACCGTCGCTAAATTTGGAGGGAATTATTAGCGGAATAAAACAAAATTGAGTTTACCTATGGAAAATGCCGTCGGTAAATTCAGTCGACTAATGGATTTAGCGACGGAAATTTTTGTTCCGTCGGTAAACAGGCGGGAATTATTGGCGGAATAAAAAAATTTTGAGTTTACCTACGGAAATTTCCATCGGTAATTCTGTCGGTAAATTCTTTTTAAATATCACCTCACTCGACATCTCCCCCCTACGTTTTCTTCTTTCCTTCTTCCTTCTTCCTGCGTCTCGTTTTGGGTTTTTTTCTCTCCGGTTTCTCTGTTGTGGACTCCTTTTCTACTCGTCGGAGTTGTCTTGTCCGGCTATTGTCATCGTGTCCTTTGGTGGAGGTAATTTTCTAATTACTATCATGTGTTTTTTCGTATATTGGATGAAAGTTAATTTAGGTATTTAATTACTTTAATTTATTTGTGTATTTTGTGATTGGAAAACAACTTTAAGTTATAAATGGTAGTGATAAATTTATGATTCTAGTAGTGCGAGATGGGTTGTGGTTCGCAAAGATTTTATCTTGGGCTCGAACAATTTCTCTGACCAAGTTTAGGGGCTAACCACGAGACACAGTTTATTAACAAGGCAAAGCTTAGATGGGTCCGTAAACACTAGCCAAACTTTCCTTGTCTCGATGAATGTCTTAGCCAAGAAATAGAAGGTAACCAGAGAAACTGAACATTTTATAAGTAAATTTTAAAAAATAATTTTTAGCAAATTTACCGACGAAAAAAACTTCCGTAGGTAATTACCGACAGAAAAAATTCCGTAGGTAATTACTGACGGAAAAAATTCCGTTGATAATTTTATGACAGAAATTTACCGACCAAACGAAATAACCGTTGGTAAATTTACCGACGGTATGTAAAATTTTCGTCGGTAAATTTACCGACAGCCATATTTCCGACGATTTTTTTCGTCAGTAAATTTCGTCGCTAAAATTGGTTACTGACGAAATTTGTACGCATTCTGTCGGTAATTTCCGTTGCTAATCTCTATTTTTCTTGTAGTGTTAATATAGATTGAATGAGGTTAATTTCTAGATTATCTATATATTTACATGTTTTTAATGTACTAGAAGAATATGTTTGACAATAAGATTCGTAAATTGCAAATGTTTACGTGTATAAGCATAATATTTCAGTTTACCATTATTGCTACATTTAAATTATTTGAATAAAGAAAATTGGTTAGTTGGACTAGAGTTAGAAGAAATTGTTTTAACCGATCCATGAATTGAGATCCTAGTGTTTTAGATAGAAATGGGTTAATGGGATAAAGAATTTTTTGGGAACATTTGGAGTATTTCATTTTTAGCAAAGAATGTTTCTTCCATTTCTATTTTTTTATGATATTTAGTTTGTGTATCCTTTTTTATTTTTAAAACAAATATAAGAATGCGTTTGATTACAAATATAATTTACAATCTTATTACTGATAATAATAAAATGTTAGACAAAAGTAAAAATAATTTTTATAAATTATGAAGAAATTAATTTTATGTTAATCTCTTATATAATATTTATTAACAAATATCGCTAACAATTTATTATATTTTATTAAAATAAATAATTAAATGAGTATAACTACTTAATATTAAGGCATTAAAGAATTGTAAGAAAATAAAATTAGATTATGACAAGAAATATTAAATTTAATCTTATTTATTATGAGTTTAGAAAATTAAAACCAAACATGTTCTGATGATGATAATGATGACGAAGAATCTTTAGTTGCAATATTATTTTAAGTTGCAATATTATCTTACGGCAATGAATCTCAAGTTCCAATATTATTAAAAGAGAAAAGACAGCACAAAAGTCAAGAATTAGTTAGGGCTGCCATAATGCTTGGCTTAATTAGTGACGTTCCATGCATGATATCATCATCATATAATCAGGTGACGGTGAGAGCTCATATCTCATCACAATCCAAGGTGTCTACTACATTATTCATTCATCCACATCTACTTCAGCTTTTGGGGTTTTTTTTTTTTTTGGAATTACCCAAGGATTCTAATTTATTGGCAAACCATACAACACCACGGGCTCTAATCTTTCGATCTATATAAAGGATATGTATATCTATATCTTAAAATTTTCATTTATATAACTTAATTTTGTTTCATATGTAGTACGTTTTATGTATAACGTACCAAAATTTTACTAACACTATGACATGAGGTATGATTTAATTATTGAAGGATATGTACATAAGATATTATTACCAATTCCATATATTTTGAAGGACTTAACGTTTATCCTTATTATAATAGCGACAACCTTTTCTATGTATCATCGTTAATAGAGCTCAGAGTTTTTTTTTTAAACCTCAGGAGGAGTGCTCAAGATCTATATAAATAAACATTGTTGGTTAATATGTATATTTCTTATACATATTAACCAACAATCTATATAAATAAAGATAAAATTATCAACTTAATGTCTTAATTATACTTTTGAAAATGTTAAAAGCCAAATTACACATGTGGACAAATTTGAAAGGCTTAACTTTTATTCCAATTTTAAAGTAGTGATCAGGTGAGTCCCCAACATCTTAATTAATAAAGAAAAAATCAGATGAGTTCCAGATTCATATTGGAAGAGTTGCGAAGATGCCAGGGGGGAGAATAACTAGCAGATAAATCAAGGAAGTTCGGCATAGAAGCATGGAAAAAAATTTTGCTGACTACACAAAACACAAGGCCGAAGTGGAAAACTTTAATATGGGACAGTGGCATCAATCTAGCTCATTCATCCATCTTATGGATAAGAATTAATGGAGGGTTGCTTACGAGAGATAAGATCAAGTTTTCTATTAACACATTGCACTGTGAGTTATGTAATATTGAACTGGAAAATTTGGAATACCTTATGATTAGATACAGGTATACTAGGCAAGTCTGGAGCCGAAAGTAAATTATTCTCTAACATGGACAAACCAATGGACTCTTGGAGTGAAACTATAGCTTGGTTGGGGAATCTTAGAGTTCATAATGTAGCAGATCTCAAGGCAATTAAATTAAGCTGGGCAGTTTTGGTGTACTACATATAGAAAGAGCAAAATTGTAGAATTTTTAAACAAGAAAATAGTAATAGTAAATCTGACAAGTAGTATGAAGAGAAGATGGGGATTGGAGTAAGTATCCCTTAGATATCATGACGTAGATGATTACTAGAAACCACAACTCTACTTAATCTAGATCTTTTGGACTATTCTAGAAATTTTTTTACTCTAGATTGTATATATATTTATTCAATGAAATCTTTTAACTTTCAAAAAAAATAAAAATTGAAGAACTAAGATGTAAATTACAATAAAAACGAAAAAATATATGCAACTCTTCACTACATCTTTACAAACCATAATTTGGATATTGTACTAGTATAAAAAAATCTACTAGTTAAGAATTCAATAAATAATAACTTGTCTTATTTGATTTTGTGGCTTTTTTTGTCATCAGCTTCTAACTAATGAAGTTCAACTTGTAGGATGAAAGTTGTAATTAATTTGTCATTTTAGTCAGAAACAAGCAAAATCATAACTATATATTTTTAAAGGGTTTATGGGGGAATTTTGGGAAGATTGTCATTGTCCAAATTCGGGACATTACATCTCAACTGCATACAATCAATTATATCTGCCAAGAGGCATTAGGTATAACAGATAAACCTTAGATGAATCCAACAAACCAACGATTTCAACAGCTCATAATCACATAATAACGCAAAAGGGAATACCAAATTAATTCATTTGACCAGTAGTTACGCATGATTCACATGTGGATTTAAAATTTTAGAAACATATCTTGTAGGGATAGTTGAATTCGATATATTTACTAAGGTGAAGATTATTGTTCATAATTCATATACACAAATGTAGTCTTATGAATGTTTTTAGAAGAATATAAGTATTTTCGTAAAAGTTTTTAGGTAAAAATAACCTAAGATACGAGCATGACTTAAAGATGTTTCTTTCTCGAAATTAAAGGTAATGACGCAAGTTTGCTAGTACTGCACAATTACTTCTATTAAAGACACAGTTTAAAATATGATTGTGTTAAACACTGTATCTAAATACGAAGAGAAATAGAAGAATACACGATCTAGAGATATAAGGTAATTGAGCTCATTTTCACATTCTAGAAGAAATGGTGAGATCTATGACTTGAGATAGAATCAAGCTGTGTCCTCGACAATCTATCTTATTTAGAAACACACTTTTTTTTTTTGTGTAATGCAAACTTTAGTAATAATTTTAGAGCTTACCAAAATCATGATTAAATTAAGTTAAGTTTGATAAAAGCTATTTGAGTTTAAATGCAACAATTATATAGAGGTACTTAAGTGATCAAGATAAGATTCATCACTCTAAAGTCATTAGGGAGAATGTTTTGTTGTTTTCAATTAGTATTGATTCGAAAAATCCTTGGCCAAAGTAGAATGACGTTTTATAAATAGTTTACAGATTTTATTAATTGAATCAATAGCTAATGGCGGAGAACCAATATTATTTGAGTCAAACTAGAGTAGACATTAATTTCATGCCTTATGTGTAATCAAAACAATAATAAATGATTGAATTATACAGAAAAATCATTCACGGAAAGGTTAGTCAAAACTACTTTGACATCCATAAATATTTTGGTAGTCATAATGTATTTGCTAGACTCCAATCTTGATATATGATTATAAATTGTTTAATTGGAGAATAATTCTGATTATGAATTCTAATTTAAAATCATTGCCAACATATTTGGGAACCTAATGGGTCTCACATAAAGAACAGGTTGACGAAAGCAAGTTATTTTAATCAAGTTGGACTTGATTATAAAGTTTGAAAAACTTTATGGTTAAATATGAGATATTTAATAAATAAGGATCAATATAAGATATTTGATCTTATATAGGCCTAATTGTTCAATTAAATTACTAAATTGTCTAAAACTTATTATAAAAAGGCTTAAACTCTAATGAAGCTAGTATTTTTTGCCTAACTTTCTCTGTGAGAGTTACATAGTTCTCTTAACCTATTTTGTAGATATCATTAGAGATCAAATAATTGTGCGGCTATGATACTTAAAATGGACTAATTTTCTAAATAAGTTACGAATTAAGATTTATTCTTTATTATGATTTATGTGTTAAATATTTTATAGAATGAAATTGATCTTGATTTTTAGGAAATCAAAATACGAAAAAGTTTCGTAATTATTCTACAACGGCCGGGATTGAAGATTTTGAAGTTTAATTGGAAAAAGAGATTGTTACATGAAAATTAATTAATTTATTTTGATTCATAAAAATTAATTGATTTATTAAACTAACCGATTAATTAATAAACTTATCAATTTTTAACAGTAAGAGTTATTAAGTAAATCGAATTGAAAAATTTAGAACTGAATAGAATAGTTGATTGGTTAAAGATTTTCAAGGTTGAAATAGGGTTGAATTTTTTAATCATTAATAAAAAAAACATAAAAAGTTTGCTATGAATATTGGAAAAGCCTTAACAATAAAATTAATTTCAAAATTATAAAATGTGAATTTGTGAACATATTAAATAAAACATACAGATATGTGCTTATATAAATTTTACTTTAGTAGCGAACAAAATTTTCTTAACAACTTCAAAAAGTAATATCAATATATACAAATACTGAATATGAGTTTAACAAAGAAAAGGAGGTAAAAACCAAAAAGAAATTCCATTAGACTGTCTGAAAAATATAATGTAGATATGAAAAATGAAAATATTAATAGAAACATTAATGTTAAAATAAGAAGTATAAATTAGTAAAAACGTTGAATAAAACTAATAGAACATATGCTAAAATTTTTAGTTTACGTAATTTAATTATAAGTACGTAAGTATTTATTTATAATTATTGAATAAAAGTTTAATAAAAAGTAAAATTTAAAGGTACTGATAAAATGAAAATTTGAAGAATCAAACTAGAAATAACAATAAGATCTAGAACTAAAAGAAATGTTCACTAACACATACAAAATTAATTGTCACGATAAAGTATTTTTAAAATAGTTAGGAGTCGCAACATAATAATAATTTGTATTGATTGGAAACTGTTCAATTATAATTTTAAAAAAATGAATTTTAACTTATAGAATGAAAGTTGTGGACAATTAGTAAAATAATCTTTGAATTAAATTTGCTCCATAACTACTACAAAACTATGATCATAAAACAGAGGAAATGTTTATTACAATCTGAAAACTAATTAACCTTGCCTTAGACTATTGCACTTATATAGAGATATGCTAGTTAAGTCTCATATTTAATCATATCTCGTATTGTCTGTTGAAAAGTAGGAAAGAATAACGCCTGTGGTATGAAAGTCCCAATGATCAAGTGTTATATATATATATATATATATATTGGGAGATGTTAAAGGAAATTCCTTGGAAAGATTCTCATTGGGGTTCGATGCAAGAACTGTAACCAAATCATGTCCTTTACGTTTCACCTGCATACAATTAATAATTACATATTGCAACAGGCATTAGGTACAGATGGTGTGGAAATCCAGGGATGCAACGATTTAAACAGCCTACATTCGTTGAATAACACTAAACAAAAGGGAATAACACGTTTATTTATATTTTAACCAATTTTTGTTGGTTTATATAATCATGCAAGTGGCATGGGTTTGGCAGCGTCCTCGACAAGTTGTACATGAAGTGAAGTTAACATTTCTGTTTGTTTCTTATTTGCAGCATCTAATTATTAACGTTTGTTCAAACTCAACTTTTGAATATATAAACACTAAGAGTTTTTCTATTATATGTAGGTGAGTTTTAGGTCTAACATATCTAAATATTTATGCTCTTACAAACTTCGATTAACTAGATAAGATATATAAATTGGAGCAATAAACTTTTTATTCAAAAAGATTTAAGAGATAATAATCTCGTTTGGCAATCAGTGGATTGTATTAGCTGTTAGTTGTTTCTATCAATGGTTAGCTAACAGCAGATTAATACAGCTGATTTGACCGGCAGATAACATCAGCTGCTAATTTAAAGATATTTGATAAAATTAACCATATATTATTAACTGTTTACGTGTAAAATGACTTACGAGGATATGACTTAAAAAAAAGATTTATGTATTAACTGTTTATATCTTAATATTTCTATGAATATTCTCATAAGAATTTATATATAGCAAAAGAAATTAACATAAACATTTTCTCTAATATCCTCCATCCAGTTTTAATAATACTGAAAGCCCTCTGACACTACAAGAAAATCGTGACTTACCGACGGAATACTCCGTCGGTAAATTGGAAATTTCCGTCGGTGATTATCATTACCGACGGACAGGGACGACATGGCTAACCGTCGGTAA
>JANZLC010000005.1:31105842-31139258 GCA_026413385.1 Erythroxylum gracilipes
AATTCTAATTAAATACCAATTATGTCCAAATAAGATCCAATATCTCATATTGATCCTTATTTATTAAATATCTCATATTGAATCATAAAGTTTCTTAAACTTTACAATCAAGTCCAACTTGATTAAAATAACTTTTCTCTCTACAATTCGTTCTTTATGTGTGACCTATTAGGTTCTCAAATATGGAGGCGATGATTATAAATTATAATTCTAATTCAGAATTAGAATTAGATAAATTAAATCCTTTTAATTTTATCTTTAATTCTCCAATTAAACAATTTATAATCATAGATTAAGATTGGCGTCTAACAATCCATCATGACTACTCAAATATTAAGGAATGTCAAAGTAGTTTTGACTAACATTTGTATGCATAATTTTTCCATATAATTCAATCCTTTCATCTTACAATGTTCTGATTAGACATAAATTATAGAATTAATGTCTACTCTATTTTGAGTCCAATCATATTAGTTCTCTCCCATTAGTTATTGATTCAATTTGTGACATTTGAAAACTATTTGCAAAGCATCATTCCATCTCAACTAAGGATTTTTCAAATCAATACTAATCGGGAACAACAAAACTTCTCCCTAAGACAAACACATAGGAAATGCATAGGGATGTGTTGTTATGCATAGGAAGAGACTTGGGTCGTATGAGGTTATAGGCAGGTAAAAATATAGTTGCAGGTGAGTTTCTGGAAGTAATATTTTCAGACATAGACATTGATTTGGAGCTGCCATCATCTTGACTTCGAAAGGGAAATTTTTGTTCATAAAAAACCACCATAATATGAGTCAAAAAATTTATTAGAAGCTAAATCATAGCCAATATATCCTTTATGAATCTTATGATAACTAAGAAAAACATTTGGTTTAGAATGAGGTGATAATTTATATTTTGACCAAATTCATAATTTTAGTTTGTTATGTTTTTGTTTATATGGATTAATTATGCCTATCTTATATGCATTTGGGGTTGCATAAATGTGTGCTTATGGTCAGTGATTAATTTTAAATAACTCTAAAATTAAGTATACTTAATTCTTTGCTTTGATTGGTTAAATTAGTATAATCACCAAAGTGACCTCAATTGTGGAAGCTTTTTTATTGTGAATTATTAAAGACGTGGTGTGTGTTTTTCTTCATGTGAGCAATCTGTCATCCAAAAAGAAGATTGTTATTTAACAAAGGCTTACATGTGCATGTGGCAATTAATGTGTGAATTATTAGTTGTCCGTTTTGAGTGTTAAGTTGGTCCAAAGAAGTTAACTAATATACTAAATCTTACCATTAGTAATCGATTACTACACTAAGAATACTAATTGTAAGTTGATTCTTTATCCAATGACTAGATTCGATGTCTCTCCTGCTATCTTGAGATAGGATATTATTGATATAATTAATCACTACTTTGTTATAGTTATATGTACTTGTGAGCTGATTGTGTTTTATGTGTTGTTCTCTATACAATAGATGTCATTAATGATTATCCTATTACTACTAACGTTAACAACATTTTTTAGTGCTTAGTGTTAGCAACTTTAAGAGTTGGAAAGATAAGGTGACTATGGACTTGGGATGTATAGATATAGACCTCGTATTGAGAGAGTCATGTCCTACTCCTCTTACAGATCAAAGCTCTATTGAGGATAAAAGGGTTTTTGGGAGGTGAGATCACTCTAACCTCGTGAGTCTTATAATAATGAAGAATCATATCACAGAGATGTTTTTGGTCACCATGTATGAGGAACAGATGCTAAGAAGTTCCTTGACACCTTTAAGAAGCGCTTCGCTGAAAGTGATAAGGTAGAGATAAATGCAGCTTTAAGGAAACGTCTCCATAAGATATAAGTGTAATGGGAGCATAAGGGATTATATATTTGAAATGTTTCATCTTATAGGGATACTAAAGATAGAGCTATCAAATTAATTTAGGATTTGATATCTCATCCTCTACAATTTAGTTAGTTTAAGGTGAGCTATAATTGTCAAAAGGAAAAATGGACATTGAACGTGCTCATTTCTCACTTGGTGCAAGAGGGAGATGGAATGAGAGAATACAAGATTGAGAGTGCACATTTGGTATCAACCTCTTCATGACATATTAAGGAGAGGAAAGTCAAAGAGATTGTAGTATCAATTAAAGCTCGAGAACAAATTCACCTTCATGCAGCTAACTGATGATTACTAACAATTCCAATTCTGTGCAAGCTGTTGTAGCTTGTAATTCAAATTGAGGACAAGATTTTAGAGTTAGAACACCCTTGTAATATCAAGACCATTTGTCTTAGCCATTGTAATGTAAAAGAAGCATAATGATATGTTTGAGAGTTATAACGAAAAGAAATGCTTCTTTAGCAAGTACCTTTCTTATATAAAGAAAGACTGTGTTAAATATCATGCTTGACAAGTAAAGAAAAGTTGTCTTTCGGTCTTATTTATACTAAAGTCAATTTGGCTTCAATACCAAGATATACTTGGTAGTTGAATTTTGGTGCTATAAATCATAAGTGTATCAATGCAAAGTTCCTTGAACTAATGAAGGCCTAGTAATGATGAGAAGTACATCTATATATGGGCTGAAAATCCTGTGGAAGTTTTAGGCATAAGGCGTTTTAAGATGTTATTATCTAACGGTTTCTATTTAGAATTAAAGAACACATTTATTGTACCATCTTTTAGCAAAATTTGGTTTGAATTTATGTATTGGATAAAGAAGGACATGTTTGTTCATTTATAAATAGAAAATGTGATATTTATTTTAATTTTATGCTTGTCGGAACTAGTAAGTTATCTGATTATAACAACCTTTATTTACTTGATACAATAAATTCATATAATGAATCCAATAATGTTGAAACCAAATGTACTAATTGAAAATTATCAAACAAGAATTCTTTATCATTGTAGCATAAGCATTTAGGTTATCTCTCTTAAAAAAGAATTAACTGGCTTATTTGAAAAGGGATTCGTGAAACAAATCTGTTAATTCTTTTTTAGAGAGATAATTATTAAGGCAAGTTTTAATTTATTTAAAACCCTCAAAATACTGCAAGCGCATAGGTCATGGGTGTAGTATGTGAGGTATCGATCTCTTAAGGAGTTGTTAAACTAATATAATTCTAATTTATCTAAGGCTAAAGAATTATTTAAAAGAAAATAAAAATGCACAAAAAAGTATCCATATGAAGATGATTGATTGGAATAAAAATGTAAAATTAACACACAAAGAGTCAAAATGAGCACTAAATTAACAATGGAAATCACATAAGGAAGATTAGCTGAATATGAGAAGGGGGATTTATCCTATCATCAAATGTTAACATGATTACGTTTGAGTTAATACGATATCGGTTCTAGACTTTCAAAGGGTGGATTACTCTCTCACGAGTTATAATCATTAAACCCTAAATCATAACCCCTAATTGAATTATGAAATTTGCAATCTCACAATTAACAAAAAAAATCCACAATTCCAATCAGATCTTAAGCCCTTCAATAGAAAAGTGGGTCCTCATATGAGATCTCTCTTCGTCTAAATTCCTGATTTGATTAATTATATGATCTATTAGATTGTTTAACTCTTATTACCGAATCTAATCATTTTTCTATTAGTTCACTCTCTCGATTTATTACAAGCATGTAAATATAACAAATAATCACAACACCCAATGGATTAATATCAAAAGAAATCACATTAACATTGATTCAAGAACAAATCCTTAAGAAGTTTAGAACATCATCATCAAATCCAAATCCATCACTATCAAATCCATCTTATACATTCAAAAGAAAGAACAATAAAGATGAAATGAAAAGTCACTTAAAAGGGTCAGAATAGATCGGGAAGATGGCAGCTGCAACTCCTTCTTCCTTTCTCCTCCTTCCCTCATCTTCTTCTTCTCTCCTTGAATCTTTCTCAAAGTGGCAGAGGTTAAAGCTCTCCCTGAAGCTTTTTTTCTTTCTATATATAGTCTTTTCCATTTTAGGTAAACCATAGGATTTTACTGGGTCCAAAAAGTCCCAAATGTCCCTCGGTAAGTCACGGTTAGGAGGCTATCCGTATTGTTTGCCACGCAGGCCACGATCGTGGTATTTGATTTTAGCTCATTGTCACGATCATGGCAGATGGAGTTGTGATCGTGGCAGACCCTCCATGCTTTTGTCACGATCGTGGCCCTAGGCCTTGCTTCAAGCTTCCTTCAAATTCTCCCCATTCTTTGATATTTGATCTTAAACATTAACAAACATATCAAGGCACCTCAAATACACAAAATTTAAGTTCAATAGCATGCTCTAACCCATAAAACACTCAAAACACAAATATCTAACTAAATAACACAATCCTAACCTAAACATGCACTAATCATTCAATTTAACAACTAAACACATACTAAACTATCCACTAAAACATTATGCAACCTTCCACTATCAATAACCCAAAAGCTTATTGAAGCATTTGATGAGTCAGATTATGATGTTTGTGTTGAGTGCATAAAGGGTAAAACTAAAAACAAAAGAAAAATAGGAGCTGCAAGAGCTAAGGATGCTTTAGCGTTGATATATACAAATATTTATAGGCAATTTCCTATAGCTTCATAAAATGGTCAACAATATTTTATCATATTTGGAAACGATTATTCTTGATATAACTACCTGCACTTAATTTATAAAAAGTTACAAGCATTAGATGTTTTTAAGTTATTTAAGGCCAAAAGTTGAAAATCAACTTGGTAAAGCTATTAAGGCTATAAGATCCGATTGTGGTCAATGTTGTGGAAGGTACGATAGATCAAGTGAACAATGCCCAAGTCCATTTACTCGATTCCTAAGTGAGTATGGAATTGCTCCCAATACTCCATGTCGAGTTATCCAAATATGAATGGTGTAGTAGATAGACAAAACAGAAATCTTAAAAATATAGTATGAAGTATGATTTGTCATACAACTTTATCTTACTTACTATGAGGAGATGCATTAAAGACTGGAATGTGCATACTAAATATAGTTCCTACAAAAGCTAAAAATAAAACCCCTTATAAGTTATATACAAGTAAAAAACCTATCTTAAAGCATTTACACGTTTAGGGATGTCTAGTTGAGGCAAAGTCCTATCGGCCAAATAAAAAGATACTGGATGTAAAAAATGTTAGTAGTTATTTTGTAGGATACTATGAAAGATCATAAGGATTTAAATACTATGATTCTAAGACAAGAACATTCTTTGAAGAGGAAACATTCGATTTTTTGATGATGTTAAGTATTAGGGGAGGGGGAAGATAAGGGCAATGACTTTGTCTTTGAAGAGGAGTCAATCATTATTCCTCTCCCTGTAGTTATTGATCATGATCAAGTTTTCATTCTTAATATGATTCAATGACATCTGGTATAAATACATGACAATGTTAAGCTTCTTACCTATAAAACTCATATGATCATTCCTTAATTCTTTATTCATAAAGAGCATTAGATCAAACTCAACACAGTTAAATTTAAGTAGAACAAGTGCCTTTAAAAAGATCCACTAGGGAACGAAAAAGTGAAATTATGAATGATTATAATGTATTTTTCTAAGAACATGAGGAAAATGTTGACTTAGTGGGAGATGATCCACTTACCTTATATGATGCAATTAAACGTTCTAGCTCTTATAAGTGGATTAATGTCATAAGTGAGGAAATGTAATCCATGAGAGATAACAACATTTGGTATCTTGTTCCATTTCCTAAAGGAGTGAAACTTGTTGTTTAAGAACAAAAGAGACTAGAGGCCAATATGGAGAGATATAAAGATTGTCTTGTCACCAAATGGTTTACTAAGAAGGAAGGCATAGAATATAAAGAGACTTTCTCTCTAATTTCGTCGAAAGACTTTTAGGACTATTAAGGTACTTATGGCATATTTTGATCTTGAGCTATATCAAATGGATGTAAAGACAACTTTTCTCAATAGAGGCATTAAGGAAACAATTTATATGAAACAACCAGAGGGGTTAGCTTCTAAGGAAACTAACCAATTGGATTGTAAACTTAAGAAATCCAACTACAGGCTTAAGCAAGTTTCCCATCAATGGTACCAAAAGTTTCATGAGGTTATTCTCTCATTTGGATTTAAAGTGAATGTTATTGAAGATTGTGTGTATTATACGTTCAGTGGGAGTATATTCATTTTCTTCATCCTCTTTATGAATGATATTTTGTTTACTAGCAGTGATGTGGAATTGCTTTAAGAAACCGATAAATTTCTTTATGAGCAATTTGAAATGAAAGACCTAGGTGAAACATACTTTGAGTCAAGGATCTAGATTTACCGTGATCATTCTCATAGAATTCTAAGGTTATCACAAAAGGATTACATTAAAAAGGTACAATATCAATTTGACAAAAAAAATTATAGACCTCATAATACCTTTGTATCTAAAAGAGATAAATTTAGTCTAAAGCAGTATTATGAGAATGAAATATAATCCAAGTTTATGCTAAACATCCCTTACGTGTCGGCGGTAGGGAATTAAATGTACATTTAGATCTACATTTGTCTTGACTATTCGTATGTTGTTGGAATGCTTGCAAGATGCCAAAGCAATCTAGGTAGTGCATTTGCATAATTATTTTCATTTTTAACATGTCAAATATTTTAATCCATTAAATTTTATATAAGAGGAACAATAATAAATCATAATACATATTTTGAAAGTAAAATGCAACTTCTAGAGTGAAGACTAAACTAAATAAAATAAATGCAAAAACTTGGGGTCTATTTGCTTCCGTTTCTTATTGTTGTTTTCATAAAAAAGGAAACAACGCCTAATAACACGTTTGGTCAATTATAACTTCCATTTTAAAAGAAAAAAAACCACAATAACTTTACACAAATAAAAAACCACATTTTCGTATGTTTTTAAAACATGCTTTTTTAAAAAAAACAAGTTTACGTCTCTACGTCTTCTGCATCTCTGAGTCTTCTATGCCCTTATTTCTTCATCCTCTTTCAGATGCTTCTTTGTTTCTTCATTTGTTGCTATTGCTTTTTGGGTTTTTCCTGTTACTTGCTTTAAAAATTTTATCTGCAACTAGAATTTAATACAAGAACCTACCACACTTTCCAAATTATGTTGTACTCGCTTTTCTTCGCATCCCATCTGAAAGTGGGAAGCAAACAAAAGTAGAATCTCCGCTCATAAACCACATCTACATGACGGCGACGGTAAAGTTACTGTCAACTATTTAATGCACATTCATCTGCAAAAGATGTTTTTACATGACAAGTATATTTAAACACTCTCCTCACAAGTATATGTAAATATGTATTTGTTTTTAGTTTTTTTATTACAACTCTTAACCAAGCAGGTTTTCGTTTTCAGATTTTATATTATAATTCTCAACTAAACATGTTTTTGTTGTTTTAGTAAAAAAAACTGAAACTAAAAATAGAAAACTGAAACTAAAAACCACAACAGAAAAATAGAAGTGGAACCAAACGATTCTTTAATTTTTATAGCATTTAAAAATATTAACTTTAGTTATGCACGAGATTGGTTTAAATTTTGTAGTCAAAGTTCAAATTTTATTAGATTATTTAAATTCTTATCCATCTTATATGTGGAATACATATTTTAAACTTTTAATATAACATTTTAACACTAGTAAAATATTGCAAATTAGACGTTTCCTCTTAACTAATTAATTAATCACAAAAAGTTCAATTTTGATTAAATATGAAACCACGAGAGGTCATGATAAAAATACTAATACTATAAACATTTTATGCTACTTGTATATAAACATTAAGTTAGGGTTTTGAGCATAATCGAAGATGTGCAATTTCAACTTTGATTAGTAATGTCTAAAAAATTGGGTGGGCTTAGATCGATGTTTCGGCTCGCAGGCATATAGAAAAAAATTGGCCAGGGTGTTGAAGTCGGTAGGGTGGAAGGTATACACAGGGAACCTTTTTAAGAATGATGAAGTTTGCATAACTGTTAGTACCTTAATACAAGGAACGTGCTGGAAAAGATGAATCTCACTGTATATATGTAGTTAGAATTCTAATAGGATTTATCTAATTAGTTAGACAAAATTGATTCCACCATGTCTCTGAGAGTCTGTACTTGGATTAGACTCTCCCGGTCAAATTCTTGCTCTCTTGGATTACTCAGGGAAGTGCATCATCACGCCGTAAACTTCTAGTTTATGGGCTTATGGTTTTCCCTTCCACGTGAAACGTGGTTTCTTTGGATGTGTTGAACTTGCATTTGCAGGCATGTGAGCTTGCAAATTTTTCCCCTTAATAAGCATATATTGAAGTTACATATACTAAATTTGTATGTGCTTTCTGTTGAACCTGTACATGCTGAGCTTCCATGTGTTGAATATGTGCATGATAAACTTGCATGTGATGAGTTTGTATATGTGCTGAACATGTAATTTTTTTGTAGGTTGAATACTTCAATTTGTATCATCCTTTTGGATAAACTTGCATGTGATGAGTTTGTTTATGTGCTAAACATGTATTTTTTATTTTTTATTTTTTTGTAGGTTGAATACTTCAATTTGTATCATCCTTTGGACTTAAAACCGATCTTCAAATGGTTATTATACCTTAGAACTCACTAGATGAAGTTTGATGCGCACCACTATTA
Organism: Erythroxylum gracilipes; assembly: GCA_026413385.1. Classification (NCBI taxonomy): domain Eukaryota; kingdom Viridiplantae; phylum Streptophyta; class Magnoliopsida; order Malpighiales; family Erythroxylaceae; genus Erythroxylum; species Erythroxylum gracilipes. Next base: position 31,114,489 of record JANZLC010000005.1, read on the forward strand.
AATGAAATTCATAATTTGTACTTACCAATACACAAAAGACTGAAAGAGAACGCTAGAATCCCGGCCCGACCGAGTTGCTTTTTGAAGAGTTCATTAACTTGACCAAACAACTTTTTATTTGTTAAACACCAAATGTGAAACTGTTTTTTTCTTCTAAAGGAAGCCGTTTTATATAACAATTACACACATATTTTGATAATGACAAAATTATTCATAAGATAGGAGCTTTCAGATTTTATTTGTCAATTTAAACTAGTTTTACTGCCCAACTCACTGTGAAATTGAATATTATATTGTTGACCGAGTCCAACTGCACATCATATTCTAACTAGAGTTGGAGACATCGAATCAATACGCACCCATACAAGGGCATTCCAGGACCTAGTAAGAATTAATTTCAACAATTTAGCATATGATTTTTTTTCAGAAGATGAAAAAGAAAAAAGTGATTATAATATATACTGTTTAGAATTGCCATTTTGACAAATGGCTTTTATACTATCTGATACTCTAGGCAGTAAGAGTCCATGAGCAGCACGATTACCAACATTGGAAAACGAGCCACTTGGCAGGTTTTTGGTTGTCATGATGGTGAAATGATGCTAATGCCTAATAGAAGAGACGTGCAATAGTTCCATTGGCTCGTCAGCCTTGTGGCACAATGTCCGACTGTTTTTACTGTTGGAATTTTCAAAAAGGCCAACTGATAGCTTGTGTTTTCTGTTTTAGGAAAGATGTTGTAGAAATGTAATCCTAAGCCGATGTTATAACTCTATGGACCGATTGCCAATCATTCTCCCAAAGGCGGCCTTTACCAGGGAAAATCTATGAACCAAGCTGATGGTGAAATGTTTTGTTAAGAGATTTGATCGATTGTCGGATTGGTAACTACATATCCATACAAACCAAAAACCTGCCGCCGTCAAGCACGTAGCATGAGGTGATGCTTATCTCTAGTTGTAAAAACGGAAAAGTAATAGCCCTTGTTGTAGACTAGTGCTCATAGGAAATGTTGAACAGAGCATTGAGGAGTTCCATTTCTGTTTTCCTTCTTTAACAATGGGGATGTATCTCCTAGGAGGCAGCCGGCCAAGAGTTAGAGTTTTTGTGGGCTCTCCTCTAGTACTTTCTGTCTCCATTTGTACCACTCTCTTTGAATTTGGCCCCCTGTTGTTGTTTAGTGGTTGGTCTGGGTTCAATCTTTGACGTTATATTTGGATTGTGGAGTGGACTAGCAGGGATATCCACACTGAAAGAACAAGCTGTGCTTTTTGGCACTCCAGCTCGGGCTTCTTTGAAGTGTAAATCATCAAAGTTTTGTTTCCACCAGCAAAGACAAAGATTGAAGAAGAAACAACGACGCCTTTCCATATGGAAGTAGCAAAAAAGCGTAGTATCAGACATTTCAGTCATGAGCACACGCTGGAGCTCGCTATCTCTCCCTCTGCTACGACTACTTGCCATGGCTGCAACACCAAAATCCTGCCTGGTAAGGAGTTCTATACCTGTAAAACCTGTTCATTTTCTCTACACTGGGTATGTTCAAGCATGCCTAGCAGAGCTCGACACCCTTCGCACCCAAGCCATCATTTAGACCTTTTAGACTCAAACCCTTCGGCCAACAACAATTTCAAGTGCAAGGCTTGTGACCAGAGCATCATTGGTTTCTACTACAGTTGTACCAAATGTTCCCTTTACTACCACATCCTATGTTCTACCCTACCTCTTTCTGTTGTCATGCCTTCTCATCCTCACAAACTCAAAATGGAATTCACCCATCCCTATAACTTCAGCTGTGATGTGTGCCATAAACCTAGTCACAAAGGCTGGCTTTATCGATGCCGTTTCTGCGAGTTTGATACGCATATTTCTTGTGCCATTTCAAACCAGAAGGCACAACCTGTTCCTCAGTCTGATGGCTTGAGAAATTCCGTGAAATCGTCTCCCGCGGCAATAGCAGAGATAAGCAGAAGGATTGATAATCAGCATGAAAGTAATGAGCTAATGCAATTATTAATGAGAAAATTTCCAAGCGAAACTGAGGGAAAATTTGGCCAACAAGTCATTCATTCACCAACAAGTGGACTCCCAGAGAAATCGAGCGGTCCAAAAGGAGAATTGTCATCAACAATGATATCTGAAGACCTGACAATCCCGAGTTACCAATTCAGCGACTTCTGTTTCTCGATAGATATACGCAAGCCTTATTCAGATCCCAACAATGATGGATCCCAGCAGACATTGAAGGAAGCAAGCTATCAGGATCAGATGATAAAGATTGTTCCTCAAATTGATGCAAAGATTAAGTACGACAATTTGGTAGTAGCTCATAGTAAGGCTGTGATAAGTTCCCAACCAGTGAATCAGCGACATGAATCGTCTAATAGATCAGAATCAAATTCAACACCTAAAGGTCCAGAAAACAGGTCGAACCAGGTATCTTTATCGGGCAGAAAAGAGAAAAAGAAAAGCCCAAATGGCCATGGTCGCAAACCAAGCATTTCGCAACAGAGCTATGATTCAGATTCTGTAAGTTCAATATCCATGAAGTGATAAAACTATATTTTATCTTCTGCTCCTTTTCTTATACTCTACTCTTCAGGTCCGACTCAATCTCGAGTCCAATAATTTAAATCTAATTAATTTTTTTTTTTATCTATTGATTTTGATTTGGTATTATTCAGTCTAAAAAATTATTAAATTTAAATTTGAATTATTTTTCTATTAAAATTATATATCTAATTTTAAGTCTTAATTTAAATTTAACCCAACTTTCTGGCATGCCTAGTTTTAAAGATATGGATGCAGTTTCTTTAAAAAAATTTCATACCCCGTTTCTAGAATAATAAGATTTTTCTGCCTATGAAAGAAAAGACACTGATTCAGTGTATTTGTATTACGTTCTGTTGTTGCAGACGACAGTGACCTGTTCCTTTTGGAGGATGCTTCTGACACGATGCTACCATCCAAAGTATCAAAAATGTGCTAAAGAAGTTAGGAAAGCAGGCCTTTGATACTGCTATTTATTAAGTTCTAGTGCAAGTCTGTAAGGTTCTAAGTTCTGACAAACGTTACTTCTCTTCTAGCTATCAAATAAAGAAAAGCACAGAGACAATTAATATTTTTCCTTAGGCTTTGGAGTCTAAAATTAAGAAACAAGATTTTTGTACCTTAATGCTAGCACATGTACATTGTGCATTAAACACTTTAATTCCTAATCTTCGTCTCTTATCAGTCATACTTCTGTTCATTTGTTAAATTTAGTTTGTTTATTCTGTTCACGATATGTTCATAACAAATAATAGCAGACAATTATTGACGCCGGCATAGAATATTTTGCAAGATCAATTACTGCTATACCAAGAGTAAACGGATTTAAAAGCCAAATCCCATGAGATGAGAACTACACTTTTGAGTTCGTTCTTCCCTTCCTATATATACGTGTTATAGAGGAACCAACGTGCTTAAACACTGAATTCAAGATCTTAATTCGAATAACTTTACATGTTAAGAGCAATGGGACAGCAAGAGCTGGAGAACAATATATGAACTATATGAAAAGAAGAGCTCGTCAATTGTATTAGACGTGAAAATTAAAAGTTTGGCAGAATTAATTGTAACCTTCTTCAACAAATTAAATCTTTTTAATCTACTCAACTTAATTTCCTTTCACATAATGAAAAATAATATGTATAAAATTGCACCAATCGGTGTAGTGCTCCACGCATACCAAAAGTCAGACAGGACTCTAGGGGTTTGATCAGGATCACTCCCAACATTTTAGTAATGGAAGCCTTCGCGTGAAACCGATTTGGCATAGCAATGCAAAAGGTGGATGACGGTATCCGTGAACTGCAAATCATTAGAATTTATGTTTCCGAAAGTTGGAGAACATGGAAAATGCATGCCTCCATTTTCAGGGATGGGGTCAGTACTATTTCAATAGGACATAAACGAGATTTCTTATTAAAAGTCTTTAAGAGTTCTAATAAGACTTTTAACCTTTATTTGACGGAAATAGTTTAGGATACTCTTAACTCTTTAAAGACTTTTAATAATAAATAGTATGGCTTACATTCGTGCCAAATAAATAGTATGGTAGCATGTGGTATTTTTAACATAGATTTTGAAATTATTTAACAATATCATAAGCCCATCACTCGAGATAAAAATGATATTAGGAGTTGGCACGAATGTAAGCCATACTTAGAAATGTGTATTACAATTAACTAAGATTTGTTTATGTTATTCTTTTCTGAAGTTGGGATTCACGTTTCTTATTGAATGCTATCACGAATAGTGTCTTGAAGTTCCTTTAAAAAAAAAAATTGTGTCTTGAAGTTCTAATGACGAGTGCCTGATTTTTAATCTCAAGATTTGATGAATGAAGAATATGCTGGAAAATTAGAACATGATTTGATTCTTTGTGTCGCAAAATAATTACAAAATCATTTCATATAATTTTCTAACAGATAAGATCATAAAAAAATTAATATATACATTATAATAAAGAATAAATTTTAATTTGTACCTTATTCTGAAGTTTAACTTTTGTTTTTTTTTTCGAACCATCGACTCATCTCAATTATTATAGTTGCACAAGTATTTGGCCTCTAACGGCATCCATAAAACGTGATGATAAAACTTTACACTTATTGTAGAGAGGGTTAAGTAAGGAGTGCTAGCTCCCTTAGAACTCAAGCTTATTTATAATAAGTTTTGGATAGTTTAATAATTTCATTAAAACTAAATTCTAATTTCAATTAAATTTTAATTAAAATTATAATTAAATACTATCTGAACTCAAATAAGATTCAATATCTCATATTGGTCTTTATTTATTATATATCTTATATTTAATTATAAAGTTTATCAAACTTTACAATCAAGTCCAATTTGATTAAAAATACATTTTATTTCTTCAACTTATTCTTTGTGTTTGACATATTAGATTCCTAATAGATTAACAACTAACATAAATTATAACCTTAAATCATATTTACGATTAGATAAAACTAAACTCCTTTAATTTATCTTTAATTATCTAATTAAACATATTTATATATCAAGCTTAACATCTAGCAGCGCATCATGACTACCTAAATATTTAGGAACGTTAAAGTTATTTTAACTAACTTTGTTGTGCATAATTTTTTCATATAATTCAATCATTTCATCTTACAATATTCTGATTAGACATAGAACATAAAAATAATGTCTAATCTATTTGAGTCCAATAATGTTAATTCTCCACTATTAATAATTGATTCAATTAATAATATTTTAAAACTATTTTTAAAGTGTCATTGTACTTTAGTCAAGGAATGCTCAAATTAATATTAACTGAGAATAACAAAACAATCTCTCTAATTACTTTAGTGTAATAAATCATATATTTATAGCGCAAGAATCTCTATATATAATTCTTATATTTTGAAGATCTTAAGTCAAAAAATCACTTATATAATTATCAGAATGATAATTTTTATAGACATACAAGTAATGTTCTAAAGAGAATTCTTATATAAGGTCAATTTAGGGAATTTGTTCTCTAAAAAATACCTATACATTTGTTTAAGTATCTTCATACTTTAGTTTATAAGATTGACTATTTCCTTCGTAAGGAAGAATAATATGTGATAGTTTTCGTACCCTCTATTATTATCTATTTTTAATAGAACAATGACTAGAAATATATACATAATTATAATGTAGATCTCATTATTATAATATCATCATAATTTTATTTATATTGTATATTTATCTTGTATATTTTATCGCATATATCTAAATATGTATAGGATAAAAAATGCCTTTAAACAATGATTAAAAATTTAACTAGTTTGGCTAGTTCAATAAAAACCTTGAACTATTTAACCTTATGATTCGGTTTTCAACTTTTCGATTCAATTTATTTTAATAACTCTTGTTGCTAAAAAATAATCAATTAATTAATTAATTTTTATTAATTAATAAGTTATTATAAACTAAAATAAATCAATTAATTTTTATTTAACAATCTTTTTTAATTAAACTTCAAATTCTTCGATTGGTAAATCATTTTCAACCATATTTCAAAAATTTTAATCGATATTTAGTAAGTTTAATGAAATTCTAATACTAATTGAACCTTTTAAACTTTAAATATTTGTCTTACCAGTTTAAATGTTAGTCTAGTTTTTAAAAAATTACCTTTAAATAATCATTTTATTTAATTACAATCAGATGACTGAGTGTAGGATATAAACTAATAGAACCTATAATGTTATGCTCGACAAGTCATGAACAAATCAGGCAATATGATTAATGTGGGATACTTAGGTTAAAGTTAAAGAAGCCTTCTTATTTAGACAAAGAAAGGTTGCGATCAATAATTTGCACTTCAGCCAAGCAAGACTTTTGATTAGGCATGCGTCATGAGTCCGAGTCAAGAAAGGCTTATTGTTAGGCAATATTGGACTCTACAATTGCAAAGCAAGGTTTTCACTTTTCAGTTGGGCCGCTTGAGTTAGAGGCGAAGAAGGAATACTTGAGTCAAAGGTAAGGAAGGCTTGCTATTGAGCTATGTGAGCTAGAGTTAAGGGTGGTTTGTAATTGGGCCACGTGAGTCAAAGTCCAGGATTGTTGGCTTTTTTTTTATCATAATATTATGAAAAACTTTAGGTCTTATTTGATAATCAGCAATAAAGGAACTAGAATAAAAATTAAAATTAAAATTAAGAAATGAGAATTGAAACATGAATAAAATTACTGATTATGCGTATTAAGTATATAAGCACTAAAAATAAGATTATAGAAGTTAATAGTTATACCTGTGTTTGATATCAAATACTAAAAATGGTAACAACAATTTTTTACTTATGTTTGATTATTATCTGATTAATTTTTAAATAAAAAATTAAAATATTTTGTATTGTTATTAATTAATTAATTTTTTATTTAATAAATAAATAATTAAAATTATTTTTAATGATTCAATAAATCTTTAAATAATTGTGTGTGATTTTCTTATAAGAATAAAATTAAAAAACCATAATAAGAACCAATTAAAATGATGTCTTTTTAAAATAAATAAACTATTTTTAAATAGAGAGTTTCAGTTGAGAGTAGACATAAACCAAAAAGAAGAAAAAAGAAGTTATGTTTGTTCACGATTATTGATTTGTTATTTTTGATATCTGATTGTAGGTGATAGCGACACTTGTCTTGAAATAAAAATTTAAGATTATTTGAAATCTGTTCTAAATTTGCTAATCCTTATCTTATCCATTACAAATAAAAAAACAAGCAAAATTTAAGGAATGTGAAGTGGTCAAACTCTGATCCTTTGATGTTAAAGGTTCAATTCACGGATTAACTAAACTCCTAGACTCTCAATGCCCTCAAGGTTATTAGCACGAATAGCGGGGTCTATTTGATAAAATACTTCCTCAACTGTAAATTATTATTATGCTAATAAATTATTAAGTACAAATTTATTCAATATACTCTTAGAAAATAATTATTATGAACTCTTTTATTATAAAAAAGAATTGTAAAATGAATACGAATTGGCATTTACAAAATTTTTTGCAAATAAATTGAGTTAGAGTTTTAGCAATAAGGATTAAAAGCTTGTAGGTCTAGATATAGGCTACAACAAAGTTGACCTTTGGCTATAAAAAAATCATGGCTAAAGGTATAGAAAACGTTGGTAATAGTTTTTGGCTATGATTTAATTTCATTTTCCAAAATGTCGTCAAATCCCTTTAGCTAAAAATTATAAGTGATATTTATGGTAATCATTGCTAATAGTTTTTGGCTATACTTTATTTTTGTGGCCAAAACTTTTAACGACATGTTCAGGAATCACTGCCAATAGGTTTGACTATGCTTCTTTTTCATAGCTAAAAACTATTAGCTTGTAGTCGAAAATTTTTAGTTACATTTCTAGAAATGTAAATAAAAATAATTAGCTACCTTTTTTTTGTAACGTAGCAACAAAAAGAAAATTTCTACTTTTTGAAAAACTTATCTACGTTTCCCAAAACATAGCGACAAATTTCTACGTTTTGAAAAACGTAGTTAAATGTTTTTACCTAAATTTTATAAAATGTAGGTAAATTTTTTAGCTATGCTTTAACCAAATGTTATACAATTTTGGAATAAATTATTTGTTACATTTTAAATCCATATTATTTTATATAACGTATCTATATAATTTACAAAAAAATTGTACAAAAAAATTGATAAATTGAAGCATTGTAGATAAAAATAAAATGTCATTAAATTTTTTCGTATATGATAGGTGTAGATTGCATTGTATTTTTATAGGTAATTTAATATGTGTTTAATGGTTAATTTGATTGTTTAGTGTGTGTTTAGGTTAAGAATTGTGTTAGTTTATAAATATTTATGTTTTAAGTGTTATTTGGGTGACAACATGTTTTTGAGCTTCAATTTTATATATATGAGGTGTTGTGATGAGTTTGTTAGTGTTTTAGGGCATTCGAAAGAGTTTCGAAGGAGACCAGAACAAAAACACAATTCTACGATCATAGCAAGTAGGCCACAATCCTGACAGAAGCACTAACATAAGCCCACGATTGTGGCAAATATGTCACGATTGTGACAAAAGCTCAAGCATAGGGTCACGATCGCGGGAAACCTGCCACGACCGTGACAGAGACCAGATAAACCAGCCACGATCGTGGCCTGCGTGCAGATAGACACGGAGTCACTTCTGGATTTGAGTTTTCAAGGGCATTTCGAACATTTTGGACCTCAGAAAGACACTAGGGTTACCTTATTTGGAAAAGACTATAAAAGTATTATGATGTAACCTTAGAAAAGAGTTTACATTCAGCCTACATTTGAAAACCCAAAAGAGAGAGAGAGAGAGAGAGAGAGAGAATAAAAGGAAGAAGAGGAGGGTTCCGACGCCACAGCTTCCCAAAATAGGTGCTCACCTGACACCACTGCTTTCTTGAATCATCCAACCTAAGTTTCATTTCCTCCCCATTTACCTTTTTATTCATTTAATGTATAAGATTGAGATGGGTTAGATGGTTATGGATTTTGAGTTGTTAATGATGTTCTAATTTTTCCTTTGGGATTTTGCTTATATTTAATGTTAATCTAGTTGAATTGTGCCTACTTGATTTGGGAGTTGTGATTGATTAATATATTTGTATGTTTCGGTAACAATCTGAGAGGGTGGACCAGATAAAATTGATTAAATTGGATTAACGAGAGATAGGCGATCTAATTGACCACTTAATCAATCTAGTCGGTAATTTCATGGAGAGAGATCTTTGTGAGACCCGATTGTTTATTAGAGAGCTTTAGAACTAATTAGAATTGTGAGTAATTTATGAATTGAGAGATTGCAAGTCTATAATTCAATTAGGGTTTACAATTTAGGGAATGATTATAACTCGAGAGAGAGTAATCAACCCTACGATTGTCTAGAACTAACACCCTATAAACACATAAATGACTATATTAGCATTAATGATAGGTAAAATCTCCTCTTTTATAACTTGATTAATTCTCTTGATAAATTTCCATTATTATATTATTCGATTATTGCTAGTTTGTTAGATTTAGTTTATTTTCAGTTTACTAATTGAATTTGAGTCTTAAACAAAGCATAACCTGAATTAAGTCGTGCCTAAGCACAATCTTTGTGGGACGATATCTGCTTTTTTACCATAAGTAATGACCCATATATTTTTGGTTTTTAGCATAAAACAAGTAATTGTTTTTGCAATCAATAAGTTTTTGACGCCGTTGCCAGGGATTGTTTTATTTAACATCTTGTTTAGTTTTGGTGACTTTGATTTAAGAGTGTTTGATACTTTTCCTTGTGATTTTACAGGTGTATGAACACAAGGAACACGAGAAGGTCTAATAAGCTTAGTGAAGAAGAGTTTTCAGATATTACAAGGCATGAAAGAGAGCTAAGAAGAGCTAGACGTCAAGATAAAATACAAAGGAATATGGCAGACGAAGCAAAGCAAGGAGGAGTTGAGAGGACATTGATGGCATTTATGAGGCCAGGTTTTAATCCTCAAGGAGTTGCAAGGCACACGATTCAAGCCAATAATTTCAAGATCAAGCTGGCATTCCTCAACATACTTCAAAGTAGTGTGTAGTTTTATAGGTTGTCCAACGAAGATCCTAACTACCATCTTGCAAATTTCTTAGAGATCTATGATAACTTCAGGTTTAATGGGATGTCTGATGATGCTGTGAGGTTAAGATTGTTTCCTTTTACCTTGCGGGATCAAGCAAAGGCATGGTGTAATCCAATCAGTGCAAGACAAATCACTACTTGGGAGCAGCTAGCCCAAGCTTTCCTAGCTAAGTACTTTCCTTTGACCAAGACAACAATAATCATTAAAGAAATCACAAACTTTCAAAAAGGTGATGGGGAGTCATTGTATGAAGCTTGGAAGAGATTTAAGGAAATACAAAGGAGCTACCTCCACCATAACCTTCTGAGGGAATTTCTTTTGCAAACATTATACAATGGTGTAACTCAAAGCACAAGGGGAACAATAGGTGCAGCTGTAGGAGGGTTTTTGATGAAGAAAACCATTAATGCAGCTCATGACCTTTTGGAAGAGTTGGTGAGTAATAGTTGTATGTGGTCAAATGAAAGGAGTAGACAAGGGTCCAAGGAGCAAAAAGGAATGATTCCACTTGACTTGGTGATAGCCTTGCAAGCACAAATTGCTGCCCTCACTAAGCAATTGAGTAATATGCAAGGAGCTTCTTCATCTACAATCAAGACCATACAATTACAATGTGAGTTATGTAGGCAAGATAACCATGGCACTATGGAATGTTTCTTGCTAGGAGCTAGTGGTATAGAACAAGTAAATTACTTGGGTCAGCTGCAAAGAGGTATCAACAATCCATACTCTAACACTTACAATCATGGGGGAAAATTACCCAAAAATTTTATGGAGTACTAATAATACAGGTGACCAAGTGAGAGCAAAAGGACCTCCTGAATTTTAGCAAGACTAACTTGGGTCTTTAGAGAACCAAATGGACAAGTTAATGGATGTATTGGGTTCAAAGTTCTCGAGCCAAGAGGAAGGTCAAACAAGACTAGAAGAGAGTTAGAAAAGAATAGAGACAAAGTTTGACCGAATTGCAAAGAATCATGCTTCATCCATCCATAACTTGGAGGTATAGGTAGGTTAACTTACTAATGCTTTATCTTTTAGGAATGCAGGAAGCTTACTAAGCAACACTGATGCCAATCCAAAGGAACAACTCAAGGCGATCACACTTAGCAGTGGCAAGCAATTGGAGGAGCTAAGTGTGCAAAAAGATAGCCACTAAAAGAAAAAGGTAACAAACAAAAAAGAAGAGAAGCCATATGTACCACCTCCACCCGACAAGCCTAAGATTCCATATCTGTAGAGGGTGAGACAACATCCAGTCAACACTTAATTCTCCAAATTTTTGGAGAAGTTGAAGAAACTTCAGATTTTTTTTGGTGGAAGCATTGGAGTGTGTGCCCAAGTAAGCGAAGTTTCTCAAGGACATACTGACACACAAACACACTTGGGAGGGCAATCAGATGGTGACCTTGACGGAAAACTGTCGTTCAATCATTACAAGCACAATGACTTCAAAACTATAAAATTAAGGGAGTTTTACTATTTCATGTGTTGTTGGTGATTTTGAATTTTCTAAATGCTTAAGTGATTTAGGCGCAAGTATTAACCTGATGCCTTTATCTATTTCAGGAAATTAGAGCTAGGAGATGTCAAGTTAACATCCATGCTTATCCAACTTGCGTATCAATCCATTAAGAGGTCATTTGGGGTAGTAGAAGACGTTATGGTAAAAGTGGATAAATTTATAATTCTTGTTGATTTTGTTGTATTGGATTTTGAAGAAGATAGGAATTGTTCATCTATTTTGGGTAGTGTTGTCCCCTGAATTTTTTTCTTGATAAATAAGCATGATTTAAATTATTTTGAGGTCTTGATAGATTAATTATTTTGGAGTTATTAGCATGTCAATGTTAGGAGGATTTATTGCTTAGATTGATGGAATTAAAGTATTAATGTTGAAAGAATGTATAAGGGCATTTTTTGTATAATACTTAAGTGTTTAGTACATAAGGCTTATATGGAGGGCTAAAGGGACATTGTATGTTTATTAAGAGTAGAAATTAGAAGAAGAAAAATAAAATGAAGAGAGAAAGAAGAGAGTGTCGTGGGAGAGAAGAAGAAAAAGGAGAAAAAGAAGGGAAAAGCTAGGGTTTGGAGATTCTTGAAGAATTTGGAGATTTTGAGGCTAAATCAAGTAAGTATAAGCCTTATTCCATTTTGTTTGGTTGAATGAACCATAAGTAGTGATAGTTAGAAGTGATAATATAGCTTAACATGTGTGGGAAGTTGTTAGTGAATGTTATAGGCAAGTGTTCTCTTTTAGGGTTTTGATCAAAGATAGATTTTGTTGTTTTTGTCAATGATATTGGGTTAAAATGAGCTTAGAAATGAAGTAGGAAAGATGGTTTAGGGTTAAGATGGGTTATTTTTGAAGGATGGGAAGTATATAGATTAAGAATGTCAAAAAATGTCTTCGGTGAGGGTTTCTGGAAAAGTTCACCGCGGCAAACTTCTTCACCGCGGCGAACTCCAGTAACTTCGCCGCGGCGAACTCTAGTTTTCCTGCACAAACATGTTTTGGTATTTTGGGCATAAATTTTGATTAGATGTCCAAATTGAGTGATTTTTGATTTGGTGTAAACTAGAGACATAGGGCTACAAATTGTATTAAGGAATTAAGTCTAAATTCAATTTTTAAGAATCCCAATTTTTGGATGGAAGTGGAGCATAGAATTTTATTTTAGCATAAGAAATAATTCAACTTGTTGAGTTATCACTTTCCGATTTCAAAACCAGATTGAATGGAATTTTAGTTATTGTTTAAGGAAATCAAGTGAGGAAAACAAGGCAAGAGGATCAAGAGGAAGGACACATTTAAGTAAGTAAGAAGTAAGGATTTTCAAGGTGGGTTACAGTTTTATGATTAAGTAATAGGCCATTAATGTTTTCTTTCAAATCATGGTTATAAACGATTTCAACTACTTCATAAACATGCTTTATAACTCTTTGAATGATTCGAAAAAGTGTTATGTGTTTGGTATGAGCTTATTGTGATGATGATTTATGAAAAGAATATAAAAATCATTTTTGAAAAGAAACTATGTTTTAAAAAGATCAGGTTTCGAAAATTTGCCATTTTAGGCAAAAAGCTTACAAGATTTTGAAATACATGTTATGTGGGTTTAGTTTGGTCCATTTTGTTGTCAAGTGTGCACTTTGACTAAAGGCTTCTCCCGCCTGCCCGCTAGTGGTATAGAGCTCCTTTATGGACTCCCTCATGTTTATGACTACACAAAACTACTATGTGGGATTGTGTTAGCTCGTTCTATTCATGACTACACAGGACCCTTTTGGAGAAATGTGCTGGCTTGTTCTGTTCACTACTACACAGGACCCTTTTTGGGAAGTGTGCTAGCTCGTTCTGTTTATGGACCTTCTAGACCATTTTGATGTGCTTATGTGCTCATGATACATTAACAAGATTTATGCATACCTGATTTGCATTATCGAAAATTTGGTTGAGAAATATATGCTTTGTGATTCAATGTGAATTTTTGTTACAATGGAAAATAAGTTTTTAATGGTTTTGCTTATTACTAGTTGTAAAATTGTTGCCTACTAGCTTTAAGCTCACCCCCTCCCATTCCGTCCCATCTTCAGGTGAGGAGCAAGAGATCGAGTAGTCAAAAAGTCAAGGCATCACTCCGATTAAGCTTGTTTTGTTTTTGAAACTAGTTTTTTTTTTTTGTAAACCAAGGCTTTAGTTGCATTTCGAGATATTCTACTTTTTCAAATGATGTATTTTTGGATTTATTTTGTAATATGGCTTGAAATACCCATTAAAAGTTTTGTAAAACTTTTGCTTTGGTTATTAATGAGATATGGTTGATGTTGCCTTTAGCTTCAAACCCTTTTGCATTAAATCGTTTTATAATGAAAATAAGATTTTAGAAGGTTACTTGTGCTTATGTTCAAGTTTATTTTTGTGTTGGGTTGTTTTAATGAAGATGTTGAAGGTTTTTAAGTTAGCATTTAGTAGGATAGGAAATTTTAAGTTTTGGGTTCTGCTCAGGAGGTTTTCGCCTCAGTGAGACCATTTGATCACTGCGGCAAAAATAAAATTGCAGGTTTGCCGCGGCGAAAGTTAATTTGCTCGCCGCAGCGTAAAATTCCCGAAATGTCCAAGGGGATTTGCCTATCTATTTGCTGCGGCAATTCCGCTTTGCTTCCAAAGGATTTTTGTCTTCTTTTCAACTTCTAAGCCTCCCTCCACGCTCAAGCTTCATGATCCCATGTCCGATGTTGGGCTCCGGAAATGGGGTCGAACATGTTATGGTATCAGAGCGACTAGGGTTAGGTCCAGGTGTAGGATTAGGTTTGGGCATAAAATGGGTAGTTTAAGACATGAAATGAATATGCATAGTTTTAATTCAATAACTTCCATTGTTTTAAATTGTTTAACATGATTTGAACTTGTTTTTTGCGATTTGAATTATTTTGCATACTTTGAAAATTGTTTTGCATAAACTAAAGGTTTTCAATGGTTTTATATTGAAGGAGTGAAAATGCCGCCTCGAAAGAAAACTCAAGGAGCCGTGACTCAATCTCGCTCTTTCCAAGGGAGCACGGATAAATCCTATGTCCCACAAGATGCTGGGACACATTCTGCTCCATATTCTTAGGCACCTAGTATGCAACAGGAAGTGCCTCCACCGCTTCCTCCTATGTCTCAAACAAACCCCATGGATTTGTGGTTCTTTCAAGCCTTCGCTCAGGATTTCTCATATGCCATGGGTCAAGGGTCTCATATTCTGATGCAAGCTCCAATGGAGAAAAGTGGGCAATATGATAAGCTCCGCAAGTTTGAGGCTGTAGATTTTAATGGAACGACAAATTCGGAAGAGGCTGAAGCCTGGTTAAAGAGGACTGAGAGGGTTCTGATTCAAATGAAGTGCTCGGATGAGGAGAAGCTGGACTATGCAGTTAGCTTGCAACAGGGGGATGCATTGCATTGGTGGGAATCAGTGCCTCATAGTCAGGTCATTCCACCGGTACTGATATGGAGAGATTTTGTTGAACTGTTCAGGAAGAAGTCCCTCTCCAGGGTTTATGTACAAGAGAAGGCTAGGGAATTTCTGAATCTCACACAGAGGGACATGAGTGTGAGTGAGTATGAGCTTAAGTTCACTTAGCTTTCCCAATACGCGGCCAACATTGTGGCGACTGAGGAAGATAAATGTCATAAGTTTGAAGGAGGGTTTCATTTAGGGATCAAGGAGAAAGTCTTGATCCACAATTTCTGTGACTACCAGCAGTTGGTAGATGCCGCACTCCAGGCTGAGAAACTAGAGAACATAAGATATGAAGCGAATAAGAAGAGGAAGAACCGAGAGCAGTCTTCCAAGAAAGGGATAAGTGCTCCAATGCCTGCTAGGAGCATGAAGAGTTTTCACTCACAGAGTGAGGTAGGGAGTAGTGTCTCTACTAAAAACAAGTAAGCAAGGGCAGGGTCAGTGCAAGCCTCAACAGCAGGAGGAAATAGCAGGGTAGAGAGGAGCAAGTACACAAACCCCCAATGTGAGCATTGTGGGAAGTTTCACAAGGGGGAGTGCTTCAGGTTACTTAGTTCATGTTTTCGATGTGGGGAGAAGGGACATATGATCAGGGATTGTCCTCAGGTACCGAGACAAGAGGGGTCACAGTTTCAAGCCCCGAGGAGAGCAGAAACTGTGGGAACCAAGCCAATCACTTAGGTAGGCATCTCTGGAACTACAAAGAAGGCTACTCCTCCAACAAGGCCAAGGGATCAGGCGCAAGCAAGGATGTTTGTCATGACTAGAGAGGAAGCTGTAGTCGCACCTGAGGTTGTCACGGGTATGACTCAGTTATTTGATTCAACAGTATATTTACTAATGATTCTGATTCCACACATTCTTTTATTTTTGCAAGTATGATTTTGCATGGTGTGAATTCAGTGCCTTTGGATAATCCTTTTCTAGTTAGTACACCTCTAGGAAGGAAAGTGGTAATCAGTCAAGTATATAGGAATTGTGATCTCTTCATCGAGGGTGCTAGATTGGTAGTGGACCTCCTACCTCTAGACCTAAAAGGCTTAAATGTTATACTTGGAATGGATGCCTTGGAGAAATATCATGCAAAGTTGGATTGTGGCCTTAAAGAGGTGAAATTTGATATGGGCAATGGTGAGAAGGTAATTTTCAGAGGGGACAGGAAAACACCATCACCAAGGATTATTTCGGCTTTGCTAGCTGATAGAATGATAGGAAAGGGTTGTGAAGTCTTTTTGGCGCATGTTGTGGATACTGATGTGAATGAAGGGAAGTTAGAGGATTTTTTGATTGTGAGGGAGTTTCCAGATGTGTTCCTATAAGACTTATCTGGTTTGGCACCGGTGAGAAAAATCGAGTTTACCATCGACTTGATTCCTAGAACCGCACCTATTCCGATACTACCTTATAGAATGGCTCTAGCTGAGATGAAGGAGCTTAAGGAATAGTTAGAGGAACTGTTAGAGAAGGGATATATACGGCGGAGTTCGTCACCTTAGGAAGTGCCTGTTTTGTTTGTTAAGAAGAAGGATGGAATATGGAGGATGTGTATAGATTATCAGAGACTCAACAAGGTGACCATTAAGAGAAAGTATCCTCTTCCCCAAATAGATGATTTGTTTGACCAGTTGCAGGGAGCCAAGATATTTTCAAAGATTGATCTTAGGTCAGGTTATCATCAGCTCAGAATCAAGGAGTCTAATGTAAACAAGACAACCTTCAGGACTCGATATGGGCATTACGAGTTCCCAGTCATGCCATTTGGTTTGACCAATGCTCCAGCTAATTTTATGGATCTTATAAATAGGGTCTTCAAGGAGTGTATGGATCAGTTTGTCACAGTGTTTATAGATGACATTCTGGTGTATTCCAAGAGTGAAGGGGAACATAAGGAGCATCTCAGGATTGTGTTACAAACATTGAGGGAGAAGGAACTTTATGCCAAGTTTAGCAAATGTGAATTCTAGCTTCATGAGGTGATTTTCCTTGTACATGTAATTTCGAAAGATGGGGTACATGTTGATCAAAGGAAGGTTAAAGCAGTGGTGAATTGGCATGCACCCAAGACAGTGACAGAGGTAAGGAGCTTTTTGGGTTTGGCATGATATTATATGAGATTCATTGAGGGATTTTCTATGATAGCTGCTCTGATGACTAAGCTATTGAGGAAGAATCAGAAATTTGTTTAGAGTGAGGAATGTCAAAAAAGCTTTGAAGAGCTCAAGCCCAGATTAACAAGTGCTCTAGTTTTGATTTTGCCTACTGGAGATGAGTGGTATACAGTGTATAGTGATGCTTCAAGGAAGGGTTTAGGTTGTGTATTTGATGCAGGGAGACAGGGTGATAGCTTATGCTTCATGGTAATTGAAGCCTTATGAGTTGAATTACCCGACTCATAATCTGGAATTAGCAACAGTAATCTTTGAGTTGAAAATTTAGAGGCATTATCTATATGGGGTTCAGATGAGGATCTTTACTGATCATAAGAGTCTCAAGTAATTACTGAGCCAGAAAGAACTAAATTTGAGACAGAGAAGATGGATTGAGTTACTCAAGGATTATGATTTGATGATTGAGTATCATCCAGGGAAGGCGAATGTAGTGGCGGATGCTTTGAGTAGGAAATCATCTATAGTCCCATGTTCAGATAGTTTATTTGCCTTTATTGGAAGAGATGGCTAAGTTTAAGATAAGCTTAAAACAGAAGAAACCAAATTGCATTCTTGCTAACTTCAGAGTAAGACCGATACTCAGGGAAAAGGTTAGAGAGTTATAGGCACTGGATGCAGAATTAAGCAAGCTTCGAGAAGAAACCCTTTGAAGCTCATTAGACTCCATCTGTCACTACATCTTTAAGAGAAAAGAAATGCCTAGCCACACATTGCAACCTTCACAACTCGCAACAAATCCAAGCTACCTATGGTGGAAGTTGGCGGTGAAAATGAAAGAGAAAACCTATATGAAAATTGTCCCCAGGGAACCCCGAAGGAAGCCCTAGGTGGTGAGGTCGTGACTGTTTCCTTTCTGTTCTCTGTTCACTCGTATGTCTCTATTTCTGAATGAATGATCTACTTTAACCTAATTTAGCAAGGTTTTTATAGGATGGATCTGGGTCGGGCTGAAATAGTGAGAGGATTTTCCAAATTAAGTCCGGATACCCGACCGTTCGCCGCGGTAAGATAATTAATCGACGTCGCGGTGTGTACTTTCTGAATCGCTCACCGCGGTGGACTAATTAATTGACGTCGCGGTGTGATGTATCGTGATGGTGCGCCGCGGCGAGATAATTAGTTTACATCGTGACGTGCCTTCTTCTTTATGCGCTGCGACATGCAGTAAGGAGCTCACGTCCTGTTGACTTTCTGATCCTTTTGACTCTTTTTTTCTCCTACAATATGAAATAACAATTTGCAGTATCAATTGTTCTTAGAAAAATTATAATGCAATTAATGTCAATTTGCAACAATTTTACTAACAAATTGCTTAAAACATAAGCTCACCATAAGGGACTAATTTAAACACAAAATCATAGATTAATAGTCAAAAAGTACATTAACATATGAAAGTGTAGCCAATTTATATGATAAACTTGGGCTCAATCACATATGCACTCATCAGCGAATACTCAATTATGCAAAGCATACAGTGCATTGAAATTTCTTAATTTTCTAACCCCTAACACAGGGTGTTACAAAAACTCTAGAGAAACTACTGCAGAAATGTAAGACTCCTAATGAAAAATTTGTAGAAAAATGTAAAACTATCCTAAAACAGATCACGCCTCAAAAGTGTCTATCATGATCATAATAGGGGTGTCATAATCATGACACCCCTAAGGAACCTTCTATCACAATCGTGGCACTCATGTCACAATTGTGACCCTGCCTTTTAGTCCAACCATACTCCAACTTCCTTCAATCTTCATTTATCTGGGTTCATTCACTAATAAACATTGATAAGTCAAATTATTCTTATAGGATTTTGGGTTGAATGGAAGTAATTTGACTTATTTCTATATGAATTTGAAGCTTTATTTGGTAAATTCTCACAAATTTCAACTTTGTTGCTTGATAGGTACCAATGGATAGATTTCGGGGATGAAAGGCATAACTTTTATTTTGGATGTTAGATTAAGGTAATTCAAGGACGCTTTCAAAGAGGACTCCGAGTTCTACAACTTTTGTGAAGACTCCGAGGAGAGATTCTGTCAACTGAAGGTAAAAGTGTGAAAATTGTGAAGGGATGTATGTTTAATGGACATTGCCTGGCAGAAACTCACTGCCAGACCCGAGAAGGTCCGTTTAGTAGGCATCATGTCTGTTTAATGGATATTGCCTGCCAACTTCACCTCAAGATATCTGAGAGGGTCCATTTAACGGACATTGACAGCCCAAAGACATTCTGCCTTCCCCTGTTTAGTGAAAATTAGGTTTCTTTGAACCCAAGACACTATAATACTTATGTTTAAGACCTATTTTGTGGCTGGACATTGAAAGCAAGGTCACCACTTAAAGAGGCACAAAGGAAGTGGAAGATAGGAGGTTTTTAGGGGATTTGCATCAAGGATTGGAAGCATCTTTGTCTTGTGTTCTTTCCACTTTCTCTCTCTACTCTTTCTTAAATGTTGAGCATCTTTATGTGTATGGCTTTTGGTATCATGTTCTGAAAATAAACCTCATTTAGGGTGAGGGATCTAGCTTATTTGGGGGATTGATTTATATTTTATGGATTGATGAGTGTTGAATGAAAGTTCTTGGGTTATGTTTATCTCTCTTGCATTTCACTGTTTTTTCTATGCTTGATCTCCATAGATGCAATCTTGGGAATCATATGATGGACTGAGAGGTGAAGTATGGTTTATGCTCTAGAAAGATAAACACCTTAGACTTAGAAATAGAGATATCCTAAGCTAGTGTGATAACTTGTGGTTGCTTGCTCTTCATGGATTTAATTAGTTAGTTTGCACATTGAGAGATGGTAATCAACTAGTTAAATACTCTTGTATGTCTTGAGAAAAGATATGAGTAAAGTTGTGAAACTATTATTATAACTTAACATTCAATCAATTTCATAAAGTATTAATCAATCTTTTGAGTTGGTGAACCCCAGGCCCTAATTTTAGATCATCACATTTATCCCTCTTTGCTATTTTTCCAATATTTATAATTTACTGTCTACAAAACTCCAATCATCTTTTAAGTTTATTGTCAATTTTGTTCAAGTAATTATAATTAATTCGGTGGTGAATGTTTTAGTCATTATGGGAAACGACCTTGGAATACTCGATGTGTAGGTACTAGGAATGATTCCGTGCACTTATAGATTTTGTCGATCAAGTTTTTGGCACCGTTTTTAGGGACTAATTTATTTTTTCTACCATTAATTCTAGTTATTGTATTGTTTTTCGTTTATTACTTGAAGTTTTCTTCCATCAATTAATTTCGAAACCTTCTTGTTGCTTGATTTCAGGAGCTTTATGCACTTAAGGCATTCAAGAAATTTGAATTATGACAAGCTTGTTCCTTGAAATTGAACGGACTTGTTGAAGGAACAACGCCTAAAGAAGAAGAGAGATGACATACAATAATCAAAATCTGGATTTGCATGAGAAACAACGTATGGGGAATGAGCAATTCCATGAAGGAAATCAAGCTAAGCCGGTTGTTGTTAATCCTGTAGTAAGAAGAATTCAAGATTATTAGATGCCATTTATTGCGGGCAACCCCTCTTGCATTTGATTAACTGCAGCAACACAGAATTATGAGCTGAAGCAGATTCATTTGTTTATGCTGCCTCAATTTAATGGGATGCTTGGTGAAGATGCTCTAGCCTTCATGAGAGATTTCTATGCGACAGTTCAAACTCTCCCGTTGTATGGATTGTCTAAGATGAGTTAAGGCTAAGATGTTTTCCTTATTACATGAAGGGTTTAGCAAGAAATTGGCTGTTGAGTTTGGAGGTAGATTCCATAGATACTTGGGAGAAGGTAATGGAGACATTCATGATGAAGTGGCACCCAGCTCACAAAACTCTTGAACTCTGGAAGATGATAAATTGGTTCTTGTAGAAGGACGGAGAAAAATTTCATAAAGCATGGGAACGGTTCAATGATCTCCTTAACCAATGCCCTTACTATGGATTTGACATGTACTTATTAACTCAGTTCTTTTACTATGGTCTTACTGATCACAATCAAACTTTGGTGGATTTGAATGCGGGAGGGAATATTAGTGACCTGATTTCTTAAGAGTTATGGAATATTTTCAAGAAAGTGGCTGAGAATTCACATTGTAAGGTGACCAGGAGCAAAGCTATTACTTTGAATGAAATGGGTTCCAAATCTAACATGGCCTACCAAGTTATCGAGATGAATAAGAAGTTAAACTTGTTAGTGAACGACAACAAGTCTAGTAGAGATCCTTGTACTCTTTGCGGTAGATTTAGGCATACAGTAGTAGGTTGTATGAACATCGAGGCAACATTGACAGAGGAAGACGTGAACTATATAAACAATGGTAAACAAGGTCAAAGATTTGATCCCTTCTCGAACACTTACAATGAAGGTTGGAAATTTCATCCGAACTTCTCATGGAAATATCAAGGGGCTGCAAAACCAATGGGACAACCTGGATTCCAAGCACCACCAAAATAGCAGTACTCACCTCCTTCATCATCTACACAACAATTCCCTTTCTTGTGGGAGAAAAAGGTAGATCGGCTTAAAGACATGTTTTCTCAACTTATAAGCAAGATGGATCAGAGTACCCAAGCTAGCTCTCAAGCTATGAATATAATGGAGCAGAATATTCAGTCAAACCAAGCGGCCATTAGAAATTTAGAAGTTCAAAATTTTTAAGTGTCAAAAGAGGTGAGCGAAAGAGGTAAAGGGAAGCTACTTAGACCCATACCATATCCTCTAAGGGTCAAGAAGAAGCATGATGATTCCAAATTTTAGAAATTCCTTGACCTTTTCAAGAAGAATCAAATCAATATCTCTTTTACTGAAGCTCTTGCTGAGATGCCTACATACACCAAGTTCTTGAAGGAAATTATCTCCAACTAAAAGAAGCTTGATAATTTTGATACGGTAGCCTTAATTGAGGAGTGTAGTTCTATTTTACAAAATAAACTACCCCCTAAGTTAAACGATCCAGGGAGTTTCACTATCCCTTGTCACTTTGGTGAATCTAATGTTTTTCAATGTTTATGTGACCTAGGTGCAAGCATTAATCTGATTCCCTTGTCTCTCTATAAAAGGTTGGGAATTGGTGAACTCAAACCAACTACAATTTCATTGCAACTTACTGATAGATCAATTCGATATCCCATTGGTATAGTTGAGGATTTACTGTGAAAGTTGGTAAGCTTATAATTCCAGCTGATTTTGTTGTGCTTGAGATGGAGTTTGATATGCAGGTTCCTATAATTTTAAGACCATTCCTAGCCATTAGGGGAGCATTGATTGATGTTCAGGATGGTAAGCTAACATTGAGAGTGGGTGATGAGGAAGAGGTGTTTAACATTTTCAAGGTTTTAAGGGGCCCATCTTTCGATGAAGTTACCTATAGGATAGATGTAATTGATTCTCTTACATTTGAATCTATTCCTAAACTGATGTGTGATGATGCTTTAGAAACAAGCCTAACTTTAGGAATAGATGAGAATGAATTGGACAATGAGTTAGTGGACTATGCATATAGATTGCAAGGTAATGGTTTTAGGTATATACCTCAAATTGAAGAATTAGGCCCTCCTAAACCCAAATTGTTACCTTCCATATTGAGCCCACCAAACCATGAACTAAAACAACTTCCAATTCATTTGAGATATGCATTCCTGGGAGAATCAAATACATATCCGATTATCATTTCCTCTTCTTCGAATTCCTCTCAAGAGGAGAAGTTATTAAGGGTGTTGCGTGAACATAAATTGGCTATTGCTTGGAAATATTGCTAACATAAAAGGGATTATCCCTTCTATTTGTGTTCACAGGATTCTTATGGAAGAAAACCACAAATCTAGTGTGGAAAATCAGAGGAGGCTCAATCTTAACATAAAGGAAGT
This sequence comes from Erythroxylum gracilipes, assembly GCA_026413385.1. Classification (NCBI taxonomy): domain Eukaryota; kingdom Viridiplantae; phylum Streptophyta; class Magnoliopsida; order Malpighiales; family Erythroxylaceae; genus Erythroxylum; species Erythroxylum gracilipes. Next base: position 31,137,740 of record JANZLC010000005.1, read on the forward strand.
CCTACGATTTGAGGTACTTAAATTACTTGATACAAGAATTATTTATCCTATTTCTGATAGTTCTTTGATAAGTCCTGTGCAGGTGGTACCAAAAAAGGGTGGCATAACTGTTGTTTCTAATGATAGGAATGAATTAATTTCCACTAGGGTTGTGACAGGATGGAGGGTTTGTATTGATTACAAAAAGTTGAATGCAACAACTTGGAAAGATCACTTCCCTCTCCCCTTTATTGATCAAATGTTGGCAAGATTAGCCGGGCATGATTATTATTGCTTTCTAGATGGTTATTCAGGTTATAACAAAATTTCGATAGTCCCTGAGGATTATAAGAAAACCACTTTTACTTGTCCCTATGGTATATTTGTGTATCGTAGGATGCTCTTCAGATTGTGCAATGCTCCTTCCACTTTCCAATGCTACATGATGTCCATATTCTTCCACATGGTGGAGAATATAATCGAGGTATTTATGGATAATTTTTGTATTTTTGGTTCTTCTTTTGATGCATGTCTATTCATTTTAGAACAAGTTCTACAAAGGTGTGAAGAAATCAATCTCGTGTTGAATTGAGAAAAGTGCTATTTCATGGTACAAGAAGGAATCATCCTAGGCTATAAAATTTTCAACAATGGAATCAAGGTGGATCCATCAAAAATAGAAGTCATTAGCAAGTTGCCACATCCCAATTCAGTTAGAGCAATAAGGAGTTTTCTTGGACATGTCGGGCTCTACCGCAGATTTATCAAGAATTTTTCCAAGATTTCTCAACCATTGTGTGCTTTATTGCAAAAGGAATTTCCTTATGAATTTACTGATGAATGTTTTTTTGCTTTTAATAGGTTGAAGAAGGAACTTACCTCAACTCCTATAATGGCTGCACCGAACTGAAATCTCCCTTTTGAACTGATGTGTGATGCTAGTGACTATGCACTTGGGCCTATCTTAGGGAAAAAACAGGATAAGAAATTACATTCATTTATTATGCTACCAAAGTTCTTAGTGACGCTCATATTAATTATGCTACTACAAAAAAAGAATTGCTAGCGGTAGTTTTTGCATTCGATAAATTTAGATCGTATCTTGTTGGCTCCAAAGTCATTGTTTACACTGATCATTTTGCTTTGAAATATCTACTCGCCAAGAAGGATGCAAAACCAAGATTGATCAGATAGATTTTACTTTTGTAGGAATTTAACTTGGAAATTCGAGATAAGAAAGGGTTGGCAAATTTAGTAGTTGACCATCTTTTGTGATTGGAACAAGGAGACAAACTGGGAGAGGAACCAATTAATGACACCTTCCCTGATGAGAATTTGTATTCTGTTAAGGACAATGTCCCTTAGTGTGCGGAGTATGTCAATTTTCTAGTGTCTGACATTATCCCTGATGATTATTCATACCATAATAGAAGGAAATTCTTATCTAAGGTGAGGAATTACTTTTGGGAAGATCCATTGCTTTTTAGAAGATGTGCAGATGGAGTGATCAGAAGATGTATACCCAATGAGGAGATTCAAT
>JANZLC010000005.1:31139358-31154123 GCA_026413385.1 Erythroxylum gracilipes
GTTTGGCCATAACTCCTTCGTCCGACCTCCGATTGAGGTGATTCTTAAGGAGTTAGATTCCTAACATGTTTTTATACCTATATATGAAAATTAATAGCCTTTTGAGTTAAATTAAAAATGTTTGATGGAAAGGAAGTGAGGGGTCGGTTTGGAGAGCTTGATCGGGCTATGAATATCCTTTTAGTTTTTAAGCATATCTTGAGCTATAGAGCTCCGATTGAGGTGGTTCTTATTTCTACATAAACTAGAGACTAAGAGCTACATGTTTGAAGAAGTCAATTGTAATTATTGTGATTCTGCTGTGTGGATTGCCTTTGTGGCTTGAGATGTTATGAGAACGATGTGGAGCCGATGATGGCTTATGACGGTTAAATGAATTAACCCTATAGGGTGATATGTTCACGTCTTATGTTATGATATATGGAGTGATCGTTGGGCTTCGGAAACGGGGCTCAACATCTTGTGGTATCAGAGCAAGAAGAGAAATGGATGATGATTAAGGAAACTTCATTGGAATAAGTTCAGTGTGTATGATCTGGGAAAGGGTTGGGCTCCGGAAACGGGACCCAACATATAACCTTCGTCTTCAACCGCTTCTTGATAACTTCTTCTTTCTTCTTGTCTCTTGATCTTTGAAGAATCAGTTATTCAGTTGAGTTCTGTAACTAACTTAAATTGATTAATCATCCGACGTGGTATCAGGTCTTCATCTTAGTTTCTTTTGACTCATTTACGCTTTCCGCTTCTGTCTCATTTTTCTTCCGTCTCATTTCTTCTTTCCGCGTCCGTCTCATTTTTTTCTGCTTCCGTCTCATTTTTGTTCTGTCTCATTTCTGCTTTTTGTTTCCGTCTCATTTTTCTTCCGTCTCATTTTTGCTTTTTGCTTCGGTCTCATTTCTATCGTCTCATTTCTTCTTTCCTCTTCTGTCTCATTTTTCTTCCATCTCATTTTTGTTTTCTGCTTCTGTCTCATTTCTATCGTCTCATTTCTGCTTTCCGCTTCCATCTCATTTTTCTTCCATCTCATTTTTTCTTTCTGCTTCCGTCTCATTTTTGCTTTCTGCTTCCGTCTTAGTATCTCCGCGCTTCATCTTACTTTCTTCTTTTATTATTATTTGGTCTTCATCAAAATTATTAATCTTAAAGTTATTTTGACTTAACAATTATATCCTTTAGCATTGCATAAAGAGGCAAATTCAAGTATCAGAGTAAGTTTAAGGGTCTTAACATATACAATTTAGCTTTAGTAGGTCTTAAACAAGTACTTAGAAAACTTTCCAAATTTTTTGGTCTTTAAATATAGCAAATCCTATTAAAATATCTTAGAATATCCATAACTAATGAAAGACTAATTTTCAAGATTATAAGTCTCTATTTAACCTAATTCACAAGAGGATTAGCTATTGGAATAACAAACTTCTTTCCTTTATAAGCATGTTACAACTCATCATTTTAGTGCTCAATAATATACATATTTTTGGGAACTTTATTTAGTTCTTTAAAAGAATATAATCAAGGGTATTGAGAAAATTATTAACAATTGTCTATGCGTTAAAAATGTTAATAAGGTAATAATAGCAAAAGTTAAGTGGCCTAAGTTATGCTATTTAAGGGGGCTTGACATTGTTCCTACTAAAACATGAATAAGATGCTAATAGCTAAGAGAATATGTAGGATATTCACTAACAAGGAATCCATATGGAAAAAATGGATGCATTTTAAAAACAAGGAATCCATATGGAAAAAATGGATGCATTCCCCTTTTTAAAAGACATGAGCTTTTAAAAAAGGAAAACCAAGACTGATAACCCATGGAATTTTAACTAGATTGTAGAGCTTTAAGATTACATTATCTAAGAAATAAAGAGCTTAAATAGAAATGGTCTTGACACTTGGTTTTAGTTTATAATTAGAATGGTTTTGGTTCCTTACATAAAGTTCTTTAGCTAAATTTAATAAAATTTATGTTACCAGATAAAGGCAAGGTGAGGGTTGTTATTTAAAGATACGAATGTTATTGCAATTTAAGAGTTTATCTCTCATCAAAGACAAGCTACCCAATTATAAATCAATTCAAAAGATTTTAGACTCTAGAATTTGGTGGAGGCATATCTCTAGATGGTTCACTAACAAAAATTATTTTAATATCTTTAGAATGCATAATCAGAGAATCAACTGTGAAAAGTTGGTATGGTTCAAACCTAACATCTCTAAAGCTTCTTTTATTTTATAAATAGCAATTAAACAGGGGTTGAGGATCGTTGATAACATCAAGGGCTGTTTAAGTCTTTATTGTCAACTCTACAACAAAGATGCTAATTTTATAAACCATCTCTTCTGCAAATGCCAAGTTTTTTATTCTCTTTGGAACCATATAAAAGCTCTTTATAGTAAATTTTGTACAAAAATGCAATGACAAAGGATAATCAAATGGATAAGGAATTTGAAGTTTTAGAATAAAGGAGATCAACTATTTTGAAGATTCCATTCAGTTTCAATACTTGTAGTCTGAGGAAAGAGAGGAAATGTTTTATATTAAATGTTAGTGATTTTTTGAAACCTATGGAGCATATCCCTACCTACTAGCTTTAACTTAACTCAACTTAATCTTTAGTTTTATTTTGAATGCTTGAATGCTAAGCAAGGCTTATGATAATTTATTTTTTGTTTTAACTGTTTCTATGCCTTCTAAGGCTTTGGAGTTCTCCCCCTTATTTAGGTTTAAGATATTCTTTTTCAAGTTTAAAAAACCTCAAATAAAAGACTAAAAGGGCTAGAATTTACAAATGTAATGCTTAAAAGAAATGAGATCACTAATGAGAGAATTACTATGAAAATATAAGGAAAATGACAATAATTCGGTGTTTTTAACTTTATATATATATATATATATCTTTGTGTGTACACTTAATACTAAAAATTGAATGGTGGTCTCTAAAACATAATAAATCTAAGTTTTTTTATTATTTTTCTACCTTTTTATATTCATTAAGGCATAATTACATTGTGAAATTGAAAATTTATTAATTATAAAATAATTATATAATTTTTTGGGGAAAATAATAATTCTAGCTCACATTTATAGATCAATAACATAAGGTCTCATTTTTGGAGAATTAAAGAAGTGAGTGTTAAATCCTACTCATCATTCACCCTCACTGCTACAAATTAAACATTAATGCAATAAAAATCATCATTAAGTGAACCCTCCATAACAAAAAACTCAGTAATGGAGAGGAAAATATGAATATTATTAAAGGTAGTAATTGGTATTTGGAATTAAATTTTTTATGTACTTAAGCAATATAATTATATTTGACTTAAGAATTTGTACTATTTTTTTCGATCAAGTTTAAATTTTAAATAGATTGAAGCCTGAAAACCATATATAATAAATAGGTTAGAAACCTGATAGGTGTAGATTGCATTGTATTTTTGTAGGTAATTTGATGTGTGTTTAGTGAATAATTTGATTGCTTAGGTTAAGAATTGTGTTAGTTCATAAATATTTGTGTTTTAATTGCTCTTTTGGGTGATAACATGTTTTTTGAGCTTCAATTATATGTATATAAGGTGTCGTGATGAGTTTGTTAGTATTTCAGGGCATTCAGAGGAGCTTTGGAGGACACCCAAACCAAAACACAGTCCCACGATCATGGAAAATCTACCACGATCATGACAGAAGCACCAATATAGGCCCATAATCATGGAAAATCTACCACGATCATGACAGAAGCTCAAGCACAACGCCGCGATCGTGGGTAATCTGCCATGATCGTGACAAAGAGTAGACAAATCGGCCATGATCGTGCACTAAGGGCCATGATCATGGCCTACGTGCAGACAATCACGGGGTCACTTTTGGATTTGAGTTTTCGAGGAAAATTTCAGACATTTCAGACCTTGGAAAGACACTAGGGCTACCTTAATTGGAAAGGACTATAAAAGTATTATCAGGTAACCTTAGAAACGACTCTACATTCAACCTACATTTGGAAACCCAAAAGAGAGAGAGAAAAGAAGAAGAAGAAGAAGAGGAGGGTTTCGACATCGAAGCTTCCCAAATTAGGTGATCTTTCGACGCCGCTGCTTTCCTGAATTGTCTTACTTAAGTTTCATTTCCTCCCCATTTACTTTTTTATTCAGTTAATGTGTAAGGTAGAGATGGGTATTATGGTTATGGATTTTGAGTTGTTAATGATGTTCTCACTTTTTCTTTGGGATTTTCTTATATTTAATGTTAATCTAGTTAAATTGTGTTTATTTGATTTGGGTGTTGTAATTGATTAATGTTTTTGCATATTTCTGTAGCAAACCGAGAGGGTAAGCTGAATAAAAATGATTAGATCGGATTAACGAGAGTAAAGCAATCTAATTGACCACTTAATCAATCTAGTCAGTAATTTCATGGACAGAGATCCCGTATGAGACCTGATTGTTTATTAGAGAGCTTTAGAACTAATTAGAATTGTAGGTAATTTGTGAATTGAGAGATTGCAAGTCCATAATTTGATTAGGGTTTACAATTTAAAGAATGATTATAACTCGAGAGAGAGTAATCAACTCTACGATTGTTTAGAACCTACACCCCATAAACACATAAATAGATAGATTATCATTAAGGATAGGTAAAATCCCCTCTTTCATAACTTGATTAACAGATTTCCATTGTTACATTATTCGATTATTGCTAGTTTGGTAGATTTAGTTTATTTTTCAGTTTACTAATGGAATTTGAGTCTTAAACAAAGCATAACCTGAATTAAGTGGTGCCTAAGTACAATCTCTATGGGACAATATCTGCTTTTTTCTACAAGTAACGACCCGTATACTAGTGGTTTTTAGCATATAACAAGTAGTTTGTTTCAGCAATCAATAGTATACAATATTTTAATTACAACTTCAACAATTCTTATATTCAAAATAATAAATATAGAGACCAGTGTACAAATTATAAATGCTGAGATTACAAAAAAATTACAATATGTTGATGAACTTGTAATAATCCAAAAATCTTAGTTAAAATATTGTGATTACTAAAACAATATTTTTTAATTAAAGCAAATGTCACATAACTTTATCATTCATGACACAATTGCTCAGCAATTGCATCTTCATCAATTATGTAATTCGATATAAAAGTATAAAATTTAAATTATAATACAAATAGGAATTAAAAGAAAAAAAGTATAAGAGATGTAATTAACACCATTCACTTTCATCTTTATTGCTATTATAATCCATACCAAGTATTTTTCAGTCTTAAGCGTCTTGCTTTCTTTTTGAAGTTGTTGAATGACCTTTTTTGTGATGAGTTTGAAACATCCGGCTTAAGGTCAAAATCAAGACCTTTGACATAACCAAAACATATACCAAGCATGGTATTGCAAATATCTTCTACATCGACCTCTTTGCCCTCAGACATTGATTTTTGTCACATCTCTTAGATCTTATGCTAAAATTTAAAAAACAAAACCAATATTTATTCCAAATATTATTAGTTACTACTACATAAATAAATAAACTTAAATATTAAACAAGTGTTTATACTTATATAGTTACTTTCCGCTTCTTTTGACATTGTTGTGTCTAATTCTATTTTATTTTGCTTACATTCATATCTTGATTTTGGTTAAAATTCTCGTGTTTTTGATCTAAATTTGAGATGAATTTAGTGAAAATGATGTGAATATTATGTGAATGTTAATTGGATTGTAATGTGAATGTTGCATGGAAATCAAAAAAATTAAATATGAATTAATTAAAAACATTTATATAAATTGAGTGACCCCCGTGACTATACAAGTCATGGGCCTAATGGGAGTCACACCCATGACAACTTATTTTGCACTAATTTTTTAAATTCAACACGTGCAGGTTTTGATGACATAATAACCTTAAACCTAGACTTGTGCTATAAATAGAAAAGGTAAAGTTGACTAGAGGAGGTTGGACATTTTGTGAATGAAAAAGAACGAATAGAGAGAAGGTGTGAAGGCAGAGAAGAGAGGAGAGAATAAAGAGTATTCGGGAGAGGGAAAGAAGAAGAGCACTAGAGAAGTGGAAGCAGCTTGAGCATTCGATCATCTAGGTGAAAACCAAGCAAAAGAAGAAGAGGAGAGCCAATACAGAAAGTTTGCGAGTGGCAGGAGATCACCACAACTCCCTCATCCGAACACTCGTTTGCACATTCTATGTATTATTTCTCTATTATTTTACTGAACTTAATCCTGTGTTAGTTGATGGACTCATACTCTATTAGCTTTTGATAGTTCATTTCAGTTATTCATTGGGTTTATTTCTTTTATACTTATCTTATACTAATGAAGATGAGATTGAAGTATATGAAGATGATGAATCTTGTTATTTCCAAAATGGACTGAGTTTTTTTTCCTTAAGAACTAATGTAGCTAGTTTAATCAAATATGCATGATTGAGTTGCTGTTTTATTGTCTTATTATATGCTATAGTTTTTGAGCTGAATGGATGTAAAAGCATGACCAAACTTTGCATTATTTTGGTATTAAACGAAGGATCAAAAAAAGAAGTTAAATATGGAATAAGAAATTATAGATGCTTAAGTTATGAATTAGAAATATATTAACTTAAGTGGGTAATTATTAGTTGGTTTTAACAATTAATTTGGATGATAGACTTGTCGAATATGAAAGTTAGATTCGTTTGTTATTTGAATTGATTTTAGAACCCAATTGGTAATTTTAGTAAGATAATTATCCAATCATTTCCCTTAGTCATGCATAGGAGATTAAATTAGTGAAATTAATTCTCAAGAGTTTCCACAACGATTAATTAATTTGTTTTTGTTGCCAGTTAAATCAATTCATTTTTTAATCTAATTGTATAATTTTCTTTAAAGCTTTTACTCAGCAAATCTGGATAAAATATTTAGATGAACCTGGGAAATCAACTACAACTACCTCGTATACTTATGAGTATGATAGCCTAGGTATTTTTAGAACTTATTTTGGCATAACAAGTTTTTGGCTCCATTATCGGGGAGGTGTTTAGTGTTTGAACTTAATTTAATTTTGATTATTTTGTCTGTTCATGGATACATTTTTATCGTGTTATTTCATTAAGTTGTTTTATTAGTTTTTGTTACTAATTTAGTGAACTCACCCCTTTTATTGATAACGTGCATCGGATAAGAGGACCTCAAAGGGACTTTAAAGAAAATCTTGAGGAACCTAAGCTTGAAGATTAAGAGATGGGTGAAATGCAGCCAGTAATGAAGGAGTATGCCAGACCAGTAATTGGTACTGCCACTTCATGCATATGTTTGGGAGAGGCAGCTAGAAACTATGAAGTGAAGAGCGTCCACTACAACATGTTGCCATCTTTCTATGGGGTTCCCAATTAGGACACTTTAAACTTCATTCAGGATTTTTAGGATGGCTCGAACGAAGATCAACTCAAAATGAGATTTTCCCCATAGATATAGAAGGATCAGGCCAAGGCATAGTTGATGACCCTTCCATCTAATTTATTGACTACATGGGAGGAAGTGTACAACAAATTCCTGGGAAACTTATATTCCCACCAAAAGACTTTTGAGTTGTGGACAAAGATAGCTACCTTCACTCAGATGGAGGGAGAGTCATTCTATGAGGCGTGGGAACGCTTCCAACTTCTACTAATACAGTGTCCACACCATCATTTTTCACTTCACATGCAGAACCAGTTCTTTTATGATGGATTGACACAACAATACCAGTACACGATGGACAATGTAGTAGGAGGAGGAGCAGTGGGAGAGAAGACTACCAAAGAAACATATGAAATCCTTGAAATGTTGGGGGCCAATTCTCAATGAAAGAATGTGAGAGGGAGAAGAGCTGGAGTTCATGAAGTGAACTTGAACCAAGAAATGGCTATACAATTGGCGGAGTTCACAAAGCACGTGAAAATGCTAACCATGAGATAATCCCAAGACCTCCGAATTATGAGGAATGTGGTATATGTGGAACTTTTGGTCATAGAGCTAATGTTTGTTCGTATTTTTTTGAATCTTTTGCAAGTGAAGAAGAACAAGTAAATTCACGTAATGGTTTTCATCCGAGGGGTGTAATGATCCATATTCAAACAACTGCAACCCTAGTTGGAGGAACCAACCCAATTTCTCTTGGAAGACCGGCAATCCACCAGTGCAGCCCCAACCACCATATCAGAATTTTCAAAGGCATAATTAGTTCCAAAGACAATCTTCAAGTCAGAACATATTGAGAAAGCCTTCTTGAGAGGAAAGCCTGAATACGTTCATTCAAGCGACCACGCTCATAATCAAGAGATGAACAGTAAGATATTTTATTCATTGAAAGCTTCTGTAAAGAGGGTGGAGACTCAAAATGGGGCAACTCACTACTCAAATACAAGAAATCAAAAAGGAAAGTTGCCCAGTCAACCCGAACAAGCCAAGGCTATTATGATGCTAAAAAGTAGTAAGGTGATTAATAATCATGTTGAGATTCTATCTAACATGTCTGATGTAGGTAATTAAGAGGAGGAGAGCCTCTTTAAAGGAAAAGATGGGCAAAATGAGGAAAGCAATGGGAACCACTCTTCAAGTCATATTAAAGAAGGTAAAAAACTTGGACATACAACTAAGGGTGATGACGGACCAAGATTGCATAGGGCGACCAATCCTTATAGACCACCAATTCCATATCCAAGCCACCTTAAGGACTCAAAACAAAATGAGAAATTTTCTGATCTTTATAACATGCTTTCTAAAGTTAATATTAATCTAGCATTGTTCGCTGTGATTAGGAACATTCTAACTTATGTGAAGTTCTTCAAGAAACTAAACACCAAAAAATATAAGTTTGCACCATATGAGAGGGTGATAGTTTCAGAAGTAGCAAGTGTAGTCCTTTAGCAGCAGTTACCCCCAAATTGAAAGATCCATGGTGTTTCATCATGAAGGTATCAATGGGAAATGATGAGGAGGTTAAAGGTATGCTTAACCTAGAAGCAAGTATAAACCTAATGCCTCATTCTATTTATGTGAAATTGGATCTAGGACAATTAAGACCTATCAAATGTGTTTGCAATTAGTTGATAGGTCAATCTGTTATTCGAAAGAAATAATGGAAGATGTGTTCATGAAGGTTGGACGATTGATTGTACCAGTAGACTTTGTGGATTTAGATATGGGGGAAATAAAAGAGCGCACCATACTCCTTCAGAGACCTTTTATAGCTACCACTAACACTTTAATTGATGTAAAGAATGGGAAATTGACCATGACTGTCATAGGAGAAATAGTAGTATTTTCAATCTTCAATGTTAAACCTATCCCTACTACTACTGTTTATGAGGAGTGCTCTCTTATTGATAAAATTAATGTTACAAATTTTGATTTTGCCTTACAGAAAGAATAAATAAGGGAATTAGACTTGGTTAAAGAGTTTGACGAGTATTGCCAATTACTAGACAATGTCATCGGAGGAAAGTTTGGCAAATTCTTATAGATAACCTTCAATGAAGAGAAGAATGCAACCCCACAAAAAGTAGAGTTAAAGGAGTTACCTAAGAATTTAAAGTATGTGTTTTTAGGTGAAGGGGAAACATATTCGTCCATTCTTGCATCAACTTTGGATGTTGAACAAGAAGAAAGAACTTTGAGTGAGATGAAAAGATTTAAAAAGGGCATAAGATGGAGTTTGAGTGACATTATAGGAATTAGTCCCTCCATGTGCATGCATAGGATTATCCTAGAAGAGGGGGCTAAACTAGTGAGGGAGACCTAAAGAAGACTCAATCCTAATATGTGGGAGGTAGTTAAGAAGGAAGTTTGAAACTACTTGATGAGGGAATGATTTATCCAATCACATAGAGTAAATGGGTGAGTCTAGTGTAAGTGATTTCAAAAAAATCTAGCTTTGCTGTTATTCAAAATGATAAGAATGAGTTAGTGCCTACTAGGACTACCACTGGACGGATAATATGTATTGATTACAGGAAACTGAATACGATGACCAAAAAGGACCATTTTCCTTTCCCTTTTATTGATCAAATTTTGGATAAAATTTCTAAACATGAGTTTTATTGTTTTCTTGATGGTCTTTCAGGTTATTACCAGATACCGATTGCTTCTAAGGACCAATCAAAGATAACATTCACTTGTCCATTTGGGACATTTTCTTTTAGGAAGATGATATTCGGGCTATGTAATGCACCTACAATATTTCAAAGGTGCATGTTTTCTATTTTCTCAGACATGATCGAGGTATTTATAGATAATTTCTCAGTATTTGGTACTTCTTTCGATGATTGTCTAAATAAGCTAACTCGTGTGCTTAAAAGATGTATTGAATACAACTTGACTTTAAGTTGGGAAAAGAGTCATTTCATGTTAAAACAAAGGACAGTTTTAGGTCATGTTGTATCAAAAAGGGGAACTGTGAAGTTGATAAGGCTAAAATTGAAGTTATTGAAAAACTTTCGCCACCCACTTCTATCAAGGCTAGGATATGCTAGATTTTTATTCTAAGATATAAGTAGTCCTTTATGACAACTATTAGCAAAAGATGTCCATTTTGATTTTTAATGAGGAATGCCTTAATGCCTTTAACGTTCTCAAAGAAAAATTGATCTTTGCACTGAAATGTTGAGAAATCTTTGCATGTAATTTATTATGCTCTCTTAACATTGAGTGATGCACAACTAAATTACACAACCAATGAGAAAGAATTGCTAGTTGTGATTTTTTCATTGGAAAAATTAAGACATTATTTGTTAGGGTCAAAGATTATAATCCATTCTGATCACTCTAAGATATCTTTTGAACAAAACGCATGCAAAAATTAGTTAATTAGGTGGATTTTGTTGTTACAAGAGTTTGATGTGGAAATAAAAGATAAAAGAGAGAGTCATAATGTTGTTGTGGATCATTTTTCTAAAATAGCTCCTAACTTGGAAGTTCTTGAACAACAAAAGAATTATGCAATTGCTAAAAACTTTCTTGATGAGTAATTATTTGTTGTTAGTAAAGTGCTTTGGTATGTTGATTACATGAATTATCTTACATATGGCATTTTAAAACCAAACATGAATTTTTTCGGAAAAGAAAAAATTCATTCACTTAAGTAGGTACTACTTTTGGGATGATCCATACCTCTATTGGATTTGCAAGGATGAAATCATTTAGAGGTGCATCCCAGAGGACGAGCAGGTAAGTGTCTTGACCTTTCGTCATGAACCCCACTATGGAGGCCATTTGAAGGGCGAAAAACTGCTTTTAAGAATCTTCAAAGTGATTTGTATTGGCCCACTTTGTTTAAGGATGCCCATTTCTTTTGCTTGAAATGTGATAAATGCCAACAAACTGGAAATATAAGTAGAAGAAATGAAATGCCCCTAACTAACCAATTAATTATGGAATTATTCGATGTTTGGGTATTGATTTTATAGGTCTGTTTCCTAAATCTTGTGGATTTGAATATATACTTGTTGCAGTTGATTACTTATCTAAATGGGTAGAAGCAATACCCACACGAACTAATGATGCTATTGTTATTGTTAAATTTGTGAAGGAAAATATTTTTAGCAGTTTGGGGATTCTGCAATAAAATTTTTGAGAAGCTCATGAAGAAATATGCCATAACACACAAGGTGGCGACTCTCTACTATCCACAAACTTCTGGACAAGTGGAAACAAGTAACAAACATATTAAGGAAATTTTGGAGAAGACTGTGCCTATCACTGAATGATTGGTCAATAACGTTAAATGCACTATGGGCATATCACACGACTTACAAAACCATCTTAGGAATGAGCCCTTATTGACTTATTTTCGGGAAGGCCTACCATTTACCTATAGAGGTTAAGCATAAGGCACTGTGGGCATTCAAGATGGTGAACCTGAATCTGGATGATGGATGACGGAAGCGTTTGCTTTGAATTTTAGAATTGGATGAGCTCCAGAGTGAGGTTTACAAGAATGCCAAAATTTACAAGGAAAGAACAAAACGTTTTCATGATAAGGGTCTTGCAAGTAAGTCCCTCACACCAGGAAAGAAAGTTCTATTATATAATTCTTAGTTGCATTTGTTTCTAGGCAAGTTAAAATCAAGGTGGAATGGCCCATTCGAAGTAATCAAGGTCTTTCCATATAGAGCCGTGGAATTGGACAACCCACAAATAAATGAAACGTTTAAGGTGAATGGCGATCGAGTAAAACCATATTTGGACGGAGCAATTGATGAAGACAAGACAAAATGACGATTTTGTCCTGTATTCATCTGCCTAGTTGTGATAAACTCTCTTTTAGTTCAGTGTTCGAGTTTCCAACTTGGTCTTCATCTCTGGTATGCGTCTTTATCTCTGATGTGTGTCTTTGTCATTGTTGCCGATGTGTGTCTTCATCTTCGTCTCCACATGAGGGTTTTGGTTTTCCAAGTAATTCATTTCCACAATACCTATACATAGTGTGTTGGAATTTATCTGGGTGAGTGTAAACCTTGGTTGTCTCTACATGTGGCGTAGATTTCATTTCCAAAGTAATGAAATGAAGGGGGCACCCATGCCCTTTAGAACCCAATAGTTAATGTTCATATACTTTTTTTTCCAAATTTCTCATTGTTTTTCTTTTCAAACTTAAAATTAGTGAAATGGTTGTTTTTCTTCTTTATCAAATTTCTTGAGAATCACCATTTAGAAATTTTGCAATGATTATACCGCTTAAGGTATGTAGATATATGCTACTAATGAAAGCAATCATGTATGAAATTAATTAGTGTTTTTTTATTTGTCATTTAATTTTCATAAAATTTGTCTTAGTTAATAGATAAAATTAACATTACTAGAATGTTGGAACAAACTTCCCTAATTAAATAAATGAGAGCAAAAGTTTATAATAATGGTGATAGAGGGATCAAGGCAATTTGATGTCAACATTTTGTGGGGAAGTATGATATTTTTGTGCGTGAATCATTTTCTAAGATCTCCAAAGTCATTTCTTCAGCGTTTTTTCTTATTTACAATTTTTATATTGTTTGTTATAAGTTCATATTTATGGTGTTCTCTTTTTCTGATGCTTTTGGTTAGAAATAACACATTATATTTATACCTATGTTTAAAATTAATTCACGGATTGATCACATCCACAAAGATAAGTAGTGAACATTACCTTGATTGATAAGTATCCTTGTTTGCATTAGATTTGATGATAAAAGAATTATAAAAGTTATATGGTATATGTTGTACAATTTGGCAGTGTTTTTATATAGGTTGTGACTTATGTTTGAAATAAATAATGTATAAAAGTATTGATTATGTGTGTAATAGAATCTTTCTTTTCTTATATGAATAGGCTATAAACTCAACTTCAACTAGTTATATTGACTTATTGATGTCTATTAATAATCTTAGAGGCATGTCAGATGTAAAAAGAACATTTAAATAAGAAGTCTTTTATTCTTAAAGATGTCAGATCGCTTATTAATATGTTATATATGCTCTGTTTTTAATTAATCTTTAAGGGTGAATAACAAACCTATAATGTTCTTGTGAAAGGGGTTTTGGTTAAATTGAATTAAGCAAGAATATTATGGATCATTCCTATCAAAAGCATATAAATGTCAAACTTCATTGGTTGAGGTACATGATAGAAGAGAATTAATTAATGTTGAAGAAGGTTCATACATATTTAAACAATGCTGATATGTTGACTAAAGTGGTTTCTGGAAACAAGCATGAGCTGTGTTGTAAGCTTGTTAGGATGTATCTTAAGTAGATGATGGAGAATAATATATCTTCCCTATATTTGGGTTGAAGGGGGAAATTGTTATGTGTCCAACCCTATTTTAAGACATTTAGTGATATTAGACGACTTTGAATGACGAATAATTAAAGACAAAATGGAAGAATCTCTTCTGGGGAGATTCATGAGCATGTAGTCCAACCTATTTTGAGACTTTTGTGATTGTAGATGGCTTTATGGTTTGTAGGAATGTCAAACAAGTGAAGACAAGATGGAAGAATCTCTTCTAGGGAGATACATGGCTGTGTAGAGTGCTACAGGCCAGTGCCTTGACTTACACAACCATGTGAAGATACACGACCGTGTATTGAGATCGTCTAACTCTGTATAACCATGTATATTTGTGACTGAGGCAGTATTGGAAAGATACACGATTACTTACACGACAGTGTAAGTGATCATGTAAGTCGCAAAAAAATTTATTTCAAGATATAAAATATATAAAAGACGTAGGTTTTTGTAGAGAGTGTAGCCTTAATAAAAGTGAGAAAAAAGAGAGAGGACAAAGATTGTTGTATTCTCATTCTTGTTTAATTATTTTTAGGATCGATTTTGAGTGATTGTTGATTGTGATATCAACTTTAGTCTCAATCTTGAAATTTTGTGTAACAACTTGTTACAGGGGGTTGAGAGATCAATTTTGTCTTTTAAACCTTTATTGAATTTAGTGGACTTATTTACCAATTTGTTTCGTTCTTTTTTTTCTACACTAGAAGATTTTCGAGTAAATCTTGTTATTTATTTCATAATTAGTTGTTGAATATGATAAGTCAGTAATTGTTGTAAATCTCCCGTCATATGATTTGAGCAGCCAGAGTCAACAATCCAATCATTCTTGTAATTAATTTGATCGGTTGTTGTTGCTGTCAGAGCTATCACTTCTTCTTCAGCAGCATAAAAAGCCTCAGCATCCCAATCTACTTCACAATCCTCCTTCACACTTGAAGTGGCGGCATTGCTTTCGACCGCCTTTTTCTTAGA
>JANZLC010000005.1:31168247-31181265 GCA_026413385.1 Erythroxylum gracilipes
GGACATATAGGCATTTTATCAAACACCTTATGTTCATCAAATAATCATCCCATTATACCAACCAAATTCACATTTTTCCCATTCTATAACATACATTTCAACATATAACGTTGTTATCCATTCACAAAACACCAAAACATAGCAAAAAATCAAAGACAAAAACTAATTAGTTAAACTACAACACCCACGGTCAACATGCATACCTCAACGAAAATGGTGCCTTGCTCGGAGAAAAGGACCGGAAGCAGCACGATGTCACCGGATGCAGCACAAACGAGAGATGACTTCACACCGGAGGAGCAAACACAACTATCAGGGCCGGAGGAAGAGAGAAGAACGAAGGAGTGACAGAGATGGGGAAGAAGGCTTCTACGAGAGTGTTTAAACCTAAACAAAATGACGTCGTTTGTTTTAAAACAAAACGATGTCATTTTGTTTAAGTTAATAATGTTCAAACGCAACAGTACGACGACATACTGGTTTATATTTTACCAACGAATAGTTTCATCCTTAATAGTACGTCGTTTTGTTTTAAAACGAAACGACGTCGTTTTGCTTAAGTTAATAACATTAAAACGCAACAGCACAACAACGTAGTGGTTTATATTTTACCAAAGGACAGTTTCGTCCCTAACAGTCCGTCGGTAATGTCAACAAGCCATTTTCCTCCACCAATTCCTGCCTCTTGTCGGCGGTTTTGCTCCGTCGCTAAATTCAACTTTTCACGACAAATTTACGAACGGATTTATATATTCCATCGATAAACAATGATGGTTTGTTTACCGTCGCTGTTTTTTCATGCAAAATCGTTATTTTCTTGTAGTGCTAGGAGCTACATGAGATGTGATTGATAAGGATATTATCTGCCTAATTAATGTTTGGTTAGTTTGATGAGTGACTCAAGGTCAACTAAATATATATGGGATCCTAGCCTGCTAAAGGGATTAGAGTAATCTTTCCAAATAGTAATGAAAACTATTATTTTATATAAAATAGTAGGAGTAGACAAATAAATGATTAAAGTGTAGATCTTATTCGGTTATCATAACCAATTACTTGTTTTTTTACATTTATATTTTGTTTTGAGTATAAATTAACTTTTTTTAATATAGCCAATACTAAATTATTAGTAAACAAAATCTCTTAGACATAGGTTATGTTTTACTTAGGTTATGTTTGAGAAGAGTTCTTAAAGTTAGATAGAAATGTTGAATGTCCATTATGCAATTTTGTTATTAATCCTTGTTACATATTTAATGTCAAATTTTTAGCAATATTTCAATATCATATGGATGATAAAATGTAGTAAAATTTTGAGTTGAATAATGCCTCATAAACTTTGACGACAACATATAAGATTTATGTCAACATCATGATAGCAGACACAAGAGATTTGTATAAAGTAGAGGAAAAAAGGTATATTACCTTGATGGAATTGTTCCACTCAATTTAACCTACTAAAATCATAAACATGGATATGAATTGAATGAATTAGCGATAGTATGATAACAGTTATCATTGGAAGAAAAATGATTGCACGACTTTTCTTGTTTATACGAGATATGATAGAGATCATATATATTTCTAGTTCATACTTATGAGTATTTGAAACTGAACTTATATTCAACATTATTATAATGTTCAAAGCATGATAAGAAATAGGTTAGTAAGTAAAAGTAGTTAATTTAAGTTATACAAATGGTTTGTGTATATTGGATTAGAGGAGACTTATGCTTAATATAAGTAGCAAAATACAAAGTTAGATAACTAACACTATCCTTTTATGCCATATTGGATAAATCAACAAGTATATATCCTTATATGTAACTTTATGATTCTCATCTTGTTGATTTATCCAATATATATATATATATATATTAAGTTGAAGAATAACCTAATCAACCATTAGTGAAAGGATGATGATGGTATTGAATTGTTAAATCATATAAATATGAAGTATTGGATATAATAACAATTCATAAAAGGATGATACTTGTATTTTATTAGATTACCAGTGACTTTATGTGATATAGTCATAAGTATTAAATGAAATATTGATTTAAAATTTTGAAAAGTTCAGTCTAAGTAGAAATTAAGCATTGAGAATACTGAAGCACTTCAATAAGAACGATATAGTGAGCTTTAAGTTTTTTGTTATCTACAGAGAATGAGATTATCTAATGAACACCACTAGTAAATCCCATAGTACTATGGATTTTTGTAAGGAGAAAAATGAAATATGAGATATTGCATGATGCAATATTTATTTCTTCAATAATTAATCTGGTATTACAAATTACCTTTGGTAGTTCTAATTAAATCAATTTGCAAGATTTCATATTAGATATGAAATGGTAAGAATTTGAAAAAGTCAAAGTAAAAAAAAATTATGTTTAGTTTAAGCATGTATTATCAAATAAGTTTAGAAATAAATCGTATAATATAAGGCTATGAGATATCTAAAATGTTGGATATAATCGTAAAGATCTTATTGAATAAAATGTTTATTCGATGTATACTTATAGGAGGATGGTTCTCAAGATAAATAGTATGAGTAAGATGAAATTTGAAAAGTTTAAATATCATGACAATGCATCTAACTGGAACTAGTTCCTTTATTGATACATTTGATATATAGTTTAAAGGCTACAAGATGTTAAAAGATTCACTTTTATGATCAATTTAAGATGAAATTTAAAAAGTTCAAATCTCATGACAATGCGTCTAACTGGAACTATTGCCTTTATTGATACATTTGATATATAGTTTAAAGGTTACGAGATGTTGAAAGATTCACTTTTATGATGAATTAATTCAAGAGTTTTTTTATATGATTATGAATTTATAATATCTACAAGATAGTTAGTGGGAATATAGTTTTCCTCTTTAGTAGGAGTATCCAGAGACATATTGATCATAGAGAAAAAATTTATATTTTTAACTGCTAAAAATATAATTGTCATACTTGTTAAAAATATAATTGTCCAAGAACAATTCATATTTGGATATGAAAAGGAAATAACTTAATTATGGGAAATAGATCTATAGAGATATATATGAAATATTTTATCCATTCTAGTCCAAGTACATAGATAATGTACTAAAAGTGTTTAGTATTTGAGATATCTATACTTATAAATACTAAAGATATCAATTATTCCATGTAAAAGTCAATATTTAAGTTCAAGATCACATGGATGTTAGCTTTATAAGTAAATGCTAAGATATATTTTACTTGGGACAATATTATTTTAAGATTGGAAAGATTCCAATGTAGCATTGATTACTAATCAGACCATAATACATTTTCATTTAGTATAAATGATTAATTGGATAAAGAATTTCTTTAATGAACTTTGTGTAGTTCCTTACATTGCTCAAAATAGTAATATAATCTAAAACATTATAGATATTGAGCATGCAAAAGAAGCAAAGGTTTTATCAAAGATACAAGTATGTATTTAGAAAATTATAAGGAATTTAATAGAATTCTCTCACTAAACCACCATCTCAGTAGTAACATAATCATTATATAGGGATATAGTATAAGATACTTAAATGATTGGCTTAATGCAAGTAGGATATTGTTGGTTTATACCCTACAGTTTGTAGTTTAGTGATATAATTATTTAAAGATATTCTTTATCTAATGCATATTCAAATGTATATGGTACATTCTATGGGATAAATATACATTATAAATAAAATTATGATAAGATTATGAGATTCATATTGTATTTATATTATCCCTAAATTATTCTTATTCATTTTTCTATTGAGACTGGACATTAATAAAGTGCAAATAGATTAACACTTATTATGTTTCTTCTTTATAAAGGAAGTAGTCGATCTCATAGACTAAAATATAAAGATATTTAAACAAATGAGTTCTTATTTAATAAACAGTTCTTATTAGAAAACAAGTTTATTAAACTTACTTTATAAGAGAACTCCTTTTGGAATATTCCTTATATGTCTATAGAAATTTTCATTGTGATAATTATATAAGTGATAATTTGACTTAAGATTACCAAAATATCTTATATAGGAATTTCTTGATTTTAATACTACTTATGACCTATTCTAGTTAAAGATAACTTAGTCAGTAGTTATTGTATAGAATATAAATTATATAAAGGTAGTTAAGTAATCAATATAGGATTCATTACCCTAAAGTGATTACGGAGAATGTTCCGTTATTCTAGATTAGTATTGATTCAGAAAATCCTTAACCAAGGTGGAATAACACTTTAAACATAATATACAAATTTTATTAATATAATCAATTATTCTGTTAGAGAATTAATATGATTGAACTCAAATAGAATAGATATTATTTTCATGCTTTATATTTAATTGGAATATTTAATGGAGAAAGGATTTAATTATACAAAAAAATCATGCAAGGAAATGTTAGTCAAAATCATTTTGATATTTTTAAATATTTAGGTAGTTATGATGCATTGCTAGATGTCAATCTTGATTTATAGATATAAATTATTTAATTAAATAATCAAAGATAAATTATAGGAGTTTAATTTATCTAATCCTAAATATGATTTAGGGGTGTAGTTTTTATCAAGTTCCAACATATTTAGGAATAGGTCACAAATGAAGAATAGGTTAAAGAGATTAAAAAAAAAGGTATTGTTATCAAGTTAGACTTGATTATAAAGTTTAAGAAATTTTATGACTAAATATGAGATATTCAATAGATAAAAACCAATATAAAATATTGAGTCTTATTTGAACAAAATTGGTATTTAATTGTAATTAATTAAAGGTTAATTAAATTTATAATTTTATTTTAATTAAATTACTAAAATATTCGAAACATATTATAAATAGGTTTAGGTTCAAATGGAACTAGCACTTGTTACCAAAACACTCTTTACAATAATTGTATAATTCTCTCAACACGTTTTGTGGATACTATTAGGTGTTGAATACTTGTGTGACTATGGTGGTTATGATAAGTCAATTCTGAAAATGATTCGAAAGAAACGACAAGAAAAATATTAAGCTTTGAAATAAAAAAAAACTAATTATGATTCATGGTTTATTATATTTTAAGTGTTAATCTTGTTATAAAATTTTAAGTGATCTTAACTTTCGACAAATCAAAAACGAAAAATTTGGTTATTGTTTCTGTGGGTCAACCTATTTAAGAAAGTTGACTTGCATGGAACAATTGCAATTTCATACAAGGTTCATTTAGGGCAACTTCCACTCCAACCTAAAATGTATGGCATGTAAGTTAATGAATTAAATTATAACTTAACTGGATCTTGAAATCAAGTAAAGTTGAAGGGATACTAAAACTTACATCATTTGTACAGTTAAATATACATCTCTCACTCTTTTTTTTTTTAATGGGCATACATCATTCTTTTAGAATGATTGAATTTTAATATGCTTTCAATTATGTATTCAAATAAGGATTCATTATATCATCAAATGATTAGAATAAATTAATAATTTAAGTGACATTCATGTCCAACTAATATTACATGATTGATAATTAATGTCAACAATCAAATGTCAACTAATATTACATGATTCAATAAAAAGATTCGTATAGTTGAGTTTATGGTCTTCATATTTTCAGTTTATAAAAATCACAAAAATTAGTTTATTTTATATTTTATAATATGATTTTATGATTAATTAAATAATTTTTTAATTATTAGCATTTTTTATTAATAATTATTATAATCTAATTACTTAATTTATTATGATTTATATAATTAATTTAATAATTTTAAAAATAGAGTCAAATTTAATAATTATTTAAGTATATTATAAATTTAAAATATTTTTAAAATAAATCAATTGAACAAATTTATTTATTCAATAAAAGTAATTTAATTATAAATGGTGATTTTTATTTAAAAATTAATATTAGTTCATAAACAAAAATTTGCAAAATTTTAATTATTTATTTTATTAAAAAGCTTATCACTAATATTTATTAATAAAAGATATACAAATTAATGATAAATTTTAATTTATCTCTAAATTTTATTTTGTATTTTTTATTATTGACAATAAAATTTTATTTTGTATTTTTATTATTGAAAATAAAATTTTATTTAAATAATATTAAAAATTAAATTAAAAAATCAATAATCACATCGAAAAGAAAAATTAGAAGTAGAAATAAAGAATAAATTTACGGATAAGGCTTAGAGATGACTTAGAATATGGTTTTGGGGAAAATAAAAAATGATACAAAAAGTAAGAGAGTGGGAGTGAATGAGTAGCGGAGGAGAGTGGCCTGGTTGTGGGATCTCTCAGAATTGCTGCATCCTTAGACAGTACAAAATGATAAAGCCATACTCCGCACCACTGCCCACTCCCCCTTTTTCTCTACTTCTAAGTTCTAACCACCCTGGTCCCTGGCATCGGCAACCAACTCGTCCGTACCCTGTCCCTTCTCCTCCTTGATTCCCCCACCCTATCCCTATTGGTATCAACTATGTGGATGAATGAATTGAATAGAATACCATTTGAACTAGTCCTACCACCTGCTACTCCTTTACCCAGTCACGAGTCACCCTCTCCCACGTGCCTCTCACACGTGTGACTCCGCACCACAACATCCCCATTTGCACTCACTCACTCTCATCCCCTACCCCTAGGCCTGTTCCCTTCCTTTTCTTGTGGTGCAACAAAATAAAGTTAGAGAGAGAGAGAGAGAGAGAAACATAAAAAAGAGCTTCAACATTTTTTCCCTTCTTCTTTGGTCTTTGGCGTTGTTAATGTCGCCATTGTTGCAGTACTAGTAGTAACAGTAGCAGTGGTAAGACATACCTTTCTAGTTTTCACTCTCTATCTCCTTCTGTCCCTCAAATCAGAAACCTCTCAAAATTCACTTCTGTCACTAAATATCCCATCTTTTTGCACAGATGAGGATCAGGAAAAGGCAAGTCCCCCTTCCTCTCTCATCTCTTTCTCCTGTTCCTCTCACATCAGATCCCCTCTTCAGCCAGTCTTATGGCGTGCAACTTCATCCGGACCCACCTACCAATTCCTCTCCCCAACCTCATAAAGCTTCTTGCTTTCCTCCTCAGCTCTCTCATCATCAACTCAATTCACCGATCGGAGCTCAAATCAACGACGTCGACCAAAAGGGTATCAAAGGCTTT
This sequence comes from Erythroxylum gracilipes, assembly GCA_026413385.1. Lineage (NCBI taxonomy): Eukaryota > Viridiplantae > Streptophyta > Magnoliopsida > Malpighiales > Erythroxylaceae > Erythroxylum > Erythroxylum gracilipes. The sequence goes on from JANZLC010000005.1 coordinate 31,175,396, forward strand.
CAGGTTAGTGATTTCACAACTGCATACCTTTAATTGCTGCTGATACAATATACAACAAGTTGTTTTAGTTGTTTTTGTATGGGAGCAACTGCACGTCTACTTATTCAAGTTAAGTGATCTAGAAAGGAATTTTCTTTGGATTTATTGATAAGGTCAATTTGGCACCAACATGAGTTTCACTAACAACAAGTACGGCCAACTCCGATTGGATTCTGTAGTTGATGTGATTTTTGTTGTAGGTCCTGCTGGAGAAAGATGAGAGATGTGAAGAAGGAGAGGGGAGTAATAATACCAGGTGAGAAACAAGGCATAAAGTTAATCTTTTTGGCTCTTTGCCATTCGCTTCCTTCATGAAAATTTCTAGTAAAAGAGGGTCAATACCCATGAATTAATTTTACCGACTCCACCAACAAAAATATACTGCTTGCTAGTGGAAAGTTGAAACACTGTTCTACTGTTCTTTATCAGCATCCTTGGTTAAACACTTGAGTGTATTGTGATGGAATCTAGGTAGTATTATCATTATATATTTATTTGTTACTTCTTATTTCTTTTTCTTGCTGTGAACTTCTTGCTACTTTGTCTGAATCATATATCATATGCTCCTGCGGTGCACATTGGCGGGGGATGATGGTCCCCATATATAATTGACGGACCAACCCTTATGCTCTACGTTTGCATTCATTTTGTTCTCTCCCTTCTATTTGTTTCTTAACTCTATGTGGTTGTGGATCTTCTATGTTGGCTTTTTTCTTGTTCTTTGTAGCAAAATAAGTTCCCTGGGTGCAGAAATTGGAAATGTTGCTGTTCAAAAACCCATTTCTTCTCGTCAAGGTAAGTAATCACTAGGTTCAAAGAATTTCAATCCACTATCCGCAGACGTTCTCAACGTGGAAATTGGTTCTCATGGATCTTGTTGCCTGGCTGTGATATTGCAGTGGTGAGATGGTGTGAAAGAGAGAAAGTGTTCCCATTGAAGAAGAGAAGGGGAAGCTTTGAAAGGAGAAGCAACGAAACGATAATGGACAATGACAAGAAAATGAAGACGAAGATGAACAAGAAATGTGCGGAGCAAAATGGCATTGAAGAAGGACAACAAAAAGAAGATAAGGAAATCGATGGTTGCTCTAGTACTAGTGGGAAGAAGAGGAGTAGAGGTGGTGCACTCATGGAGGGTTCACGGTGCAGTCGTGTTAATGGGAGAGGATGGAGATGTTGCCAACAAACTCTTGTCGGATACTCTTTGTGTGAACATCATTTGGGTAAAGGAAGGCTAAGAAGCATGAATAGTGTTCGAAACCGCTCCTTGGCTACTGCTACACCAAAGAAGGCTAAATCGCAGCCACTATCGTCAGACACGAAGCGTGAATTTGCAGACTGCAAAACTGCTGGCACTGAATCTGAAGATGGAGGCGAGAAGAAGCCATTGACGCTCTCCAAGAAGAAGATAAAGCTTGGTACATTCAAAGCTCGGTCGATGAGCAGCCTGTTGGGGCAGTCGAGTGATTGGAGTTCAGTGGGCGAGATTAGAGAAACGTAGGGGCTAGGCCAGGAGAAACGAAGATGTAAAGGCTTGAGGTTATGTACGCTAGTGCAACTATCTTTAGGTTGCTTGTGCTTGATGTATGCTTAACCTTTTCTCGGTGTGAATATAATAATAGTTTATAGTTTATGTGTGATGGGCAAAATATTAAAGCAAGTAGATGGGATCATGGGATGAACAACTTAATTACTCTTTCTAGCGACATAAAGACTTGTACTTGTCTCGTATACTATCATGCGTGGAGCCATCTGACCTGAGACGCTTATAATTATTATATGTTTACCGCTTTTATATTTTTTACCAAGGTAAAAAAATTACTGTATGCATACTCTATCCTTGTTTCTAATACGAAACAAGTTAAAAATTATGTTTTAAGTAAATAGGGTAAATTTTCTAATTATTGTTCTTCGGTTAACCGTACGTTTTTTATTAGAGGAAATTCTGATTTTATTATATGTTTTGTTTTTATACAAATTCACGGGTGTCTTTTATGTGTTGTTATAAATTGGCGAGTGATCATATGTTTATTGTTTAAAATAAGAATATTTCTAATTATTAAATGTTCTTGTCGACCCGGTGGATCCAAGATGAGGAAGTTATAAATTCATACTTCTTACGTTTTTGGTGAAACAGAACCTACACACCAACTCGACGTATGCAGTCACTTTTGTGGACTTGTTGTATGCAGTGAGAAAATTAGGAGCCGTGCAAATGTAAGTTTATATATTTTAACAATCAAGTCTGAATCCTTACAGAGTGTTATTTTATTTTTCCAAAATTACAGGACATCAACAAATTTACTGCCTTGAATAAGGCGAGGGGACACCTTCAATACACAAGCCCTTCTTCTTTTTTCTTTTTTTTTGGTACATCGGAAATATAATACTCAAATGAAAAAGGGTATACAGGACAACAAATATATGAGTTTTGAATAAAATAAGTTGATTACTTATGAACAATGTCATTTTGGTAGGATGCAGTTGAAATTAGTTGCGATGGACATATGAATATATAATGATAAGTTGAAATGAGGTAATCAATTGACGAAGATCCTTCGTCTTACACAAACATAATCCATGATTGAAGCATTAATGTACGAACCTCCCTTCCAAATTCCGCTTCCCTAGGTTACGTGACAAGTTTGGTAGCTCCAATTTTTCAAGGATGATGCTTGTAATAGTACGATTATGCAAAATAAATTAATTTTAAGCTCATATCACAACCCTTTTTGTTTGCGATTTAATTAAACGCTTACTTAACAACTACATCAACATCTTAAACTGATAAACTAATATCAAAATCAACATATTTACACGGAATCCTAACCCGCCAATCAAATGATACCCTGGAATACTTCATAAGCATGTCTAATTATGTAGAAACAATTAAAAATGAAGTTAATTTTGATCTCATGCATATTATTAATATCAATGTGATTTAATACCTTTTTTTAGATATAATTTATTATGTTTAAAAAGTTAATAATATCATTTAATTTTAACCCTTTTCCTTTTTTTTTTGTTTTCCCTCTCTCTTTCGCTCTTTACTTTTCTTTTTCTTGTGAGTTATCTTACTCCTCTTGAATAATTGTTTCACCTAAATGATACAATTGCTTCACTTTCTACATCAATTACTTTTTTTTAGTATTAAAAATGTACTTACTATTTTAGGTGAATTATCTCATCTTTTTGGAACAATTATCTCATTTTAAAGATATAGTTGCGTTATTTACATTCAAAAGATATTTTGCTTTTATATTTCAAAAAAATTGTCTCACTATATTGAACTATTGGTTCATAATTATTAGACTTATCTGAACTAATTATATCACTCTTAAACATTTAATAATAGAATTAGAAACAATTTAATCTTTTGGTAATTCTATCAAATTATTATTTAAATAAAGGAGTTCTGACGTCAAATAAGTGGTTAGTGACTTTTTTATAAATTATATAAATTCAGAGATATCATTTTTAATTGTCCCAATAATTTATCTAAATATCTAAAACAAAGATGATTTATATTTTTCATTGTCAAAGGTGGGATTTGCATTATTAATTTTTCATAAAAAGGATTAAAGAAGTCTGTATTTTTACCATTCTAATATTATTAAAATAATATTTATTGTACCATATTTAGGGTAAAATTAGTAACAGAAACAATAATAGGAATTTATTTAAATCGTCTATAAAATATTAAAATCAAACTTTTGAATAGCATTTAAATAAATTCTTTTTACATTCACGTGAGCTTCTACTAGATCTAAACCATCCAATTGTCGCATCACATAAGTTGATTTACTAAAACGATTCCTAAGACTAATAAAAATCTAATTTTGTTAGAATTTAAAGTGCTATTAATACTATTTTAAAAGATTAAAATACAACGTGGTATTACAACTATTATTATAAATAACAATTAAAGATTATTTATACATTTTTAAAATTACTAAATTGAGATGTAGACTTTTGATCTATTTTGCATACATCAACTGCTTTAAGCGCAAAACGAATTGGTGTTAATTAAAGGTCACAAATATATATTAGAAACATAAAAAAAAAATAGATTGCAGTTTATGATATTGGAGGTTTACAATTTTTATTAGGGTGTACATATTATACAATCTATCATACTTCTAAATTGTTGGGTAAAAGGGCCTAAGTGATTACATAAAGCGCATGCCCCACATTTAGACTAAAAAGTCAAAATAATTAAAGCACAAGCCCCATCTATTTATATTCTCTCACAAGTTACTTTATTCTACCTATTTTTGGGTCACATAAGAGGATTCAAGCCCACCTGTTATTCACTATATATAGTGAATCTGTTTATGTGACATGATATCATTCTCCAGTATAGATGTTTCCAACCTTTCAAAGGACGTCATTTTTCTTTTCTTTCTCCGATTATGGTATTGAACAGGATTCATTAATTCAAGGCGCTCTTAATTGAAGAAAGAAAACAAAGTGTCAAGATAAAAAGCTGAAAAAAAAGAAACTCTTTTTCTATCATATGTTATTATCATAATTATATTTAATTAAATACTACAATAAAAAACACTATTACCAATCCTATCAACACTAACACTAACTTGGCAGATTCAATTAAAATTGGCAATACATTCTTAATTAATACATAGTGGAAGTTTTCTCGCTCTCCTCAAAACTATTACGACCTGTTTGATTCATGGAATAGAATAGGCAGGGAATAGAATAGTTATTCTTAAGAATAAAAAAGATGAAGAATAGCATAGAATGAATATTACTTTGTTTGGTTTAAGAAATAGAATAGATAAAGCATTTCTAATCCAATGTTTGGTTCGAAAATATAAACTTGGAATAAGAAACAAAAAGACCAAAATGTCCTTATTATTATTATTATTATTATTATTATTATTAATTTTATTGTACGAAATTATTATTATTATTATTATTGTTATTATTATTATTATTATAAATTATTATAAATTTTTTACTTATTATTATTCTTATTTATTTATTTATTTATTTATTTATTATTATTATTATTATTATGCAAAATTAATTTTCTTATTATTATTTTTATTATCATTATTATACATAGTTAATTTTCTTATTATTATTGTGATTATTAAATTCCTTATTATTATTAATTTTCTTCCTCTTTTTCTATTATTATTATTATTATCATTAATTTTTATTGACTTGACATTTTTAAATTATATGGTAAAATTTGCAATCAATATCAATGGTATGTGTAAAACAGATTAATATATTGGATTTAACATATTTATATATCATTGCTTATATTTAAAAACATAAAATTAACCAAGTTAATGATTAAGTATTTATAAAATATGAGTAATAAATAAAATTAATAATTATAGTTTTAATGATTAATAAATATCATTATTCTAATAAAGTAAATTATGATTAAATAGAAGTCCATACCATACTGGAACTATAAAGTAGCATATGTTGAACATTCTTAAATGTTGAATATCAATACAAACTACTATTAATATAATGAGAAAAGAAAGGTCATCTATAATCATACATGTATCGTGGAGTCGAAAGAAATTGATAAATGAGAAATGAGAAATGAATTGGGTGAGGGCAGGATAAACCTTGTGTATTACTCCTGCTGAAATAGCAGAAGCAGCCAAGGTCCCATCACACTCCCACAAAATGCAGAGGTATCCATGATCATGAAAATATTCCACAACTTCTCTTGGATTTAGAATGTCGAACTCCACAACTTCAACCCCTTTAGATGCAAGTAATTTCTGAAAACTCCTCCTAGCACCCCTTTGGGTTACAACTATGGTGGGCACATCAGAAATATCCCA
>JANZLC010000005.1:31181365-31204755 GCA_026413385.1 Erythroxylum gracilipes
CGATAATGACATCACTTCTACCCAGAGTTCAAAAACTCGATCCCTAGACTCCCTGCTACTTATCCAAGCAGCATGGCCACTGCTAGCTGCAATTTTTCCTATCAATGTCCAAGAAATAGCATTAGAGACTATTTAATCATCCAAACTTTTAAGGACTGTTGAAGAAAAGACCAATGGGTAAATAATACTCACAATCACTAGGTTCCATGTTAAGGTAAGCATTGGAGCCTCTAGAAGACTTGCTGGCAGCCTCCACGGCCACAAGCTCAGCAGGCTTAGTGCCCTAAGCATATGGGAAACCCTCGCCAGCAATTTTACCAGGGGGTGTAGCAATGATACAACCAAAGTTTGGGTAAGGAGAGGTAAAACCAGCTGACATGTCAGCCAACTAAGCAGTTCTTTTGATGAACGTTGCATCTTCTGCTGCCACCTTGTAAAGTAGAAAAGGTCTTGGGGAGGAATAGCAGCAAACATTCAATGATACCACCATTATTTAGAAACCAATCTTTTCGTATTCAATCTTTAAGTTCAAAATGATACCAATACACACCTTCCACACAAGCCTAGGAGGAAAGGAATCAATTGAGCTAGTAAACAACAATTTTGAAAGCTCAGAATACATTCCAACAGAATTTTTAATACATATTGACTAACATATCAAGTTTTTTCTTTTTTCTGTATAAGGTGCTAAATATAAGCAGTATCGAGTCAAAACTAAAGAAATCATGAAGCTGTAGTTAGAATCTTAGTATAACATGTTCCCAAAATTTTGACACAAGATCGAATAGACTAGCTACCAAACACATTTAGGTCATTTTTCCATAGTATAACAAGAATCTGTTGAAATGATAATGAATCTTTTTTCATTACAACTTTTAAACATAAGAACAAACTAAAATCCTAAACACACCACCTCACAAGACAAAATAACAAGAGGAACGAGGCTAAAAGACATTACCAATCAGAGGCGGTAAGCTTGAGCAAGACAGACTGAAGAGAAAAAGAGCTCAGCTCCTTTTTGAAAATTGGAGCGTAAGATGGATGGTGGCAGGTGACGGCAATCGGTGACAACAAGGGTGACGTTGGTCTGTCGAAGGCTTGAACGTGAGAGGATAAGAGGAGGCTCGAAGATGTTTCAAGGTTAAAGAAGGACAAGAAGTTTCAGAGGCTAGAACATGAGAGGATAAAGTTGTCTTCAACAAGAAAAGGCATTCTTCGAATAGGTAAAGATGGGTTGGGGTGGGGTTTCTGTATTCTCCAAATTTTAAGAATAGTTGTTACTAATGCTTAGTTATTCCCGTCTCCATTTTCAACCAAACATAGATTTAGGAATTAGTTAAGAATGGGTGAGGAATAGAATGGCTATTTCATTATACCAAACAGGCCGTTAGTAGTTAGCCATGAATTGATGCTCCAGAGTCTTCTTTGGCCCAGAAGCTGGAGACTATTTTAAGTGGGGTAGGCTGTATATCATGTATTTAGTGTTTTATAAGCAAATGGGAATTAAATTATTAACTCGAAAATAAGTGTACTGTATTTAAGTGAACATCTTGAGCTGTCACAGGAAAAAGATATCTAATAGTCGGCATTTGTGTAATTAATTAACACAATTAAGTAATCTCAGAAGTGGGATTATCAAACCAATACAAAATAAGACTGTTCATTTATCTTATAACTCTAAATCATTTTCACAAATTAATGTATTTATTATAAGTTTACTCCTTCTTGGAACTATATTCAAGTTTAATGTTACGTGTGATGTGATATGACATTAAAGCGTTTTTATTTGAGAGGAAAATATAGAAACTATAATATAATCCTTCTTATATTAAAATGTTTTCAATTATACTGACTGATTACTTTTCTCATTATACCATGGTGTTTATGTATATTGACACATTAATATTTATATTATTACGACAACCAAATGTACCCTTTTTATGGCAAGTAACTCTATCATGAAGGCAATGACTCCATTCTAAATGACGTGAGTAACCCGAGACAACTCAGAGTATCTAGGAGCAGCAGTGTGACCCAGATCTAGGAGCGAGGTGTGCGGTGTGACTCAAATCTAGGAGTGGCACGAGTATGGCGTGACCTAGATCCACAGGAGGCGCGAGATAAGGAGTGAGACCCAAAAGAGCGAGGAGTGTGGCATGACCCAGAGGAACGAGACGTGGTGAAATCAATTAAAACAAATGTGACCTAAGCAAACCCTAGTCTAGACTTTGCTCTCCGTCCAGTCGCTAAACCCCTTTCTTCAAAAGGCCTATAGGACTGGCTCATGGACATTGAAGGAGGTTTAACCCCCTCTCCTTTGTCTTTGGAGCATTTCCTAGCCCTTCCACCCACATATAAACCGATGACCCAAGAAAGATAGATGCGACGAGCATGAAGCACAGTGTAGGCACATGGAAATTCATGCCTCAAATACAATGCAATCGGGGTGCCCTACGACAGTTCCAAAATGTCATGAAGGATGCCATTTTAACCCCTCCCATGGAACTCCTTAAAGCAGGAGCTAATTTATGGGCTTCTGGGTTAGTTGGGGTATTATGGAATAAGCAAATAATTTTTCTAGCTGTGCAAGATTGCACAAAGGCTAGGTGGGAGAAGAAAGGCTTAGAGAAAGTCATCCTTCGAGACGATGACTCATTCATCTTCAAGTTCAACTCTGAAAGCAACATTCCATAAATACTAGAACAGGGGTCGTGATACGTTAGTAGGCAACCATTATTTATCCAAAGATGGAGACCTGGATTCGATTTTAATAGAGGTAAAATAGAAACTACCCCTTTATGGGTATTTCATAACGTTCCGTTAAAATTCTGGAGTGTGGATGGCTTGAGTTTCCTAGCAAGCTCTCTAGGTAAACCGATTAGCATGGATGTTCAAATAGCCAACATGGAGCATGTGTGCTATGCCAAAATTTGTATTGAAAAGAGGAGGGACACGACACTCCATGATCTACTGCCTATAATGAAGTTAGGCAAGAATGGTGAATTGATAAAATTTGAGGTTAATATTTCTTATTCCTAGAGGCTAACTACTGGGAAGAAAACATGACAACAAATGGAGAATAAGTTTAAAATAGGGAATCATTGTGAAAGTATGGGGTCTGGCGAAGCAGAGACATCCAAAGGGGAAGCAGTTGATTCCCCTGCGCTAGTGGTTCATCACAACCTTATTAGCAAGGAGATTGAGTCAGGAGGTAGGAATTTGAAGCAAAAATTAAAGGAGCAAATTTTGGAGGCCAATATATCTTTAATGAATGAGAATTTGGCTGCTATGGAGCAATCTCCTAATACTCTACTAGAAGTGTATGACAATGTTTCTAATGAGGCTGAGAGGGAGAATAATGCAGTTAATATGAATATTGATTATGTTGTGGATATTTAGCATGCTAATGATGAGTTACTGGTTTCTATTGTAGTTGATGATAAGGTTGGCACAGTAGTTGAAAATAGAGGAGTTGTCTCTTAAGCACCTTAATGAAGGTAAATATTCATCTTAGTGGTGATGTGGAAACTACTAATGGTGGGTTTGATGTGGTTGAATGTGCTATGGCTAATGTTGCTGGTGTAGTATCTGATATAGTCCTTGTTGAGGCTGTTAAAAATAGTTGTACTGTAGAGGATATAAATAGTAGGGATGGTGCTAATGGTAAAGTTATATTGTATTTTGCTATTGGTAAGGCAGTAGTTCAAGCAAATGGATTGAAGAATTTTTCTACAGTGCTATTAAAGTGGATTGCAATGGTCTGGAAAATGAAGTGCATCACTTCACCTCGCAATATTTGGAGCATTGTTAGATGGATTGAGCCAACATGTTGACTCTATTAGCAACTGTTGGACAAAATGGGAATTCTAAGGCTAGGTTGGAGTATGAAGAACAGACAACAATTATAAACTCTAGTGATTACGATATGGTAAGTCAGGAGACTAGGAATATCATCTGTCAGAATGCATAATAGAAAATAGTTTCCCCTCGGGAAATAGTCTAGATTTGGCAGCAGAGGATTGTGATTCTTTATCAGTTGTAGACCAAATCCTTGACATTCCAAGATATTTTTGTGTGCAGTCAAAAATTACAAAAAGGAAATCAGCCATGAAGAGAAAGAAAAATCCCAAATACCAACAATAGGTGATGAAGTATAAATGGTGTCTTTAGTTGATTATTATTATAGACTCTCTTGGTGAAGATATGCTGCCTTACTTGGGGAGTTAGTTTGTCAAATTATCCATATGATGATGGAAGCGAGTCAGGAAGCCTCTATGTTACCTCTGTTCTCATAGCCCTAATTTGGAAACACTAGCATTTTCGATGTGCAGATGGGAGAGGTCTTTTACCTCTTTTACAATTGACTTGTCTTAGATAAGCAACAGTGTCGTTCTTGTTATTTGCTCTTCCTATGCCGTTGTTCTAATTATTTTATTTGTATTGTGTAGTATGTTGTCAATTTTGTTACAAGAGACTAAGGAAAATACTAGTACTAATCTCCTAACATTATTCTTCATCTTTAATCTATCAATCCCATTTTTTTAATTTTTTAAAAACATAGTTTAATTAATAATTGTGCTATTTCTGTCATAAGATATTTGGAAGAAGGATGCACATGTCATTTCAGTGAACATAATTTAATAAATAAGTTTCTATTTTCTTGTTTGAAATAAGATTTTTTTATTATTGTTGCAAAAGATTCAATCAAATCTATCTTTATGACATTTGATTTAAGGAAATTTTTTTCATTTAAATTTATTTAACTTAAGATTATTAAGAAATTTAAGAAATTTAAACTTTATAAATTAAACTTAATTAAAAACATTAGAATATCAAAATAGACAAAATATAAATGTTATCTTTGTTAACAAAATATAGTTTTAAAGTAGATTATATAATAAAAATCATAATATAATCTAAAACGAGTTTATTAAAATGAAATCTACTATAAAGCTCTTTAAAGAACTCTTAATAAAAAATTGCACTAATTTTAACGACATATTTAGCTTGGTTCATTTATTAAATAAGCCTTCTATACAAATTTGAAAATCGTTATTTTATATAATGAATTCAATTTCAACAAATGCTTAGAAAAGAACAATACACTTGCAACTCTAAACCCATTTGAGAATCAAAATGTCATAAATAGGAGAGAGGTATATGTCTCTTACTCTTTGGCCAAATATAATTTAGATTAAATAAATAATTAATACTTATTTATGTTTTTACTCTTAATTTATTTGAGTTTTCTATGTATTTAATTCAACATTTACAGTTCAGATATATTATAGGAATTTCACTGTCCTTGATGGCGGTTAGAAAAAAATAAAACAGGAGACACAAGCCTATTGATAGGATATTCAATTCTAGGTTATACAAATTAGGAAACTGCTTGATTTTATTCCATTCAAATTTCAAGGTGTAAATTATACATTTCTACATCCTCTATACGTTATTTTTCTTGAAAAGTTGTTTATACATATATATATACACATACGTACATACATATATAGATATCGAGAAAGTTTATATTTAAATTTTAATAATATCTTTATTTTTAAACATATTTTATTTTTATACACTTACCTTTGTGTTTATTATAATTACATGTCATGATTATGAATAGTTCTTGTTATCATTTAGGGTTAAATATGTTAGGAGTTTTGGTGGCTTGATTCTTTTGTAATTTCAATCTCATTTTAAAAATTATTACTCACTTCATATTGTTTAATTATCATATTTGTCAATTTTTATTTAATTATTTTTTATCTGAATGGATGTAATTTAATTTGAAACTCTTATATGCTAATATAAAGTTATTTTAAAATTATAAATAAATGAAAAAATGGAATATGATCACAAAATAAATTGTATGATAACTGAACAATATCACAAAAAAGGAATGATATTTTCTAAATATAATAATTAAATAAAAATATTAAATTACAAGAGAATTCAATTAATTAATCTTATCATTTATAATTAATTATTCTAAAATTAATAACTAGTTTTATGATATAAATGTAACATATATTGTATTTTTTTAACATTTCTATTTTCATATTTTTTTGGAGGTAATAATTTTGCAATTCTTTTTTTGTTCTCATTTTTCCATTTGATGTTCAGTTTCCATGTAACCAGCTAGTTGAGTTGTACTTAAACTAGAAAATTTCTAAGCTATGAGGGCTAACTCGACAATGTTAAATTCATCAATTGGCAAAATATATCGATTTGTGATCATTGCTTTGGACTCTACCATGTATAGTTCGTCATCCTTAACAAGCTAACAGATTACGTTATACTTAATTACAACAGGCAGAAAGATGACTTCTAGCTAATTAGAGGCATGGGATTGCTTTACGTAAAATCTGCTTAGATCATTGAGTTTTGATTAAGAATAACTCCTGCAACTTGGAGCTTCAATTAAGTAACAAATAGTAATGCCTCGCGTTGTAATGATGTAGAGTGACGATTAAGTCTTACGCGTATCTCGATATAAACTTTTATCCATTAGAATGATGCTCTGCGACCCTAGATAAAGATTCCGGGCCACCCATAAGATGATTAATTAGTATAGAAAATGCATCTTAGGCTGATGGTTCTATTCATAAAGTAGAGAACTTGATGAGAATTTTCATGGGAGAGAATTAAAAAAAATCCAAATTTTGGAATAAAACTTCCATAACATAAAAAATGATAAATTATGAAAATAAAACTTGAAAAGTAGGGATCAAGAGTTATTATAAAAAACAAAAAACAAAAAAGGAAAGGAAAGGGAAAAAGAAAGGATACAAGGAACAATATGGCACTTGCTTTCAACATCAAGCGGCAGCCTAAAGACTTTTAGTTTTCATGCAAAGAGCAGTGAGGGAGATGAAGGAGGCAGACAAAGCAAGCTTAAGGAGTATTATTAACATTTCAACTTGAATGATGGATCAAGCTTAGTGCATCGTAATCCATTTAGTCTATGCAAAGATAATTTGGACAAAACTGTATATTGTCTCTGCAACAAAAAATTGGCAAATCTTTAAGGTAGTAGAGAAGAATTTAAAATCTAATAGAGCTTTTACACTTTTACTTCACAAAGTGCTGCAAATTCCACACACATACATAATCTTTTTAAGGGATGGCTCTTCCCTGTGGGACTTCAAGCCTAACAAACTACTACTTCCATTGCTTCGGGATATGGATCCTCGGTTTCTGGACTACTAATTGGGTGCAAATATATTTGGATTAGATAAGCTATCGCAAATTGTACGTTGCTTTGAATTGTCCATACAGCTACTTTCAGCGTCCGCTATTAAACCTGACAAAGACTTCACAAGATAGATGTAGGGGACAGTGACCAGTTACAGAATCGTCGCCACAAGACAAGATGGTGAAAGGAAAGGTTTATAAGATGCTAACTAATCTGAGGACATTACCTTTTGCTCATACCAAAAAGGAAGAAAGAAGTAAAAGATACTTCCTTAATACCTTGCACCTTTTGGTTAGTGAAAAGTTAAAATATTGGTTGTGCACTAAATCAATGAAAAAGAAATGCTTTACGATGCCATCTCAGGCTCAGTCTCGATGAGGCCCAGGTCTGATTTTTTTTCTTTTTCCTTGTTCATGCCAGTACGATAGGATATACCAGGATAAGCTCAGGGATCTAAATGGCTGTGAACGTAAGAAGCTAAGGAAGGTGAATGACAGTGGAAGAGCTGGTTACGTATGACGGTAAGAAGAGACGGTTAATTGCAAATATATTTATCAAATTTATTAGTTACTTAATTAGTTAGCTACTTGTCACTAACTCTAGCCAATCTGTATATAAATAGAACACTGAACTCAATGCAGGATAATTTATTCAATTTTTTTCCAAATTCAATCTCAAATTATTTTATGGAAGCAGGGCAGGTTTAGTTCGAATTATTAATTTCTCGATTGTACATTTAGATGTCTAATCTTAGCGACTCTATCTGATTACCGCTGCGTTTATTTCAAGTGACAATTAGATGTTCAATCTCAGTTGCACTTGAAGAAAAGTGTTAGAGTATCTCATATTAACTAAAAATGAAAACGTTAAAAAGTTTATAAATAATAATGACAACTATCTAAATGACTAGTTCTAACTATTTTAGTAATAATTAACCTAAGTTTAATTTTTATTAATAAAATCTACGCTCCATCTATATTAAAAATTAAAATAATGGCGAGAAGGTATCGTGGGAATATAACATTCAATTTCCATGGACAAATATGTGGCATATGGGCGGGGAAAGCCTGCCAATATTAGCTGTCATGATGAAGGGCTATATAAGAAGCAAAGATTTTTCTTAACCTTTCAATTCTTTGCATAGATATACTCTAATCCAGAACCATAAAAAGAAAATGCATGGGAGATAGATATATGCTGATTACAAACGAAGCTACCATCCAACAGAAGGTACAAAAGTTGAGAAATTGAGCTGAGTGGTATAGCCAGGTTGGAGCACGAAAGATACAAACGCCCGCATTGATTAGAAATTCAAGACGGGTCTGATAATCATGAGCAGAATCACAATGATTGGTGGATTTATTCAACTTTTAATTGCAGGTGGTCCCTTTATGCTTAAAGGACGCCTTAGTGTTTGTGTTCCACTTGCGCATTTTGTCTAAGAGTCTCTGAAGAGTTTTTCTTGTTGTTCCATGATTTATCGTTTTATTATCTGTCTTAAGCATTTATATGAATATAGTAATAGCTTCAAAGTGGCGAATAAGGAATCGTGGTGGGACTCCTTATACTTTGAACCATCCATTTTGATAAGTTCCTGACCGCATTACGTCTTCAGTTCATTAGCGGGAATATTTTGATCAACAATATTCAGTATATTAGTCGTCAGATTTCTGTAAAATGCGATTTTATTATATATTTTATCTGTTTATTTGTCAATATGACTTAAAACGCTGCAGTTAAGGTGTCATATGTTATTCCATTGAGCATATAATCATTTTGTAACAAAGAGTTCCAATTTGAAAGTAGGTTCATTCACTGGCATGTTCCGATCAATGGTATTTTAGAGGTAAAATTATGAGATTCCTCCGAGAGTCGGCCATTGTCAGAAATATTAGGAGAGTATAGAAACATATTATTTTTTTCTTACAAATTAACAGAGGTCTACTTAAAACATATGATCTTTTTTTAATTAAAAAACGTATTGAGAATGACCGTTTTAGCATCTTCTTGTCTTGTAAGCATCACACTTCTTTATGAAGAAAAGATGAGACAGACTTGTTATCAAAATATGAATATAGAGCCAATAAACGGTTCAAGGTTTTTAACCGGTTAGCTGACTTCAATCGCGAAATCATTAACTAATATGTGGAATAGCTATCTACTAGCATCAGCTTGCTTAAATTATGATTTCTGGTTCGAACGAGCTTTCAGTTTCACCAGCCATTCGAGAAACTTTTCAAGATATATATATGAACTGCCGTATTGGAAACCTGGTACTTGTAAATTATCTGAGCCTCTGTTGCCCGAAATACACTTGGGTCGGTCCGTGTTACTCGACAGCTGTAGATGCCTACAAAAGTCATATGATGAGGAATGATAATAGGCCGGTCGGACCATTACTACACATGATAAAAACAAACCCAAAGGACGCCTATCTTACTCTACTTCCTCAGTTACATTTTCTCCTAAGACTTTGGCTTGTTCAATGAGATAGCAAGAGGGGTTTGGTAAGAAAAAGGGACAAATCACAAGATCGATCACTACCTTAGTCTACATGCTTTACTGTGTATATAGTCTGTGGCATCTTAATTTGATAAATGAAATATTTAACTAGTAGGATTTTACCTTGACAGTTATCCACGTTAAGTACCTTCATCATATGGTTCAAATTCCTTGTAAGTTTATAGGGTAAGGGATTCGTATTTTTTCTTACAGAACTGAAATATTAAAATGGATAGCTACATATAATATATTTTCATGTCCGTAACATATCAGACTACATATTTTATTTTAAAAACAAATAATTATAAAAATAAAATGCTAATTTTGTATGCCCGTGAGCTTAGGAGTTAGATAAGACTTGTTGAGGTACAATAATTACTCACTGCAAAAAGGAAACATGATATAATTAAAAGCTTGAGACAATGTAATTGTTGGATGCTATAGTTTTCTTACAAATGATGCTCTCTATACCTTGGCATCTTTTGGTCCCATTATTTTGTTGATAGTGGAGGACTTCAACACGACCAACGAAATTTCACCCTTCTATTAGTCCAGTCTCTTTCTCTCTTTCTAAAAGTTATTTTTATGACAATTATACTTCACTTACAGATGTATTAACACATAAGTCGAACAAAAGGGCTTGGTGGTCAGGGTAGGTAGTGGTTTCGTTTCATGCGTAAATGAAAGCTTTAGGAAGAGACAAGCGAAGCACGTGTAGCATCAATACAGAGGCTAACCGGCTACCGGAAAACCGAGAAGAGACAGTGATACGGGCAATGCCAGGGTGGAGAAATAAATAGGTTGTGGGTCATCATTTGCTGTCGTTGTTTGTTTATTGTTGACAGTGTCCGTTTTCTTTTTCAGAAGTAAACTTGTTAATTTCAATGTAAAAATTTGGAACGTATTTGCGTTATGATTCAGTAAAAGTGAAAGCTTTTTAGCATAAACTTTTTAGAGGGTTAGACTTATATCCACTTCCTCTTTTCTACAAAAAAAAAAAAAAACTAAAATACACTTGATCTATTATTTATTGGTTGGATGGTTATGATACTTATATACACACACACATACTTTGCTATTATATATAACCCATGTTAATTAATCATTATGTAATCAAGACCAAAATAAATTCATGAAAATACATAAATAACCACTGAACAATTAATTTAAGTATTTGCATTATTCTTAGTTTTATGTATATATGATGATTAAACGGTCCTTTTCTTATATTAATTGTAATTATTATTTATAAGTGAAAAGTAATATTAATAAAAATAAAGAAATAGTTATTATTTAAATTTTATATTATAAATTTTGAACATGTAGTTGGCGTAAAATTAAAAATTATATAATACAATATATTAAAGGATAATTTTGTAATTTTAAAAAATTAAATTTTATTTTATAATTTTTAGAAATTATCCGAAACAATACTTAATATTAACTCCTACCATGAGTAATCGACTTGTGGCCCGATGGGCCATAGGTGAGCTAGGCCAGCCCAACCTTATTTATCATTTAAAAAAAATTAAAAAATGACATTATTTTGTGACTTTTAGTCAAAACAAGCAATACTAACTAATAACTCAGTCCGTAAGCTGGTCAACCTAAGCCTGGGCTTGCTAGCTGGTCAACCCAAGCCTGGGCTTGCCAGATTGCCATCCTTAATGTTTAGGGGTTTGCAGAGTGTGTAAAGTAACGTACAATGGAGGGCCATGATTGCACGACCTTCTCATTTTTCAAAACCTCCCACAAAAAAAGTTACGAAACTTCAAATTTTATACTTTTCGGTTCTATTTGACAATCAGCGAATTGCATTAGCTGTTAGCTGATTCTATCAGCGATTAGTTAATAGCGAATTATATCAGTTGATTACTTACTTTTTTTAGAGCTTACTCACTCCATATTATAGACCTCCTTCACAAAATGTAGTTTTTGGGGTGAGCTTTTAAGTTTTTGGTGATCTATTTAATTCTAGTGAAGTCACAATTATCAAGCTAACAAATTTTTGTTAGCTAATTGAGTAAAACGCTCCATTTTGAAGTTTTTTTTTTTATTTTCAGCTACCAGCTATTAATAAAAGAAAAATACTCTCAAAAAGTTAATACACGACTTTTCAAGCATCAACCAAACGGGGCTTAGTGTGGTGACCGGCATTTGGACAAGCAGATCCCTAACATGCAATCCCCCAGGTGGCATAACTATGTTTCCTAACATTGTAGACTTGTGATATAACTTTTATTCTTAATGAAATTCCCCTTGCTTTCTTAAGATTTGATAGGGGAAATGATACACTGCTTCCCACTATGGTCCAACTCATTCCTTGTGAAGCGACGGACTCACTCATGTCTCATAATATACATACCTGGCTTCACCTCAGGACAAGGGATTGATCCACTTGTAGGGTCCCTATCATTCTGCTTGTCATACATAAAGGGAAGCTCGTATTCGAGTGTGGGTAAGTTTTGTTCTACTACAAAGCGTCTACCTACAGGCCTGCGGTAAAATTGTTAGTAGAGTTGTTTATAGGAGAAAAACAAAGTCGTTATTTGTAGGTCTAATTAGTAGTCCAAAAAGTAAAAAAAAAGTCTTTGATTGAAGAATATGTTTGAGGCCCACCAACCTAACAAAAGCCCAATATCTCGAAGCCTCGGAATTAATGGAGCATCAGAAACATTAATTTTTGATGTAAACCAAAACAAAAACGAAGAAAGAAAAAGAGGACCCAGAGCTTCCACTGCCTTATAAATCGTGCTTCATTGTTGATCCTAACTTGTCTGATTTAAGTGAGGCTCTCCTCCACTGCCATATGTCAGAATCAAAATGCAAGTTTAAGCAAAGATTGCATATTTATTACGAGTCGAAAATTGTACCATATATGCATACATACACGGGTACAATTCATACCTAAACAATAAGGATAGAGATCGTTTGAAATGTCAAGCGAACAACTTGACACGCAATATGATGCTTTCTTTTCCAAGTGCACGCTGGTACGCATGCATATGAGCTTTTTTTTTTTTTTTTTTTGGTGAAGAGGAAAAACAAAAAACAAAAAACAACGCAAGGAGGCCTAAGGCCTCAAAAACGCCACTGACAACGCATCATTCCGTAGAAGAGGTCGAATACTCAGGACAGGCACCTCCCACATATGCCAATGCTGCGAAGAAAAAGGGCCTAATTTCGCTAGATAATCAGCACATTAGTTGCCTTCTCTCCAAATATGGGCAATAGAACAGGCTTAATCCTTCCGTAAATAAAACAAAATATCCTCAACAACTGACAAATAAGGATGGGATGGAGGGCACTCCTGAGTAACTAACCTGATAACGTCCAACGAATCCGATTCTAGTAAAAGCTTTTTGTATTCACGAGTCCACGCTAAAGCCAACCCATGGTAGATAGCCTGAAGCTCGGCCAGCATATTTGTAGCACAACCAATGAAACCTGAGAAACCAAAAATCCAGTGCCCAAACTCGTTCCGCGCTAGACCACCAAATCTTGCTTTGCCAGGATTGCCATAGGAACTGCCATCAACATTGATTTTAATATAACCAGTAGGAGGAAACTGCCATGAGACCCAACGATCTAGCTTATCCACTTTGGGCTCATCCAGAGTGCAAGCTTTTCGACAGTCATCAAAAAGTTGCAAAAACCATTGGCAGATACCAACCAAATGCATGTATTCACTTTGAAAGATCTCCATATTTCTAGTGCACCATACGATCCATGCTCCTACCATGAACTTGATAACAGCATTACTAAAGCACGAGGGGGCAAGCACAAACTTGGAAATCTAATCGTCAAAATTCAAAGTATAGAAAGAAACATCCTGACTGCCCTAGATGCCATGCCACACCTATCTTGCTGAAGGACAGTCCCGTAGAGCATGAATAGTATGCTCCCAAGCCTGTCCACAGCGTTGTTCCGTAAATCTCGGAGATTCGACCATCACAAACTCCAATCGCGTTATGGATTCTTTGATGAGGAACTTTTGGTGTTCAAAGAAGCAGCATCATTCGATCAGTGAATCATTAAAAAATCTTGTGAGATAATTCTAATTTAGTTAATCGGACACTGAAGTCGACTTGATCGGCTAATGCATATAACAATTAACAATTATTCATTTTTAAGACAAAATTTTCGTTTTCAAATATTATCATCGAGCTACTGTTCATAAAATAAAAGATATGTGGTTTTTTATTAACTAGTTTTCAAGCTATAATAACAGTATAGATAATTCCATTTATCATAATTAGATTACTTGTTCCATTCCTTAACAAATATACATTCAAACTCTTACATATTTGGACTCTATATTTTAGAAGCTTCTGTTTTTCCAATTTTCATTTTCTATTTTTAATTTCTATTTTTTAAATTAAAAACAAAATTCTGTTTGATTGATAATATCGATTTAGTTGTATCTTTATCACTAACAATAATTTAATATTAGATAAAAATTAAAGATAAATTATTTTTAATCAAATAAATTATTTTAATATCTTATATAATATTTATTACTAAATTATTTTATTTTATTAAAATAAATAATTTAAAAATTACCTTTTTATTTTAATTACTGAATCAAATTCTATTTGAAATTTATATATTTTGGAATATTTTAAATTTAATTATATTCATTAATAATTATTAAATGTAATTTATTTTTATTTAATTACAAAAATTAAATAAAATCATTAAGTAAAATTAAATAATTCAGAATTTTTAATAATTAATTTTAATTAATTAAATATTAAATTATTCATAATTCTTATTAAAAATTAATATATTTAATAATTAAATAATATATATTTAGTTAACAGTGAATAGGTTATAAAAAATAGAAATAGAAAACAAAAACTACCTTTATGATTTTCATAATTTTTAAAATAAAAAGAAACCAAAAAATTATAAAGAAACATTTTTTAATTGAATTTGAAAGAAGAAAACTAAAAATAAACATAGAAACAACGTGTTTTCTAATTAAAATGAATAGTTGAATTTGCAATATTTGTTGGCTAAAGTTTAGGAGTCACTCTTGTTTGTTACCTCCTCTGTCATGTCAATATTTCATATACGCCTTTTCTCATTATTTATATGCATAACAAGTAGAGATTGATACGACGCTTCGAAGAGAACAGACATGGAATAGTTGTACCGTACCAACAAAACTGAGTCATTTTTTAATCAAATCGAAAATGAAGTGATTAGTAGTGACAGTGGAAAGAGCGATTCATCTTTTAGAAACTGACATGATATATCTATATTGCGTTAAGCAATGGACATCCACATGTTCTCGGCAGTTCTGCCGAAGATGCAAAATTATAACTTAGTCATCGACATCTATTTTCTTCAGCAGTTCCAACTGCTTCGGATGCATTTGACACCAAGTGATCGTGACACTGACCGTTGTTTGGTTGGTCAGATCTAAGTCGTGGAATATAACTTCGATCCTCCAAGGTAGCCGCCCGTTGCCCACACGAATAATATAAGATTTATAATACTGGCGACGAATAAACTCCATCTACTTGGTTTACGTATAACCACAGTCGTCATTTAAAAAGAGAAAAACATAAGAGCACCAACCAAGGTATGGACTTGATCCATTAAAGGGAAGAAACACTCAATCGAGCATCTATTTCTTCTTTCATTGATTATGAAACTCAGAAACACAAGGAACCAAAATAGTTGCACCGGGCTCATATATGACCTTAAGCCATTAATTTTCTTCATCCACACAGCACAAGAACACGAGAAAATCCTGAATCTGTCTTCATAATTACATTACCACTGGTTATTCATCTGTTTTACTACTGCAATTGCATTATTTTCCTACCCCAATAAACTACTTATTGATCGAGCTTTGACAATACCGAGCTTCTTCTTCCTCCTCTTTGTAGTCATCATTTCATTTCTCTCTTCTACCTCTTCTTCTATATCCTTCACAATTTGCTTATCTGCAGATATCTGATTCCCTTCTTTTTCATGCAGTACACTGGATAATTGTTTTGAGTGGTCATCAACTTCGGACTTCTTATCTTTCTTCAGTGCAGTAGTACTACTACTACCGATGGATTGGCTTCGAACGCTGTTCATACTTCTAAGCCTTCCTTTGCCCAAGTGATGTTCACAGAGAGAATATCCAACAAGGGTTTGTTGACAACACCTCCATCCTCTCCCATTAACACGACTGCACCGTGATCCCTCCATTAATGCACCAGCTCTACTCTTCCTTTTCGCACTGCCATCAGATCTTTTTTTGATTTCCTTGTTACCTAATTCTTCCTCGATACCGTTTTCTTGCATACATTTCTTGTTCATTTTCGTATCTTCTTCCCCCGTCGTTTCTTCGTTTGATGACCTCCTCTCAGAGCTCCCTCTTCTCTTCTTTAGTGGAAACGCTTTTGTCTCTCCCTCGAACCATCGACTAATTCCTGTATGTAATGCAAATCAACAACAGATACCAATAATATATGACTATATATGCTGGACTTGATTTTCCATGGATTTTCAACCATGCTGCGAATGCAAAACATGTATACCTTGACGAGATGATGAACTTGATTGATGAAGAACCTCATTTTCCATTATTGCACCCGGGATTCTCCCATTATGTATATTCCTTTACACAAACGAGGCCAGAAGCCCCCTCAGCCATTTAATAGCAAACCAGATAGACCAAGTAAATAAACAAGCTTAAAAAAAAAAGACAGAAGCAACTGAATGGGGTATGGTTCACAGGAATCCATTGAAAAGTGCACCCGCATGCGCATGATTAGTTAGCTAAAATGGAGGAATACAAAGCTATACTAGATTGGGAAGGTATGGTGGCTAGCCACAGTTTGATCATATAAAAACACATGCACAGTATTTTCCCACTAACTGTTATTATAAATGGTTAAGAAATAAAAATTTCCAACGGTCTCCCTCTTTTCACCATTTTCACTAAAAGATTTGATGAAACAAGAGAAGAGAGGTTATTTATTAACCTTTTTCATTTGTAATTTTTTGAAGTCTGACCTGGTATCATTACCCTTCTCATGCTCTTCCACTTGCATCTTGCCTCGTAAGGAAGCCTGCAATTAATACAACATACTGTACTCAATCATAGTGTAACTCTTGGTCCTGGTGGGTGCAAACAAATCAACCATACAGTACAAAATAGATCGCTAGTTTGAGTCGCATTGGCAAGTGCAACTCCCACGAATTAAGAATCAGACAGATTTCATCTACCCACTAACAAGATTAACAAGAGTTGAAGTAGTAGTTTCTCTCACCAACCAGACCATCACTGATTCACCGCTCACCTACCTGGGTGTTGCTTCCAAAGCAGCCGCCGATCGGTTGATCGGATGGATGGGGATCAAAACAGACAGCTTTCTCATCTTCTTCAGCCGGAACTGGAAGTGGGTTTTCACTAAGATGGAGTTGCACCACCGGGAAGCTGTTCAACTGGGGATCTGAGAGTGGTATTGGTGAAAGAGAAGAGAGAGGAAGAGGAACTTTTCTGTTTCTGATCCTCATGGCTTTACAAAGATAAGATTCTAACTCTTAAAAGGGGTTAGATTTGAGGGAGCAAAGCAAACGGATCCTTAGCAAGAATTGATGATTCTTCCCCCAAAGCTAGATTTATGCCCTCTCTTAGAAAAAGAAAGACAAGAAGAGGAAGAAAGAAGGAGAAAGAGAGTAAGTGCAAGAAAGAGCCCAAAAAACTACAACAAACAAATAACATCAAAACCAAGAAACAAAATTTTATGGTTTAATAAAACAACAACATAACACAACAAAACACAATAAGATGAATGTAATTAATTTTCACTCCCTAGCTTTTATTCGTTGCACCACACAAAGGTGGGGAATAGGAATAGTATAGTAATAATGCTTGTATGGGTGAGAGAGGCTTGCACGTATGCAGAGACAGAGGCAAGAGATAGCACGTGTGGGTTGATGGGCTAAGCAAGTAGCCGGTGACAGAAAGGGGAATATTGGGAAAAGAGGCAGTGTGGTGACGAGGATAGCCAGGATGGACGATGTGAGAGATGGAGTGTTCAAAATCAAATGATTGGACGTTCCTTCTTTCTTTGAATTTCTTTACTGCATATTCCATTTATAATCGCAAAGAAAAATAACTTAGAATTCAATCTTTTTAAAATAAACGTTTAGATTCATTCTGTTCCTTGTTTATTGAAAAGAATGAGTTACAAATTTCTAATGCAAATACTAACTTAGATTTAAATAGGATTTTATATTAAATTTTGGAGTCAAAACTCAAAAGAGACAAATGGAGATTAAAAATTAATTTTTATAAATATTAACGTGAAAACTATTTTAAAAGCTCAATTTTTTATTAAAAAATCAAAAAGTGTACTGTTCATCACATAACAATGTTGAATGGAAGCTAGCAAATTTGACTATAACCTCCCAAAAATCATGTTCAACCTAACGAAATGCTTAAATTGTTGATAAGTTATTACAAGTGTACTTTTGCTTCTCATTTTCCACTCTGACACACAGGACACGAGGCCTAGAGCACAAACAGACAACTTTAGCCATGTGAACTAGAGGCTATTCTTATTGCATGCCAAAACACACTACACATTGCACCCTCACAGAATCAATGTCTCAAACTCCATCCAAACACAAATGCCAGAAGTGTGTCTCATAATTTTAACTTTAGAGCTACATTTCAAAGGATTGTCCACAGAGCTACATATAGACAGGGACATCATCTCTCTTCTTATTGTTCTTGACTAGCTGCCAATGTGGATTTTCTTAAAACAAAAATACTATGTTTAAGGTTTGACAAATATCCACCTAAAAACCTATAGAAGGGACATAGCCAACCTGTCAGCCCAACTTATCTGGACCAGTCGCCAACCAAAACATGTTTATTTATTGGTTATTTACACATGCGTCTTCCAATGAAGGCTTACTATTACTAATCAACGTTTTTGTAGTTACCTTAATGCTAAATTAGTCCAATTTGTGAATATGATGTAAAGTCAGTCCTCGTTACTGTATCACCAAGTACCAGTCCAGCCATTACCACCGAAATCAAAGTCAAATCTCAAGAGTTGAAGGATAGAAGGATGATATTGATTAGATTACTGTTCTTTGTCATATCTATATATAAATATTAGATGTATAACATACTAATCCTGTCTACCTAGTGGGGACAAGAATTAGACACAAAGATTTCCAATTTGTTCATTTTAGGTAACTCAAAAACAAAATATCTAAATCTGGGAGCGATAACTAAAGATGCTAATGACAAATGTATCGCAGAGACAATATTGTTCTTCAACAAGAAAACTCGGTATCATTAATTAGTCTTAATTCTTTGATAATGACAAAATTTTAACTGCAAAACCTAAGGCCTAGCTCCAATTTAATTTGAAGTCATGGATACATATTATTGTTCCCCCAGAATATTCAAATTGATGTGAGCCTCTCTGGAGGCATCTAGCTACGTGCGACTAAGTCGTAAGCTGCTATATCCAAATCCCTTCTCTAGGTTTTGCTCCGTACTTGATCGCAACTTGAATAAATTACTTTTGAAGTGTAACTAAAGTTGATCAATCTGCCTTCAAAAAGTCGCATATTTTATGTTCTGGATGGATTTCTCATTACGGTAGCTAACTGAATTAAACTTGTACTTTATTTTCTTCTCAGGTTTCACGTATGTGTTTTGAAGCACAAACATATCAAACTCCCATTTCCGTACATGTTTACAAATATTGTATTCTAGACTTTCCTTTGTGGCATATTTAGGGAAACAAACCAGTCAAGTCAATAGTCAAACTGATCCTACTTTTCCAAACTCAATTCATCACAAAAAATCAATAACTCTTTAAATGATCACATTCATAAAGTAAAATTCACTAGTTTATTAAGTTTAAAGTTTAACCATAGTTTAATTTGGAATCGTTTACTATAAACAAGCGCAAATTTAATAAAATTGAACTCAAAATCAATAGATTTTTTTTTAAAAATTTCTCTCTATTTAAAATATCAGAATGAATTTAAATATAATTTCTAATAATTATTACATAAGCAATTTTAAATATTGAATTTACATGAGATTTATATAAGTTTATTGAAAATAATTAAAGAACAAAAAATTTTCGTACATAATGAATTTTATTACCAAAAAAGCCTAAATTAGTTCTTTTAGTACAAATATATAAACAAAACGTATGTACATAATTTTTCTTAGGGGTGGAAATGAGTCGGCTCATGGACCAACCCGCCAAATTTTTAAAAAATTAAAAGTGTAAAAAGTCTTTTTTTTAATTGAGTCCATCTTGGGTTGTCCAAGTCCAGGCATACCTAAGACCTAACTCTTCTAAGCAAACTAATGTCATTTTGCTTAAAATAGTTGAGTCTCGAGTTGGTCTAGGTGTAAAACTAGGGATGACAATGGGTTAACCCATGGGTCAAATTTAGGAGTTTTCAGACTCATATTAGGCCGACTCATTGGAAACTCCTAAATCTGCCCATGAGTCAACCCATTGTCATCCCTAATTTTACCGTCATAAGCAAGTGAATCAAATTTTGATAGCGCTAACAAAAGAAGGGGATCAACTATCTAGTGATAAGCTAATACCATTATTCTATGGAAGAAGTTAAGAATATCACGTTATAATTTGGACAACAAATACTAAACTATGTAATATCAATATTTTCAATACATTATCAACACATTTAATAGCGCAACTAATTAAAATAAGCTCTGTAACTTTAAAGCATGTATATATAATGGGGTTAGAAAATTATCTCTTAAAGATGATAAAACTTAATTAGAAGTTATCATTATTCAATTAATTGTTATGAGACAAAAACAAACATAATGAAAGAGGTTAAGGTTCTTTGAATCCAATTCACCAATTTATTGCATACATCACCATAACATCCTAAAAAAAATATATCAATCAGGCTAACATACGATTTTGTAGGCAGCCACAAGCGTAATGGTAAGTTCAGAAAAATTAGAAAACTGACTCAAGGACTTAAAGAATAAGTAACAATATATTGTCTATCTTATAAATGATATGATGTCACATGCTCATAATTAATATGATGACTATCATTAGGTTATGCTTGTCCACATTAATTAATTTAACAATTTCTCACTTAGATTTTATAACCATATCATAATGCTTTCACAATAATAATTATAGCCAAACTAATCATATATAACTAACAAACCGATAAGAGGTATAGATCACGTATAATTGTTCCAAAAGAAAGGAAACAATATCAATATAGATTCAACATAATGAATATTCCATTAATCTTCTAATGAGATGTAAAACTTATATTATAGGCCTTCCCGTCATGAAGCCAAATTGGTTTTTCAAGATAGAAGCATCCTTTCTCACTCTCTTCTTAGTCATCTTCTCCTATAATTTTATGGTGCGACTAAGAAATTTGACTCCTCTATACTTGTTATAGCTTTGGATTTCCCCTATGTTTTTGTATGAAGGAATTAATATACTAAATCTCCACCCATCCAACATTTTGGAAAACTTAAGGATCATATTAAAAAGCTTGGCTAGCCAAGTAAGACTCATTTTGCCTAAGCTCTTCCAGAACTTTATGGGCATCTGATCAGGCCGTACTGTCCTTATACTCTTCATATCTCTCAACGATTTTTTAATTTCTTCCCTTATAATTTATTGCCAACAATTAAAGTTATGAAACCTCTCAGACATGCTAAGGTCACCTAAATAGATGGTATCCTCTATGCCTTTGTTAAAAAGGCTATAGAAGTACATCTAATAACATCTTTTAATGTCATTTTTAGCTACAAGCACCCGCCCCGCTTCATCTTTTATACAACAAACTTGATTTAGGTCTCTCGCTTTTCATTCCCTAGCTCTCACCATCTTAAAAATATCCTTTTCATCATTTTTAGTTTCCAATCATTGATATAGCTTTTCGTAAGCTCTACTTTTAGCTTGTAAGATTATCTTCTTCAGATCTTTGTTTGCTAGTTTATAACTTTCTCCATCACCTACTCTCTCCACCTTTGTGGTGCTATCCAATAGAGAATTATAGATAGCCTCCTTGATATTAATTTTTTTTATGTACATCTTGATTCTACCACCAAGACTCCATCTTACTACCCCTAGACTCTTTAAAAACACCCAAGATCTTTATAGCTATATTCTTTAAAAGAGTAGCAACACTCTCTCATATCTGGTTACCATCTCCTACCAATTTCCACTATTCTCCATAAATTAGTCTATCCCTAAATTGTTTCACCGTATCTCCTTTTCACATTCCACCATCTGACTTTGGTACTCCTCTTATGAGTTCTCTTCTTCCTCCAACCCTTAATAATAAGATCCAAAACCAAAAATCTACGATGAGTTGACAAGCAAGCATTAGGAATCACCTTACAAATACTTGCAACTAATTCATTCACTCTATCTTATGAGGAAGTAGTCAATTTGTGTTTTCTGGTTTTGTTCTTAAAAGTCCCCAAGTGCTCTTTGTTTTTCTTGAAAAAAGAGTTAGCGAATGCTACCATAAAATCTAAGTAGTCCTGCTATCATTCCTTTCACTATACACAAAACCCTCATGAGTCCATAAGTATCCATCTGAGGTTACTCCTATATGACCATTAAAGTCTCCTTCTATAATAACTCTTTCGTTAAGGGGGATTTGTTGAATTACCTTATTTAACTCTTCCTAGAAATGTTGCTTAAGTTGTTCATCCAACCTTACTTGAGGTGCATAAGCACACACCATATTTAAAACAACACCCCTTCACCATAATCTTTAAGGAAATAATCCTATCATTAGTCCTTTTTACCCTCACAACATGATGTAAGAATTCTTTGATAACTAAGATACCTGTACTTACCTCATTCTGTCATTTTGAACCCTGAATACCAAAGTTTGAACTTATTAATCTCTTTTGCTTTAACCCCCGTCCACTTTATCTCTTGGACACACACTACATGAATGTTATATTTGTACAAAATCTCTATTAATTTTAACAACTTCTTTGTAAGGATCTCAATGTTCCAACTACAAATCTGTAATATGTTAATGTATTTCCTTCTTTTAAATTTGAAACTCACCGAAGGACTAGCCCTTCTTTCATCTTCAGAATCAAAGCCACCACGCTAGCCCTAATGCCCATCATAAGATAAAGAAGACAAAGATTGAAATTTAATAATACTTAAGAAAGGGAACAAATATTGAAATTGAATCGTAAAATGGGCATTGTAGAAAATAGATGTGAGAACCTTAAGTACACACGATCGCATGTCAATCTAAATTAAAGGATCCAAAATCGAATCACTAAAACAACTAGATATATGCAAAATGCTAAAACATTATACTAAATCGTTAAAAGTAACTAACATAATACTTAAAAACTAAAACAAAAAGAACTTAAAAATTTTAATAATTCAATGAAGATTGAAAGCTGGAATCCTAACATCTAAAGAGCAATGCATTAACCAAAAACAAACAAAGTTTGAAATTAATCACAAGTACATTTAATAAAGAAGAAAATTTTTTAAGATAATAATTAGTCAAAGAAAAGAAATAACCAAACTGATATGATTTGTTTAAGATGCCATACACCAACTCTGTACCCGCGAAAGAAATCGCTGTGCAGATTGGCTTGCCAATTATGCAATGAATTTTGACATCAGTATTACCACACTCCCTT
>JANZLC010000005.1:31212078-31223290 GCA_026413385.1 Erythroxylum gracilipes
GAATCAGAGCCTCAGTGAATCAGGGCTTAAACTAAGGCTCTGATTCACTTTTGAGCTCGAAGCTTATTTTCACTCGTGGAGCTTTAAGCTGTCCCATACACCTTTGTTAAGCTGTCCCATACACAATATCAGAGCTCAAAAGTGAATCAATGAGCCCTATATGGGACAGTTTAGACACTCGGTTACAACAAAGTAACAAATAGAAAGTGAGTCTCATGTGCATTACATATGTATAATATGAATGATTAAGTGTATTGAATGAAAAATGTGAAATGTGAAATAAAGTGAGATGCGTGAATTATGTGTTATGTGACTGGGTGAGCCATTGATGATGGTCATTCATTGAGTTCGCAAAACTGACCCAAAATTTGTAAATATTTTTCAGGGCTCAGAAGAATGCCCCGTTAGGCAAACGGGAGTATAATTACTACATGCAAGGGAAAGATAGAGGTTAGGGCCAGTATGTGTCTGCATTAGTGTTATCCTATTCTTGTATAAATTTGTATTACGCAATTTTTGTAAAATAGTGTTTTGTATTTGTAATGGGCCTAAAAGGCTATTGAAATTCCAATGGGTTATGTATTGAATGTATTGTGTTGATTGAACATGTTTATGGAACAAAGTGGGCCCAAATTGATTACTGATTTTGGCGTATTTGATTGTATACAAAAATAGATACCAAGTTTTGACTGATTGAGTGTTCTAGCACCCCACCCTCGCGGGCACGGACTCGAATATCCCTCAGGATGTCGGGCACGTGTCTTGCGGGAGCGGGGTGTTACAAATTTTATTGTTAATTCACTACGATTTAAATATGTGTTTTTATTCTTTAATTAATATGTTTGAGATATTATTTCAATATATGATTTCACATAATTGAGATTGAGATTTGTAGGAAAGAGTTATATGAAAACTTAGAGATAGGTAGACATAAATCCTCTAGATTATGATCAAACCTAAAAATGAAATTCACTAATCAGTTAACACAATCTTAAGGGTTTTAACTAGAAAGACATTTCAGTTAATCAATGAAGGATTAGTTGTTAATAGTCATAAGAAAGAAATTAACATAAGATAGGAATATCTATAGTGCAATGATCAGTAATTTAATTGCATAAGAAAGGTTGAAGACATGGAGCAGATTGCTATTCAAAAAGCAAAGGAAGACAATACTAGACAAGGTAAAGAGTAAGAACCAAATAAGGATGATATAAAGGAATTATTGATGTTCATCTTAAGTACGAAAAGCTATTACTTCCCATAAAATAAACTATCAGAGTCAATCAAAGATCTAGTGGATTTTATTATTCCTTACTTTATTAACAATTTGTTTCTAAAAAGGGCATTATTTTATTTACTTCGTTATATAAATTTTATAACTTATGTCCTTATTATCTTACAACATATAAATTATTTGTAGTATATCAAACCCTTATATAGGAGAACGGGTTGAAACAAACCTCTTACTATAGATCCAAGTTGATTAAGGACATGATGGGTACATTTAGCTAAGGACACTAAACAAACGTTACTTATGAGACAATTCAAGGATTAGTATAGTTCGAATCAATTTAATCTTTTCATTTTGATATCTTTATAGTTTATTTTTATGATTTCATTAATTTTTTTTTATGT
The DNA here is from genome assembly GCA_026413385.1 of Erythroxylum gracilipes. Classification (NCBI taxonomy): domain Eukaryota; kingdom Viridiplantae; phylum Streptophyta; class Magnoliopsida; order Malpighiales; family Erythroxylaceae; genus Erythroxylum; species Erythroxylum gracilipes. The sequence goes on from JANZLC010000005.1 coordinate 31,213,714, forward strand.
TAGGCTTATAGGCATCCTTAACGATTTTTTTCTTAAATTTTGTGTCTTTTGTGTGTTTTATTTAATTTTCTTGAGATTTAATGAAACTTTTTTAATTTTTAGGAATTTATTGGTGCAAACAAATTTGTCCATGCCCATGTCCAAAATTACATTATTTTATGTTTGACAAGGTCATAGTTACTTATATGATCATTAGAGATGGCCATGTCCATACATGAAATTTTGAAAAAAATTTCGTGCGACTACAGTGAGTTACAAAGGTGTAGGACACATCCATGTCCCATAATCTTTCTAGCGTATGTGAACTGATTGCACACATTCACAATTTATAGCGATTTACATAATCAGGGATACGGTCGTGTATTTTAATTGTGTTAGTCTACGAAGGCTTTAAAAACTCTAAGCTTCCTATCTTTTCCTCGCTTTTCTCCCATTTGTGCCACTTTTACCTTGTGTGCCTTCTCCCCTTAACCTAACCTAGGCTTTTTCACACCATTTTTCACACCTCACTTGATTTTTCTTAAATTTTACATCGATTTCCACTTGGGCTTTATGTGTTCTTCACATTTAAGGTTTGTTCATCCCCTAAATTGCCAGGCTTCACATTTGCTTCAATTCCCTAATTTTCTTCTTGTTTTACAATTGTAAGTTGAATTTCATGCCTTTCACTATGGAATACTAAATTAATTGATGAATTGCATCATGTTGTTTACTCACTAGGCTATGTTAATTATCACAAGTTTCTTTAGATTATACATGAATTAGTGTTTTCTTTCAATTAGTTAATTTTTTTATTTAATTTTATACCCATTTCAAATTTAACATAATGTAGGGTTTAGTTATTCATGTAATATATGTTTAGTTGATTAATTGTTTAATTCTTTCTAAATATTAGGAATTGCATTAATTATTTGTCAAATTAATTTCCTTTTATTTTGTTAATTGCATGTTTAATTGTGTATTTAATTTTTTTAATTTTTTAATTTTCTATATGTTTTGTGAATTTCATTATTTTAAGTTTATTTTGATTTTTAGTCATGTTCGTTTTCACAATTGCATAACATATAGTGATTGTAAAAATAAAATATGGGGAAATTTTCCAATTTGGTATTTTTGTTCATTATTTTCTCACATTTTATTTTATACATGAAACACTACTCTTTAATGTTGAAGCCCAGAAGGTGTATTTCAGAGGCTAAAGGATATGAAATTCAAGACCGATATATGTATTAATTGGGAGGTGTTGAAACGAGTTGGTTTGGCGCAACAGTTTCGGTACTGATGGAGCGTGGCCCGATTCTTCGGCTCCAGATCCTCTTTCCAGTTTTATGGTGTTTTATTGTGTCCAGTAAATCTCAGTCATTTATTTATGCGGGTCCTGCATGGGCTCTACATAAATAAACGTGAAGCCCGCATAAATAAATGGCTGAGATTCACTGGATACAATAAGATACCATAAAACTGAACAGAGGATCTGAACTTCGATTCTTCCAGATAATGGAGCCCACATACTGGGAACTTACACCTGAGCTATGCTCTAATTTCTTTATAGAAAAGGGCCACTATAGCTGGAACCGATCAAACAAAATCTACTTTCAGATGCTAGACGACATGATGACGATGATCTTCATAGACTTCTCTGTGATGATGGGGCTCTATGATCAAGACTTTGTACAGGCGCAAAAGTACATGGACCTTCGTACAGACTTTTCGTACTCGATGGGAGGCTCAATACTTCTAAAGCACCATCAATTTGGAGGAGTACAACCCTAGCAAATCTAAGGCATCAACCTTGTGACACTTGATACTCCGGTACATTAACATGATCCTTTGTCACACAATAAGTGGCGTGTTGTTAGGAAAGTGGCGTGTTGTACCTATGGATCATGAGCAATCGGATGCTGATCCATCTGGGGTATACCTTAACCCAATATTTTCGGCATCTGAGAGAGGATAAGAAAGTGAGCACTATGCATCGAGACTTACATAACACGGTTGGTGATGAGGATGGGAGTCCTCGATAGACTACCATCGATGAGGTTGCTCAATAACATGGTTTCACTCGGCTTGGATATAATGAAGTATATACACATGGTGAGCCAGAGACAAGGACTAACATGTGATATCTACAGATTGATTAGATTTCTAAAGGAGCAGGCAACTACGAGAGCAGACAAGGATTGTCCCAACATATAGTAACAGTCGAAAACACTCATTTTAGCTGTCATTGCCAATAAGAGATCCAGAGCAGTAGGATGACCCCCCAAAGAGCATGAGCACGCTTAATCTAACACCACCTTCACATCAGGATCAAGTGAAGATCGCTCGATTGGAAAAATATATAGGAATGATCCTAGGAAGGTGAACTGCTATACAGAATGACTAAAGGGAGCTGATGGCTCATGTAACACAGTTAGAGGCACATGATAGATGGATGGAGGAAGTGTTATACAGGATGGTAGGACACCTTGGACTTTGAGTTACCTCCTCCACCGACTAGAGTTGGCCCATCATCTTCCACTCCAATAGTAGCACTCGAGGATTTAAAAGCAACAGACATTCTTAGTACACCAGACGACTAATGGATATTGAGGTAGTTCGAGATGCTCAATTAAGGTTTGTTTTGTTTCTTATTTTTTTGTTTTGTCTTAATTTTTAACAAGGGCTTAGCCCTACTAAAATCTATAATTGCAATGTTATTACATTTTTATTTTTTTGTTTTTATCCCCTTTTATTTCTCTTTTGCAAAGATTATTGTACTTGATATTGAATGTAAACTGCAACGAGTTTAGAAATTGCATAAAATATTATTTAGGGAATTTCTCACTTTGTTTTCCTTGATATTATATTTTTTGTGTTTTTATTGTGTAAATTGAGGATAATGTACAACTTTAAATGTGGGGAAGTGGTTAAAGGAAATTTCAAAGAAAATTTTTAAAGTTTGTTAAACTTATTATAATCTTTATTGATTATTCTTATTAATTGACATCCTAATTTAGTTTAAATCTATTTGAAACACTTTAGGTTATTATTGATTATTGAGTTAAATTAATATGCAAAAAAGTTGAAAGTTGGATTAGACTTGCTTTTATAAGCTATAGTTTTTTTTTTGTAGATATTAAGGTAGGTGATCTTAATGAAAATTACATTAATAACTAATCATTAGTCTGTGAAAATTCCTATATTAGGATGAAAACTATGATTAGTAATTGAATTGCATAAGAAAAGGTTAATACTTAAGAAATTTTAGGGGAGATTCATTACCTAGGTACTAGTTATTTGATATTGATTAATCTTAGTATAATATGCATTCTTGTTTATTATTTTGTTGAACTTTATCTTAGTTTTAATTAAACTATCATCCTACTTTGTCAATTAGATCATAGAAGAAACGTAATTACTAGTACTTGTAATCCCTATGAATCGACACTTAATATTCACAATCACTATACTATAGTGCGATAAGTGCACTTATTTATAAGATTTATAGGGTAAAGATCAACCATATCAGAACAAATAATTAAATCTCAATGAAACTAAAAAAATAAAATAAAAAAACCACTACAAGGTTTATCCCAAGTAGGGATGTTAATTTTGGGTTGGCCCGCTTGCCTGACCCGACCCGACTCAACTTGATTTTGGCCCTTTTGATTGGGCTGAGCGCGGGTCGACCCAACCCGTGGCTAACCATAACTTAAAAAAGGCGTCGTTTTGTCAAAAACAACATCATCTTTGACATTTTTTTTAAAATAAGGTGGGTTGAGTTGGCCCAACCCTCTTGTGGCTTGTCGGGCCACTGGCTGGATCACCTAGCCTGTGGTCGGTCCAGACCATTGACGTCCCTAATCCCAAGGTTCATCTAATCTAAGTACCAACAAAGGTGTAGTTCCTAATCATAGAAGACATAACATCAAAATTAAAGGAAAACTAGTAAATTAAAAGAAACATGATGAAATGTTTTTTAATCTTTAATAAATTCACTTTAGATCAATGAAAATCTTCTCTGAATATATTTCCTTACTTATTCCTCATTCTTTATATTATCTCATACTGTCAATTTGTGTTTTTTGAGCCTCCTTGCTATCCCAGGCTGTCAATTTATGTTTCTCAAGCCTTCTTCTTGCTTTTTCTCTTAATTTTTCCCCTTATAGTTCAAAATTTTATGTCCTAGGTGGTACAATAACATCAACTTGATCATGTTGATGGTCATGTTAATTAAAAATCATGAAACCCTAAAATCCAGAATAAATGGGCTTAAAATATGAACACGGGTGTCAACATGAATGTGTTGGTCTCTAACCTAGGTGTATTGATGGTCGTGTAACTCTACAGAACTCTAAAACCACTTATTTTATATGAAATATGGCCATGTTGATGTATATAGGCATCAATACATATGCTAATTCCTTGCATTTTCATAGCTTGGTCAAAAATAGTTCCAAATTACTATAAACTTGTCCCTTCCTTTTACTCCAAATAGGAGAATTAAAACCTAAAAAAACAATATGAATGAATTAAGTATTAAAAAATTCAAACAAATAAACAAACTACACTAAAAATAAACCTAAAAATATGTCAATTATGCACTTATTAAACTTCCCTACACTTAAACATTCTTTTGTCTTCAAGAAATCAATTTCATTACTCCCAACTTAATATGAAACAACTCATGGAAAGTATTAAACATATCGAAGATATGCATTAAGATTTTCTATTATTCATTCAATTGCAAAGTATATCAAATTATTAAGCACTTAGCTACTTGTATCAAATTATAAATCAATCCAATTCATTCCATAATTCTTCAAATTTCCACTCAATTCACGTTATTCAACTTAATGCATGATATGAACATACAAGATAAAAATGCTAAAACCTTTAAAGATTTTCATACCCCATATTACAAGAAATCAAAACACTAAATTTAAACAGCATGGGAGCATTTAGAAGCTTGTTTAAAAAGTTGCCAAGCCTTTTGACGTGAGAGTAAACACCTTGTTATGAATATGCCAAGTTACTCTCAACTAGGTTACTATTTCATGACTACTTGCACCACTCTTTAACTTGAAAATTTTTATTAGTATAAAGCGAGTAGAGTGAAATTATTCATGCTCATTTATTCACATATTACTATATTTTTCTTTATTTTTTATTTTTTATCTTTGGGGTAATAAAAATGCTAAAAAAGTATTTCACATTTAACTCAATGTGTTTATAAATTACATGAGAAGTATTATAATGCAAATCAAGTATCCGCTCTCAAAAGTAATGGACATAATTAAAATTATTTTAATTGTCAAAACTCAACTATTTGCCTAAACAAATCAAATCACTATAATAACCAAACTTATAACGAATCATCTTAATCAACGTTCTATTAAATTTTTTTGAATTATTCATTATTAAGCTCATTATAATAAAATTGACAACCTTGACTACAAATTCCTTCCCCCCCCCACTTAACATATATTGCTTTTAATGTATAATGTAAGAATAATGAAAAATATGAAAATAATTGAGGGAGCAAGGATAATTGGTACTCTCCTGATAGCTAAAGATTTCCAATCTTGCCCAATGTCATCAACATCCATCTAATGTCGACGAAATCTTCTCTAATCTAATGCATAGGAGTACTGATAGCTATAATGAAAACGATATCTTTTTGCAAAAATGACGTTATTTTTCACTTTAATTTTTTAAAATTAAAAAATTAGGCAAGGACGAGCCTAGTCAAGCTTCGTGTTGCTCAGGCTCAATCTTGACTACCCCAAGCCTACCTAAGCCCGAGCTTGACTCGAGGCCCATTGCTACCCCTAACAGGAGTAATGTTGCATTCATAGGCTAAAGAACTCCATCAAATTTCAAATAACAAAAATTAGAACTAAAAGACTATAATTATGAAAACAAACTAAACTACTAATGAAAATCTTATAACTACTCAATCAAAATAAAAACACTTAATTATTAGGTTGCCTCCCAATAAACATTTCTTTATGGGTCTTTTAGATGGATTTTTAGCAAGTCTTTCTTTAACTTGGATTTATAATCAATAGCTTACTTTCACGCTTTTTGTCAATTAAAGGTTCTTTAGCCTACAAATAGGCCACATGTTACAAGATAATAAATACATACAAGATCATATATTAATAAACCAAGTAAATCCATTAATGCCCTTTTTAATAACGAATTATCAATATAACAAAGAATAATAAAACCCCCTAAATTTGCTATTAAATTTAACATTTTGTTATATGGGAAGTAGGAGCCCTCTGTATTTAACATGACTATTGATAATTCCTTGATAGCCTCCTTATTTGGCTCCTCCTCTTCATCTTCCTTTGTCTCTTCATCTTTCTCTTCTTGAAGAGTAACTTCCTCCTTTTCTTTAACGTCTACTTAATCTTCACTCCATAATGTTATAATCTTCATATATGTCCTCAAATTCGGTTCAGTGTACCCAAATAAAACACCTTATCCTTTAGTTTTATAGAGGGAATCCTCAGTTGAAGCAATAAATTTTATAAGGACGTCTTTAAGAAGTTAATACTCCTCTTATTGTTGTTGTTGCAAAACTTCAGATGAAGCATAGTCATTCCATGCAAAGTCATAGTAACAGCTCCATTTTAGATTACAAGTATTCTGATATGTGGTGTCTTGAGGACAATTCTCCATGAAAATTGGATACCCCCACATATAGTATGGTGTCTGGCAATTATGGTTAGGGTACCCCAACAAATATCACAACACGTCATAGATATTATTTGAGCTTTCAAACACATGTCAACATATCTTTTATTCCAAGCTTGCAAAGCTGCCATAAGTGATGACGTACTATAACCCCCTGAGAATACTATCCTTCCTATTCTTCTATGGTGTTTAGAAGCCATAACTATGAATACCCAAATTATGAAAATAAGTCGCAAACATAAGATAAAGAAATAGAGCTATAAGGACAAATAAAAGAAATAAAAACTATAAAAAAATGACTATGTTAATAAAAATAAGGTTTCCCCTATATTATAGTCCCTAATAATGACACCAAAAACTTGGTTGAATTATTTTAACCATAAATGCACGATCTAGATGTAGTTAGCACTGGCTAGTATGGGTCAATCCTATGAAGACAAAACTTACTAGTACTTACCATCTTTTTATTATCTAGTTTAAAAAATTATGATGATGATGATTCATCAAAATCAAAATTAACATAATAAACTAAAAAAATCAATACAATTGATTAATTATAACAAATATTAAACCAAGAAACAATTAAAGAAGACAATGGTATTTGGAATTCAAATCCCCCCAGGATTTCACATGCAACTAGGATTTCACTCATCAATTTAACCTATAGTTTATTGGACAATGAACATTCATCAATTATACTAGTATCTTTCTCAAGACTATTAATATCTAATTCTACGTTGATTAATTGAAATCTCTTTCTAATTAATTACGTTAGTCAGTTTATGAATTTCACCGTTAGGTTTGACGCTAATAAAGAAGATTTATGTTGACCTATCTCTAGGTTTACATGTAACTCCTTTCAATTATGCTAGATCTATTCATATAAAGGATTTCTTAATCTCATCATCTAAAGGATTTCTCATTCTTAATTGCGTGAAGTCATATATGAATTAACTTACCGACAATATTAATTTAAAAACAAATAAAAATATAATTAAATCTCAATGAAACTAAAATTAAATTAAATTAAATTAAAGTCCCTACATTCTCCATCTCGAGGTTCATCTTATCTAGGTACCCAAAAAGTTTAATTCCTAATCATAGAAGATATAATATCAAAACTAAAGAAAAAATAGAAAACTAAAAGAAACATGATGAATAAACCTTCAATTTAAAATATTAACAAATATCAATTATAACATAATTAATAAATAAAAGATAATAAAATTAAGTGATAACATTTGCTTTAGTGGTCAACTATATAAAGCTTAGTTATTGCCAATGTAGTGTGTCGTCACTATCATATAACCTTTGTATTAATTTTCAATTGTCCATATATTAATGTTACAGCTACTAGTTCATGAGTACTCAATAATTTCTTCATTATTAAATCCTTTTAGTCTTTATACAAGATGAAGATGTCTTTTTTCATGATATTCCAAGTTAGGATCTTAAAATTGGTTGGACGAAGGTAACCAACATCTTAAAGTTTTTGTTATTGATAATAGAGTGTGATTGTTCATCACTACTGGTCACCTTAGTTATAAAATACTTTGATATATTATAGTCATAATTCGTGGCAATCATTTCACTCTTCCTTTCATTAAAATAGGGATAAAAATATTCACTTCCTAATATTATCTTCCTTCTATTATAGGATTCTATGTCTTTTTAAATGAGAGTTTTCACCTTCAAAATCCTTGGCCAATATCTTATGACAATACTTAGCGAAAGTTTTTCATATATCTTCAATCTCTTCAATGGTTTTATAAGGAAACTTAAAATGAGAAGTCCAATATATTTGTAAGTTTCTCATAACTACTTTTATTAGTTGAAGTCTTTTATTTTAAAATAATAATTTGGCTGTCTATAAATCTGTCTTACTTTCAACCTAGTGAATAAAGAAAGTCTAGTGGTGATGAGAGAAATCCCCAAACACTTAATAAGCAAGTTACCTTTCTAGAAATCTTAGGTAGCACTAAGTAAATTTAAGAGCTCCAATGTATCAACTGAAATGAAAAAGATAAGGGATATAATGAGATTAATAGACAACCCACCCATAATTAATAGAAGCCTAATTAACACGAGAGAATATAATGATAATATTTATGGAAAAAGGCTAAAAAGCTTAAATGTGGTGAACTTTTGGTGGTATTTGAACAATGGGGTTACAAATATGGATTTATGGTTCAAAAAAATTAGCATTTACTTCACTAGCTTTTGTTATCATACCATAACTATTCAGAGCATTTTAAATATAGATATAATGACCAAAGAAGAATAAAATAGAATGGAGTTGCTACCTTACCTTATTAAAAGAAAGATAGAGAGACATCTAAAGAAAGGAAATAAGATTCCTAACTAGGAAAATAGTTTGGAAATCAACTATAAAATAGAGAAGGTGTTAGATACTTTTTTTTTAACCATCTAAGCAAATACATAGATATTGAATGGGTTTTGTAATTTGGATAATTTATAAGAAATATTCTAAATGTAAATTAAAGTTGACTGAGGGCTGGAAATAAAATGTATGGTTAACTAACTAAGAGTTTGTGGTTTTACGTAGGGATTAAAATGAAAATACAATTTCTTATAATGGTTTTTAGTTTAAAAAAAAAAGATAAAACCCTTATTAGTTTCTAGGTTTTAGAAAGAAAATTTTTCCCTATATTGGCATATAATGTTTTTTAATGCATTTACCTAAAATAGCTTCTAACACTAAAAATGGAAATAAAATCCCTAAATAAGTGCCTAATATTTAAAATGAAAATTGGTCGGGTCGGCCATTTTAGGCCTGGGCTTGGTCATAACAGCCTGTGGGCCGATCGATCTATCTATATTCTCCAAAGCCCATCAGCAGGAGAAATCTTTCCATGCAGAGGTAGAAGAC
>JANZLC010000005.1:31291780-31307488 GCA_026413385.1 Erythroxylum gracilipes
CGGCCGGTCCGGTCCGGGTTTTAAAACCCTGCTTATAACAGTGAGAACATAAATACGAATCTAAAGCAACTATAGTCTATATATACAAAACTATAATTCTTACTAAATATGTTCTAATAAAATTTTCGACCTTGTAATTAATAGATGATTTTAAATTTAAATTTTTTACTTTTTATAATCAAAATATCTTTTAAAATTGTATTCTTTCTAATATCATTAAAGTTAATTGATTTTTTAATTTATGTATTGGAATTTTCTATTAGAATACAAATGCTAAATATGTATTTTTTTTTCATTCTCTACGTCTCTATTTAATGGAGTCAAATCTTATCGTTTTTTAACTACTAGGTGATTTAATATAAAGTTTATTTTTAAAATTTCTAACCTTTTTAGTATAATTTTCTGGATAAGTTAGTTTTCAATAAATAGGTGTTATATATATATATATAATATTAATCCAAAAAATTATGAGTATCTAAATTATCGAAACATTAACAAATTTTGGTTCAAAAACATATTTTCATGGATTTTAACATTTTGTTAGATTATTTACTATTCAAATATAGACTATAAGATATATTTAATACTATTTATGATAAAAACAATGTGGGTTGCAATTTACGTAAATGCTATAAATAATTTGTGTTCTTTTATTCGATGGTTGAAAAAAATGAATATAATGCATTTTTTATTAAAAAAATCAATAACATACAAGCTTATTTTACGAGTTTGCCCACGTGCATTTGCATATACATAAAATACTAGGTTTATACATTACAAATTTTGTTTACTTTTATAGGACAATCCCAAAAATCCAGGCTTGCAAGCATTCAATTTAAAGAATAAGTTAGACATCATTTGCATGGACCTTGGACAATTGAACATGGAATCAAGTACTTCTAGAATGGCTGACCATTTCAAGCAAGTTATAATATTGTTTCATCGCCAATCACGTTACATATATATGTATGATCATTAATTATGTCATAAATTGTGAATTAGTCTAAGCAATGTTTTTTGTTAATTACAAAAAAAAATTCAAACTTTACTTAATTTTACAATTATAACCCAACCTTTTAAAAAATAGCTATTAAATACTCAAACTTTTAATTTTTTTCAATTTTAGCCTGACATTGGTATATATTTTCGTTAACGTTGCTAACATGACTTGTCACATAAGGGAAAAAAAAAACCAAAACATGTATACACATCATACTTCATTAAGTTAACTAAACTATATCGTTTTGTTATTAAAATCTCTAAATCAATCTCCTTGTCTAAATCGTTAGAATTGAAAATACTAAATTAGTTCGTTTTTGCGCAAAAAAAAGAGGACCTAGGATTGCATATTAGGATTTCATTCAGATTGTCAAAAACTGTATCTTTATCGTCTCACATTAGCATGATAGAGTGTTATTATCGTCTCACACTGACAAATAGAGTTTGATTTAGGCATTTCAATCCAAAAACGACATTATTTAGTTAAACTTAATTAAGTTTGACATGTATAAGTATTTAGAATTTATGTCTTATGTAGTAAGTCACGCCAATAGCGTTAATAGAAATACTACTTTTGGATTAGAATTAAAAAAATTGAAAATTTAAGTATTTAATTGTCACTTTTTTAAGTTCGGATTATAATTATAAAATTGAATAAAATTTAAATTTTTTTATAGTTAATTTTTTTTATTGGGACAAATCTACCAACTTGATATGCTAACATGGTAAAACTATCTCAATTAATTGTCAGATTACAATCTGAGCTATCATACTGATCGGAATTGCCTAGTTCATTGGCATGTTATAGCTCAACCATGCGGTTTATTATAATTAATCGTAGTTAGTACGTACCTGCATTACATTGACCTCAGGCATTTCTTCCTGGAAACGAACTCAGATTGTTATATTTTCAATTAATCCTGAAGCCGAACGTGGAAAGGTTCCTGTTCTGAATTCCTGGAAAGAAACTCTTATCACATTAGCTGTACAGTTTAATGTTTAGCGGTTGAAAGTCTTGCTATTCTTCTGTTCCTTGACAATTTGTACCGCAACACTGCATTGGAATCTCGTACAATAATATTTTAGGAGACATTGCAAAGAAAAAAAAAAAAGAGAAAACTCAAGGTGTCGGTATCAATAGCTAACAACTATGTTTATGTCCAAGCCTGCCCCTTAAATAATTATGAAGCAATAGACTTTGGTGCATATTAGCCGCTTCTTATGACCATGACAATTGTCTATATATTGCCTGGATAAATCTATGGGTGATGCAAAGATCGCTCCGTATAGATCCATATATTCCAAATTCCTAGAAGTGGAAAATAACAATGTTTCCTTCTTCTAATTGTGCTACTAGTAGTAGCTTCTTGGCAACTGCAATCGTTTTTCTTGGACTGGCTCTACGCCCCTCTAATGCTCAATTGAACGCCACCTTTTATGCCACCACTTGCCCAAATGTGTCCAGTATCGTTCGTGGCGTAATTCAACAAGCTTTACAATCTGATACTCGGATTGGTGCCAGCCTTATTCGCCTCCACTTTCATGATTGCTTCGTTAATGTATTCTTCAAGCACATGATATCTCAGGAATTTACAATTTTATTTCTTGTGTAGTTACTAAGTTTCCATGGTTTGGGTTTACTGTTCAGGGATGCGATGCCTCAATTCTGCTAGATAACAGCACAAGCATACTGAGTGAGAAATTGGCAGGTCCTAATGTAAACTCTGCTCGGGGTTTCAACGTAGTTGACAACATCAAGACTGCTACTGAGAATTCTTGTCCTGGAGTTGTCTCCTGCGCTGACATTCTTGCACTTGCTGCCGAGGCTTCTGTTTCATTGGTGAATCAATATCCAATTAATAGCTAGACTTATTCTAATTCTTAATTCTTTATTTTATTGGGATTCGAACTTGAGAATGGTATATAGGTTAAAGGAAATGTCATTCGGAAAGTGGCTCGTTGGTTTATTCTAACATATATCGTAATAATTGTCATGTCTCTGACTATGCGATTGTGCACATGGCTGTAGTCGGGAGGTCCTTCATGGAGTGTACTGCTCGGAAGAAGAGATAGTTTAACCGCAAACCAGGCCGGAGCCAATGCGTCTATACCCTCTCCTTTTGAAAGTCTAAGCAACATTACTGCCAAGTTCTCTGCTGTGGGTCTAAACACTAATGATCTCGTCGCATTATCAGGTAAATTCCACTTCTAGCTCCTGAAGAAATGCTTCAACTTTCTCAAATTATACACTCTAAGTACTAGCTAAAGAACATGTTTATATGGTTGAACTCTAGGTGCCCACACATTCGGGCGTGCTCAGTGCAGAACATTTAGCAATCGGCTCTACAATTTTAGTGGGACTGGCAATCCTGACCCTACACTAAACACGAGTTATCTAGCAACTCTCCGGCAAATATGTCCACAGAATGGGAGTGGAACTGCACTGGCTAACCTTGACCCAACAACCTCAGATGGTTTTGACAACAATTACTTCACCAACCTTCAAAACAACCAAGGACTTCTCCAATCAGATCAAGAGTTATTTTCCACTACAGGCGCTGCTACAATAGCTATTGTTAACAGCTTTGCTAGCAGCCAGAGTGCGTTCTTTCAGAGTTTTGTTCAGTCCATGATTAACATGGGAAACATCAGCCCTCTAACGGGAAGCAATGGAGAGATTCGATCGGACTGTAAGAAGGTCAACGGAAGTTAGGCAATAATATATATATATCTATAAACGAAAGCATATCAAGCTTTGAAGCTTTATGCATTTCTAATAAGAGAAGTTGACTCCTTCAAGGTACATTTTTGCAATTTGCAAGTAGTAGCTGCTTACTACTTTGACCGAGAAGTTTACGTGCGTGCTAAGGAAAATTTGTCAAAAAGATTTGGTGTGTTCGGTTTTCTATTATTATTATTATAATAGTTGTTGGCCAAAGGGGTTATGCTATGGAGTCAAAGGGTTAGTCCAAAACTATTTGAACCTTTTGACGCAATTGCTTAACAGCCTCTAATAATTTATCTTCTTCTCTTTTTTCTGGGAATGCGATATAGTGAAAATTGGCTTTTGAAAGCAGTCAGTGGATCAACTCCAGATATACTACTAATGAGAAGAAAAATAAATGCAAATCGCAACCAGAAAAACATTGAAGACGTAATACTTCTTTGTTTCATCACTTAATTTAATTTTTATACATTTATTTTCTACCAACAAACAATCTGAATTAGTTTTTTGGTCTTAATTAAAATATATTAGGTTAATTTTGGTTTACATTGGAGTAAACTTTTTCATTAATCTCTTATCTTATCTCACTTGAAACTCAGGAACTTTTCTACTCATCAAAAACATCAACCTCTGGAGTCTAGAGTGCTACTTTAACTTTTTTTTTTTTGTTTGGTAAATTATTGGTTAGATTATTAGAAAGTTCATTTCGGCACTATTTAAACACAAATAGCAATAAATTATAGAACTATTACAACACTCTCATTTTTATAAATCCAATGGTCTGAATGATTAGATATCCTATACGACTATCAAAACATTCGTCATTCACATCATTTAAATGTTACAGAAATAGTTAAATACAAGCATTTGAACAAGTTTATGTTACTATATGCACTTGCAGCCAATTAATTGATTTTAATTTTATATATGATATTATTATTTATTTAATAAAGATATTTTTATCTTTATATATTAAGTTTATTACATTTGATATTTTAATACTAAAGGAAAATATCTTAATAATTATTGTGTAATTAAAATTATGATAAGATTAAAATTATAAGATTCAATTTGCATTTATGTATTACTCTTAAATTGCTCCTAGTTGTAGTTTCATCAAGACATAATATCGATGAAACAGTAAAATTAACACACGTTATATTTCTTTCTTTTAAAGAAAGTAATTAATTTCATAAATTAAAATGTGGAGATAATTAAACTAATGTGTGAGTGTTTATTAGAGAATAAATTCACTAAACTGACCCGATTATGAGAATCCCAAATGAAATATTACTTATGTGGTCAGCAGATTTCCTTATTATGATAGTTATATAGTTGATCCTTAAAATTGAGATTACTAAGGTAGCTCTTATGGAAATTAATGTGTTTTGAAGTTACTTATGAACACTATTTAATGTAGCTCAATAAATAGTTCTTGGATGTAATATGAACTATATGGAGATAGTTGAGTAAATCAATAAAATATTTGTCACTCGAAAGTAATTAGAGAAAATGTTCTCCTATTCTTGATTAGTAGTGATTTAAGAAATTATCTGGCAAGAGTGAATTGACATTTGAGAAGGTATTTTTAAATATCAATTATAGATCAATTACTAATTAGCAAAAATGAACATAATTGGATACAAAAGAGTATATATTATATTCATACTCTATCTAATTAAAACATTGAATGATGAAAGGATTAAATTATACATCATAACCATTGATAGACGGCTAAAGTCAAACCACTTTAATATTCTTGATATTTGGGTGGTCATGACATGTTGCTAGATGTCAATCTTTATCTATAATTATAAAATATGTAATTAGAGAATTAAAGATAAATTAAAAGGAGCTTTAATTTATCTAATTCTAATTAAGAAATATAATTATAAGTTATATTCATTGCCAATATATTAGAAATATATCGGATCACACATAAAGAGCAGTTTAAAAGAGAAATTTTAATTTCAGTTGAGTTGGACTTAATAATGAAGTTTGAGAAACTTTAAGGATCAAATATGAGATATTTGATTTTATTAAAATTAAATTAAAAACCTTAATGTTTTTTTTCATAAATATGAATAAGCATAAGGGAGCTAGCACTGCTACTAACGGAGCTAGCACTCCTACTAACTCCCCTTAGGAATTGAGTGTCTTTCGACTATTCTGTAGATACTGTTAAAGGTCGAATGCATGAACAACTTGTGGTTGACTCGTTGAAAAAGCTTCAAAAGGATTACAACAGGATTATCGAATTAGAAATGATTTTATATTTTATTATTCGAATTTAGTTTCTTCAAGCTATTTAATTATTGGGATTCGATCAAAAACTGTAAAATTTATTTTTCCACTACACTAGGAATTTGATCACGGTTGGTTTCCTAACGGTGGTATCAAAGCCTTCTTTAATTGTTTAACTTGAATTAATATGATTATTACTGATTTGATAAAAAAATTAAGGTTAAAAATCTTAATTATTGTATTAAGGTTTATGATTTAATTATTTTCGAATTGTTTTCTGAAAAAAAATCTTATGTCGTGTCTCTTATCTGCTTTTGCGCTAATGGTTCTTATGATTATTTTATTTCTAGAAATTGGCTTATTTTACCTATGTGTCATTATTGATTCTAAAATGTCCTGTTTTGTTCCTTCTAGTTATTTTGTTCTAGAAAATTATAAATTTAGCGTACCAAATTAGAAGAATGAAGATGTTATTTTTTTGTTGTTTTTCACCTGTGGTGAACCATCGCTTATGAGGGACTAAACCAGGGCCAATCACCACTGGTCAGTTGCCCTTTATCGCTGACAGTAACATATTTTCACAATCACCACTAATGAAGGGCTTTTTTTTCCCACAATAGATGATGCTTCGGGGTGATGGAGGACTCCAGTAGATGTGCTTTGGGGACTGGAAGCATGAAGCTCAAGCATAAGAGAGAAGCAAAGTAGTGACGATAAAAAACAACAATAAACCCTAATTCCACAAAACGATGGGGCATGTATAAGATATGAGCCCCACATAGGGGACATGCATCTGCAACAGACGCTGCCAAAATGTGTGATGCAAGTGTCTCACAAAACGTGTTATGGCATCCCTACATTTTTTTATTATTTGATTTTATATGTTTTATGCCTTAAGTAAATTAAATTAAATTATTTAAAGATTAAATTAGTTTATATTCCCAATAAAATTGAAAACGTGTTTTTCTAAATGTTTGAAAAAAAATTCAAAGGATAATCATTATTAGGAATATTTTGGAATTGAGTTTAATTTTTCCAGAAGTTGAATTATTAAATCAAATTAGTTATCAAATTAATAATTAGAATTAAGAAACGTTCTAAAGGATTTCTTTCATAATTAGATTATGTTAGAAAATATTAATATAATGAGATTATATTCTTTCGATGGGACCAAAATTTTTTTAAATTTTAAATCCCTCAATTGAATATTAAGTACATGCTAAGAACGTAATAATAGCCTTATATTATTTAAGAATGAAATTAGAGTTCTGTCTATTATAAGGCCTTATTGAGCAAACTTAAGGCCTCTTTGGCGCGAATATGTTTTATCTTAAATTAATATGTCTTACTTATCTAAATTTGTATGATTTAGATGAGCAAACTCATGATCATATGGACTTAGAGGAAGAGTTAAGAATAATATATGATTTATTTTAGTAAAGAGTTGTTAACTAACGAATCTATGAGTCACATAAGATGTGATTGATAAAGTTTTTATGTACCTTATTTAAATTAGTTGGTTTGTTACACAAACTTATGATCAAATATTTTTTAATGGGATCTTATCCCACTAAAAAATTATTTAAAAATTTCTCGATTTAATAGTGAGGGCTATTATTTTGAATAAAATAGTGAGGGTGGTTAAATATTTGTTAAAGTCCTTATTTTATTTTATTTTATGATATAAACTAATACTTGCTCTTTTATGTCTTTCAATTATCCAAAGAAGATGAGTACCAATCTGATGTTGAGGAGTGTTATAGATGCTAACAAGCTAACTAGATCTAATTTCGTGGACTAGTTTTGCAACTTTAGAATTGATGTCAGGCAAGAAAAGAAGTTATATGCTTTTGACAATGATATTCCACCAGAGCTTAGTTCAGATGCGACCAATGAGGATTAGGAGAGATATCAGCATTATATAGATGATGTTAAATAAGCTACATGTGTGATGTTGGCTAGTTTGTCTCTAGAACTTTAGAGGCAACATAAGAACATGGATGTTCTTGCTATAATTTTGCATCTCAAGAAGTTGTTTGGTGCACAAAGCAGGGCGGAGTGGTGTCAATTCTCCAAAGAATTATTTTAATGCAAGATGGTGGAAGTATCTTCAGTGAACCTACCCGTGTTGAAGATGATCGACAATATTGAAAAATTAGGCTAATTAGATTTTGTCGTAGACTATAAGTTAAGCATTGATTTGGTATTACAGTCTCTTAGTTCAAGATTTTCACCATTTTTTATAAACTTCCATATGAATCAAAAGGATGACATTGTCTAAATTGTTAAATATTCTCAAGACTACAGAGGGGTGTCTTAGGAAGGAACCTAGTTCTGTTCTAGTTGTGGATTCTTCTAAGAGCAAGAAATGTCTTTAAGAAAAATAACAACAAGAATAAAAGGCTTCTGTTAGAGTAGGAAGCCAAATTGTGGTGTCAAAAAGAAGAAGGCCAGGAAATATGTTTTCATTGTGGAGTTAATAGACATTAGAAGAGGAATTGCCCAATTTATCTTGCTATTTTAAAAGATAATAAGCATAAGGAAGTTGTTTCTTTAGGTATGTTTATGATTAAAATCAATTTTTCTACTTTTGTTTCATATTGTTAGGTATTAGATATTGGATGAATTTCTCATTTTTGTAATAACATGCAGATGTTAACATGGAGTAGATCATTGAAGAAAGGTGAAGTGGACTTACGAATAAGAAATGGAGCAAGAGTTGCTGCATTAAGAAGGATCTATTTCTTATTTAGATTTGAATGGATTTGACTTTCTTATTAACATAGCTTGTTGTTAATCTACAACCAATAGTTTAAGGAGAGGTAAAAGAACAAAAAATCAATAAAATATGTCTAATTAAGGTTTAGGAAGAGATTGATACATTAACTAGGACATGTATTTTCACTTAACCGACCTCTCTCCACTCTTTTACTTATAACTTGTTCGTCCGACCTCCGATTGACCTGATTTTTGAAGCGTTGGACTCCTAGGACAGTTATCTACCTCTCCATATGAATTTGTGGATATTTGAGATTACATTGAAGTTGATGGGATGAATCAAAGTGAGAGGATTGATTAAAAGACTATGACTTGGTTAGTTTTCCGCACATACTTCATTGTTTTGGTAATATCCGGACCTATAGAGATCTGAATTGAGTGATTTTGGTGTCTACGGATTCCTAAGACACAAGGGAACTTTTTATGATGTGCTTTTTGGAATAATGCTAGGAATGTCACGAACATGTATTGTACACATTTAATTGCTACATGTGCATTATTAAATATTTTTGATTGTACATTTGGTAATGTTTATATATATTTGACTGTGATAGAGGCACAGTTGGAACGTCGAGCCACGGACGTTACCAATACTTCCAGGCATTATCTTCGGAAGCTGTTAGTGAGTAACCTAGTTGGTTCTCTCAATTACTATATGTCTACTATGGCGAATAATGGTGGGTTTTGTGATTGTCTATGAATATGGATTTCGGACAGAAGGTCCGATATATTGGGGATATAACATAGAAGTGCTTGTAATGTGATGATTTCTGATAATTGCAAATCTGAAAATTTCTTGCTTATAATGTGATTAATTGTGATACATGGATTCATTGTGATATATGTATTGTTTAATCGGAAAATTGTGAACTATTTGTTATTGTGACACATGGCTGTATTGTGATATATGTACTGTTTAATTGGAAAATTAGGAACTACTTGTTTATGACATGACACCTTGCGATACGTGGATTAAGCGCGATACATGGACTGTTGAATTGGGACATATGCATTTCATATATAAATGCATGAACAGATAATGACAATTGTGACCGGAGCAGCCACCGAGAGCTAAAAGCTTACCGTATTAGGGCCTTGAGCCCACCGTGATTCAGAGCCTCAGGCTCACCGTATCAAGGCTTCGAGCCCACAGTGATTCAGAGCCTCGAGCTCGAAAAGGGAGTAGTGCATACCCAGAGGGCTCTCCTACTCCTAAAATGCGTTTAACATTTAATGAGCCCGTATGGGACAGTTTAGGCGCTCGGTCACAACACCGTAATAAAATAGGAAAGTGTCACATACACATTTCATATGCATTTGATTGAATCTTTTGATTAGGTGAAAGGCAAAGGCGCCTTACAATTATGTGATATCAATCATGTGGTACTTTTAAATGTGCAATTGTAAAACAACTGTGATTCGCTGCTTGAGTGCAATCATGTGGTACTTCTGAATGTCCACTTGTGAAATAGCTATAATTTGTTCTGAATGTGAAATTATGAAACTGTGATCTACTTGAGTGTTGCATGAATTGGGTGAACCATCGATGATGGTTCCTCACTGAGTTCGCAAAACTCACCCAAAATTTGCAATTATTTTTCAGGCTTTGAAGAGTACCCCGTTAGACAAACGGGAGTATGCCTACTGCCTGCAAGTCAGAGATGGAGGTCGGGATCAGTCCACATCTGCATTAGTTTCATCCTACTTTTATACAATTATGTATTCCGCAATTTCTGGAAAGATAATATTTTGTAGTTATAGTGGGCCCTAAACGGGCTATTGAAATTCTATTGATTGTAATGTATTCACTGAAATGTCTATGGATAAAATTGGGCCCAATTTGGTTATGATTTGTGTACATTAAATGGCTCTGTTAAATACTGTTAAGTGTATTGTTATGACTGAAAATGTTTACAAATTAAAGCAGGCCTAAATTGTCTACTGATTTCCGCGCATATAATTGTATTAAAAAAAGTGTACTGATTTTTAACTGATTGAGTGTTCTAGCACACCACCTTCGCAGGCACGGACTCGGATATCACCATCGATATCGGGTCCGGGTCTTGCGAGAGTGGAGTGTTACAATGAACCTGGTAATTAATTGACTTAATGAAATCCTTTCATCTCCTCCACATCATCTGTTTGTCTCAATGCCAATGCAGTTAATGGCTTCCATATAAATGCCTCGTACTAACCATATGTTTTGTTACTTTTTCGACCGTATTATCAGACTGGTCATTTTTATCGAAACATGTTTTTTTTAAGATACCCGTGCGGATAACCTAGTTAGTCATTGGGAAAGAAAGTGAATCCAAAGTCTCGAGCTCGAGTCTCGACAGCGACAGTGTAAAAGTTCATCCAATGCGATGACTCCTTGTACGTACCGAGCACTGGGCCGCCTTTTCGAAAAGCTAGCTAAGATCAGACCGTAGTTTACCCCTCACTACTCTGTAGGGTCAAGGTATAGGGCGCCTGAGGTGGGCGAACCACCTTTTGAGTCCAATGTTTCTTTTTGTGATATTACTTCAAAAGTACCTGAGGTTTTTTAAAATTTTAAATATGTCTTGGAATTTTCACCGAGTTATTTTGTTTAAGAAACTCTTAGTATGCAAAACATTTATCATCAAACCAGTAAAAACTAAAGAGTGGATTGAATTGCAAATTAGGTATTGATTTTTACCTTGGCTTAGGCTCCGGAATAATTATGGAGAACTATGTATGAGTCGACGATCTTGACTTGAACAAGTGGGAATGTCACTTGTGATCAAAGAGCAAACCCATTAATTTCGAAATACAGCAATCAGCAACTAATAATTAGTGTTTATTTCCTCTACATATAAATTCATAATAAATCCTTCAACAAATCTACAATTTCAAATAGATCGCCAGAAACATCTCAAAATACATCTTGAACGACATAAAAACAAACATGTGAAAAACCTAGAGAGCCAGAAAAAGTCAACAAACGGGGATATAAACATATACCTGGGTTTTTTGTGGTCGGAGCTAGGACAAGCTAAGAACCTTTCGCAGCCAACTGCCAGGATGAGAATGAGTCTCAAATAAACAATACTACAAATGAAAGTCTCCGTCAATCACACTTGTCTCAGAGATTGAGCTCATTCCTCATACGAGATGTCGTAGTCGTTGGGAATATCATAATGTTGGACATGGAATGAATAAAATGGAGCGTTTTGCCATTTTGAGAATGAAAAAAAAAGGTCAAAAAGTAATGTAATAAAAAGGGAATGAAAGAAAAAACCCAGGTTCTTGGGATTAAGAAACAAAAGGGATCATCATGGAAGAATTCTACGTCTACGCCGTGGGGTCTCTCGTTTTACATACATTTTCTCCACTTCGTTGAGTGGTCGACTGGAACCATCAGGCATGCTCACAAATTTCCACCCACCACCACCTCCTCGCTTACCCCTCGCTCCCAATTTCTCCACCGTCATGTTCCACCCCTCGTTGGGACGTCGCCTGCTATATTTATGGCATTTTACTTTCCCTGCAAACTGTTCAAGAGGAAATATAATGTCATTTATCCATCCAATTCCAAGCTTGACCCACTTTTTCCTCCACTCACTCCAGTTGGACTCGTCAATCCAAATTGAATCCACAACAATTGCCCCTACTAATTCAAATTAAAATATCCATGTACATGACTCCTCATTGAATGCATGGTATGAAAACGAGGATACGTACAATCTCTAATAGCATTCAGGACTCTCATCAAAAGATCAATTATATAATATACAAAAAATCAAATGAAAAATAAAGTTCCACCATTAGGAAATCAAATAAGATACACCTGGAACGTTAAGTCATCATAATCCGTACTACCACCATTCTAATATTATGATCTGAACAGGACAAAAGAACTTATAGAAATGTCATGGTTGGATTTTCATCAACAAACCGAGCTCCCATTTCATTTAGACATAATTTTTGTCAACTAAAATTACACGATATTATTCAATTAGATGGAACACTCAATGACATGTTGACATAATACTCCTAGTGCACATAATTTTTTTCCAAAATAGTCACTAGCTATAAATTGTATTTACTCTTTATTATTAATCTAATAGTAAGATTAATATTATTAACTTAATAGTAAAATTAATAACATCACTCATTGAGATTTAACCCCCACTGATCCAACTTTCTGAATCCAACAGGTGGTAGCATGGAAATAAGGAAGAGGCTAATACTTCTCTTTCATGGCATGAATAATCGATTAGCATCCACAAACAAAGAATTTAGGGGCATCTAGGACAGGAGTTATTTATGTAGAAGTGGCAAAAAGTCATCATTACCTTAGTTTTAGTTCTTCCTATGCAAATTAAAGGGATGAAGAACATGAACTTACTTTCATTTTGTTGAAGTTAAACCTCTGGACAAACTCTTCATAAAGCATGTCATCCTCTTTCCTAGAAATCTCATAGTGCACTTCATCAGGATCTCTTGTGGTGCCATCCCAATCCTCAGGCATGACCTTGAAATCAGGCCTATATCGGAGGGATGCTACATGGAATTCTCGGTCATGGGAATTGAAAAATCTGCAACAATAGAAAAGAAAGATAATATGAGAAGTAAAACTATACTCTAATGGAGACACTGATATATGTAAGCTGATACTGTTTCCAATGGTAACTAAACTACAAAACACACAGCATCCTCTACAGTGCAAGTCTTATATTTATAGAAAAAACTAGTGCATAATGTAAACAATACAGAGAACATGTATTATCCACTAAATAGCTCATTCATCACAGATAAAGTTCAACCACAACTGCAAGAAATTTCCATAAGGCCAAACCAGTCTCAATATTAGAAATTGATACTAGCTTCAGATCATAAAATCTTACTCGGGGCAAGTATCAAGTAAGAGCTCAACAGAGTCATCTAAGGGATGTCCAATCTTTTTCTCCTCTTCCTCCTCCATCTCTTTCAACCAAAGAATAGCATGAACCCTCTGCCTCATAATCCTGTAGTCCTTGGCAAGCCTCTCAACTGTGTACACTTCAGGATTCTCCTTGTGCAGCCGGTACATCTCAGACTTTTCTGAGTCCTTCAGGTAAGATCCTCTTGCACCAGGCTCTCTTACTTGCTTCATTAGTCCACTAATCTCTCGTATCCTATCACCCCACCCATCCACAAAAGCTTTGCCTCTCTTGTTCTCAGCCTCGAGTTCTTTCACCTTGTCTTCTATCTCATCTAAGCCAGAAAAGGTCGCCGACGTATGTTTTCTGCTATCACTATGACTAACCTTGTGAACCACCGATTCTCCGTCAAAATGATCCTTGGTCACTCCAGTTGACCAAGATGAAACAGAGTCCCAATCCAAATCATTAGAGCCACTCCCAGTAAAGGACCTACCCACTGCATTCTCCCACTCATCTCTGTCTGCATTTCCACCATCACCACTGCTACTAGACTTTTCTGAAAAATTACGAGTGCCTACAATCCAATACACTCCATTTCTGTTAGCTGATCTTATACTCGTTCGAAATATTTTATTGTTTCTCAGTCCTAGAAACCTTGAGACAGATGAGCTGGTTTTTAATGAGGACAGACGAGATACAATATGGTGGATATTCTGCATGTTCCACTGTTTATTCCAGCCTGTGTCAAGAATATCACAAGGCACAATACAGAAAACCAGAATTAATATAACTTCCTACATGGACAATAGAACCCAATTGTTTCGATATCCTAATCATACTAATAAAACTCTAAGCTTTATGAAATGAACTAAAAAATACATGAATAGGAATCTGAAAACTAATAAGCAATCAACCTCATTTGATAAGTTTAATTCAATAAGTTTAAAATTGAGACAGCAAGTGTATGAGCCAAAATAGACCGGGTAACATAGAAGAAAGAGATCAGCTAAGACACAAAGAAGCAACCAAGCGACAGAATCAACCTTAGGCAGTGGTCATCAGGGGTGAGGAGATAAAGAGACTGAAACGCAAGCACGGACAAGAGAATGTCGGCAAGAGTCTTGTTGGCGGCACGAAAAGAGAGAAAAACAAGCATGAACTGTCACGCGCGGTGGTCGGTATTACAGAAGATAACGGCTGCGTCGGCTGAGTTGCGGAGAAGAAGAAGAAGGTTCTGGTTAATGAGGTAGAAAGAAGAAGATCAAATATCGGTTCTTTCTTCTGGCGGAACTAAGGAAAAGGTTAAAGGTCGATATGGCGACTGCCAAATAAACAGGTGTATAGGGTTTCTCAGAACAGAAGCCCCTTTTTTAAAAAATTAAAATTGGATTAATAGAAATAACAGTGGAGGGCGACAAATCGTTTGGATAGTATAAATACGGGAACAAGATTCTCTGTCCAGTTTTATAGTGTTTTATTGTGTCCAATAAATCTCAGCCATTCATTTATGCGGGTTTCATGTGGGCTCTATATAAATAAACATGGAGCCCGCATAAATGAATGACTGAGATTCACTGGACACAATAAAACACCATAAAAATTGGACAGAGAATCTGGACTCATAAATACTCTCCTCGAACAAGATAACCAAAACAACGCATTGTGTCATAATTATTATTGGCTACAATGAGTATTTTGTCACAATGGAAGAGAAGTTCTCAAATGAGCAGATGGTGCAAACAATACCAGCCTGTTTAGTTTAAGGAATGGAATATATAAAGAATATAATAGTTATTTTTAAGAATAGAAAAGATGAGGAATAGAATAAAATGAATATTATTTTATTTGATTTAGGGAATAGAATACAGAAAGAATTTCTATTCCAATATTTAGTTTGAAAATATAAACTTGAAATAAGTAACAAAAAGATCAAAATATCCTTTTTTATTATTATTATTGTTGTTGTTGTTGTTATTATTATTATTATTATTATTATTATTATTATTATTATTCACTTTATTATTCTTATTATTATTAAATATTGTTATAAATTTTCTACTTATTATTAAATTA